>WNGS01163555.1:12016825-12034604 GCA_020271785.1 Procambarus virginalis
TGTTGCACTAAATGTGTGTTTCGAGCAAAGTTTTTGGGACACAATGAGCACTGAAATGACTTCTCTTTTGTATTATGACTCATGTTTTACATAATCTATTTTTATTTTAAACCCAAATATTTTATACAAATATATTTAAGAAATCTTCTAGATAACTGAATACTAACACACTTTCTCTCCTATATGAGTTTTCATGTTCATTTGCTTCAGAAGTCTTTCAAACCATGTTAATTCCAATGTGAATAGCTTATTTCCTGCTGATATTTGGTGTCTTACAACATGCATAAGACTGAAGAAGCTCCACTTTCATATGAACTTGTAAGTTTTGTTGTTAAAGTGCATGCGTAAAAGTAAAAGCTAAATGGAGTAGTTTGCTATGAAGAGCTTAAATAACATTTTATCTTTAGAAACTTATGAGGAACATCTCACTCCAGATCAAGATACTGCTGTGGGTGATTTGCTGGAGCATGGTAGAGGTGATTCTTCATGATGCTGTTGAGTATGGAAAGTAAAGTTAATGAACACATGGCACTATGAAAATCTTAAAATACATTTCTTTTTTAAACTCACTAATCTTCTAACGGTAAATACCTCCTAACCTACTTATTAACTTGAGAAGCAGCATGATGTTGATAATTTTGCTACATTATAATATAGTTAAAAATGTAAAAAGAAAAGTTTATTTCCTCAATACAATTTCTCATTTTTGCACTCTACATATCTCTAATTACTATGTAAGCATTATACAAGTATCCCCTGTTACATCAACCTGTCCTCTCACATAATACACCAATTTTGACGTTGAAATCCCCAACTGCCAAATAGAGGGGTACTATAAATTACAGCACCTCAGAAGCATTCATGTTTTCCATGTGTAGATAGGTTAGGAGCTGGTTGGCCGAGCGAACAGCACGCTGGACTTGTGATCCTGTGGTCCTGGGTTCGATCCCAGGCGCCGGCGAGAAACAATGGGCAGAGTTTCTTTCACCCTATGCCCCTGTTACCTAGTAGTAAAATAGGTACCTGGGTGTTAGTCAGCTGTCATGGGCTGCTTCCTGGGGGTGGAGGCCTGGTCGAGGACCGGGCCGCGGGGACACCAAAAAGCCCCGAAATCATCTCAAGATAATCTCAAGATAGGTAAGGTTAGGTTAGGTTAGGTTAGGTTAGGTCAGGTCAGGTTAGGTTAGAGGCATTTCAGCACGCCATTCTCTGATCGTTGTGGCAACACAAGAGGATGGGCTGGTTGACACAGCAATTTATATTAGGGATTTTGCTAAAACATAGCTTATAAATTAGGGAATGATTTCTGTGCATGGCATTAAATTTGCATTAACAATTTCTTAATTCTTAAATTTAAAAATATACAGTACAGAGCTACATTCCACTCTTTGGTAAAAGTTGTCACTTGAATATTCAAAAGTGTTCTGAACAAATATTCTCACTCTTCTCCCTAAATCCCCTCTCCTGCCAACCCTATAATTAGTTTGTCAAAACACTATGAGGACACCAGATTCTGGTCCTAGTGGTATGTGCAGGTTCAGAGGCCTGGTAGTTTTGTGGCATACTCTGTGGTACCAGAGCCAATGCACCAGGAAGCAACTGAAGTCCAGCCCTGAAATCCTATCTTTATCAAACTTGTAACGTACATTTATCTCTAAATATTTTCACATTGACTGTCAATTACATATCTGGAAATGTATTACTACATAAATTTATTCAGCCACAATAAATTGTATATTAAAATAAAACTTTAGAATGCAGACACAATCAGTAGGACATAAAAGTAAGTCAGTTAATTAGTTTGAAGGGATTTCCTCTAACCCTCATCCAACACACTGATCAACATCAGCTAACATGAGTTAAATAAATGACCTTAGGAGAGTAGTGAATACCAGATCTATTAAGACATGTATCCTCTGAACATGCCAGTCAGCCAGCAATGAAGGCAGTAGTCTAACCAGCCAGCAAGTATAGTGTGTTTTGACAAGCTAATTATAGTATTGGCAGGAAGGCATTCAGGAAGAAGAGGAATGTGGGTGTATTTTTTTGAATACTTTTGAAGGTTCACACAAGTAATGACTCTGACCAGCTTGGGGCAAAAGAACATCATCAGTGTGCCAACCACCCAAGCACAACACAAGTGCAGTGAGGCCAAAGGATATCCTATATGTAATGAGATACCAACACCCTATTGGAATGCCAAAAACCCCAAGTCCGGATAATATCCATGAATATTTTTGGCACACTACGCCTTGAACTGTGCAGCATGAGTGATGCACAAATAACACTATAACATCCATGGGTTAGAGTACATGATGCACCTCTCATAAAAAAAATAAACATCAATGGCTAAAGAACCCTTCTGGGAGGCAGAAACCTTAAAATATTAGAGAAGATGGTAGGTGAAGAAGAGTATTACTATGCTTGAAGAAACAAAATCCACATTACCAGCAAAGAGCATGGTGCTCCCTTAATCAACAACTGGAAACAAGAGCCAGGAGAAAAGCTGCCTTAAAGTAAGAATCCTCAAATGAGTGGACAAAGAAACATCAATCCCCCAATGCCAGGAAGAGGCTCTACTGAAGCTGAAGAATACATGGTGACAGTATTTGGCATCAACAAGCAATAAGTGATGAGCCAGGACAGAGATGACAACATCTCTGTCTATCTCAAACTCAAGATATAATTTTGGCCAAGTTACCAAGAGATTCAGGTTAGTGAGTGGCAAATTAGTGAGCAGTCATCAACCACTGTGCTGTGCCAGCCGAAAAAACTCCTTTGC
This sequence comes from Procambarus virginalis, assembly GCA_020271785.1. Lineage (NCBI taxonomy): Eukaryota > Metazoa > Arthropoda > Malacostraca > Decapoda > Cambaridae > Procambarus > Procambarus virginalis. The sequence continues at coordinate 12,019,608 of WNGS01163555.1, forward strand.
CCAAAAATGCACCAGCCGAGAAATGATGATTTTAGTACAGTACAGTACTGTATATCATAAGAATCGAAAATCCAATGCATACAAGGGGCACACATTTACTTCCTCAGACCTCCAGTAACCAACCCTCATCTTGAAAAAACATCCTGAGACCCTGACTATCCTTTTTGGGCTTAATAATGTGTTTTAAGCTACCTAGGCCTATGAAACAATCCTAAGGCCATGGCTTTAGGAGCGTGTAGGGCAGCCATACTATGAGCTACTGAAAGTTTAACAGCAGCAAGAGAGTGATTACAATTATATATTTCAGGCAAAATCTGTGCTATGTACAATTATAAGATTTAGGCCCCTATATTTATATATATATATATATATATATATATATATATATATATATATATATATATATATATATATATATATATATATATATATTATTAAATATGACCGAAAAAGTAAGATTAATAATTCTAACACGAATTTTCTCAATGTTTCTTATATTCTTTTTCACTGTTGATGGTAACTGAAAAATCAATTCTCCAAAGTTCATTTTTATTTCTAGTCTGACGCGACACTTGAGCGCGTTTCGTAAAACTTATTACATTTTCAAAGACTTTAGTTTACACTCACACAACTATAACTGAACAGAGTTTAAACAGCTTTGACTTTTTTATACCTGCAAATATACTTGCAGGTATAAAAAGTCAAAGCTGTTTAAACTCTGCTCAATTATAGTTGTGTGTGTGTAAACTAAATTCTTTGAAAATGTAATAAGTTTTACGAAACGTGCTCAAGTGTCGCGTCAGACTAGAAATAAAAATGAACTTTGGAGAATTGATTTTTCAGTTACCATCAACAGTGAAAAAGAATATAAGAAACATTGAGAAAATTCGTGTTAGAATTATTAATCTTACTTTTTCGTTCATATTTAATATGTCTACAGGAAAGACTGCTACCAAATATACTAATATACACATATATATATATATATATATATATATATATATATATATATATATATATATATATATATATATATATATATATACAGTATATATATTAGTTAAATAAATACATGCATGGTGTGCATATATTTATGCACACATATATCTGAAAATATATGTATGTATATTTTCAAAGTTATACATAATAAACACCATTTTTGACACATAGATACAGTTTATTACAGCAAAAAAACTAAATAAATACAGTGAGAAACATTGAAAATAGGTCATCAAAGTTATTCCCATACAGCAAATCTCCTAATTTTCCCGAAAAAATGCAACTTCTCCAGGCAGCTATGGCTAAACTACAAGAGATAGAGACTTTGTTCTTCCTGGGTGCTAATTAGCAATACCAAAAAAAACAAATACTGTTTTTGGAAAACTTTATTTTCAGTACACAGCCAGGATGTCAAAATAACTGCAGTGAATCACAGTGGTTAAACATAGCACACATGCAGTGATTTCTACCACTTACTTGAGTTTTATGATGCTGGATTTTTGTACTCATATGCATATTTCTTCTGGTAAAAGGATGAGCTGCAAAAAGAAAAGAATGAATTATTGAGTGATTGAATTCAATTTATTAACTTTGTTTGAGAATTTCATAAATTTTTGTTATAAAATCATGAAATTTTTTCTGGTACACTAACAAGTTTCTTCAACATAAGACAGACACATTAACAGAAAGACTGCAAACTATTCAGTACATAAAAAAGTGATCAGATTATGATAAATTCTTTAACCCTGATGACTTTCCATCAACTTTTTCCTTCAAGAAACTTCTTCACATATAACCCCAGCACTCAACTTCAAATGTATCAACATTTATGCATTTATAAATATATCCCTACTTTTCCTATATATTGTACAGTAACCTTAACCTTTAGACTTCTAAAATAATGGGAGGACCTATAACAAGCCACTGATTTCCTCTTCTCAAGGTAACTAGTGATGGTAGACCTCAGGTAAATTGAAGTAAATGGCCTGCTGATTATTTTGCATGGCTTGAGATGCTAGCTTTCATATTCCATTCTGAGATAGCTCTGATGATTGTCTGCCATATTGAAAAAGATCCTTAATGCTTTAGTTTCCTGTATTTACATTACTAAACAGATGCACATCAATCATGGCAAACCACAGTTCAGCCATTCACTACTCAGCGATATCATTCTTGCGAATGCTGACACCATGCAATCTTGCATAACATACAAGCTGTAAGGTTTCAGTAATGCAAAGCACTAAAAGTTGTAAGCATCAACATTATCCATATACAGTACAGTACACTGTACTCTTATACACCCACTCACCAGATGATATCGGTGATATACAATAACAGAATATCTTTGCATTAATGACAAAATAGTGTGGATGGGTTGATATAACAAAATGAGGTAGTTACAGTGGGTGAGTGATGGACAGCAGTGGTGGTACGTGGTTCATATTGGCAGCCTCACTCATTCAGCAAGCCACCTCCACCACTCATTTAATTCCTTAAAGCCAAGAATCCTATACATAACTTGCATTTACATGTATTTACATTTTATTTCATGTTAACATGTTATTCTCATGTTAACAAGCATTATATTTCTGCTAACATTTATGTTACATGGGAAGATGTAGTGCTAATTGTTAATTCATTGTACAAATGTAATGCAAATGGAGATAACCACCCAAAGAAAAAAATATTCTTATTGGTTCTATACGTATTGATATTCATGTTTTTGAAACACTTATAACCTGGTACTGAGCTGGACCCTATTTTCAATAATAAATACATACTCTGTAGCAATTATATTAAGGAGTAATATAATTGCTCCAAACCCTCATTAGTTGCAATGTAGATAATTAGATGTGTTTCTTAATGTTACTTAACTTATCCTTGAAAACTCCACTTTCCAGAAATTCTACATTAATCCTAGTCCACTAATTACAATTATTATCTATTCCCAAGTGCACAGGCATCACTCAGATCGGTTGACAGGTAGCCTGCTAAATGTTGGTCGATTGGGCAAAGCGAGAAACTTGTAATAAAAGTCCCTAGAATGGAAGTGTTGTTAGAAGTGGGGTTAATCATCTCAGGTTATCCTGAGTTGATTTCAGGGCTTAGCGTCCCCGTTGCCCAGTCCTGGACCAGGTCTCCTTTTTGTTACACACCCCCAGGAAGCATCCAGTAGCAGCTGTCTAACTCCCAGGTACCTATTTACTGCTAAGTATCAGGGGCATCAGGGTGAAAGAAACTCTACCCATTTGTTTCCACCTCCACCGAGGATCAAACCTGGAGCCTCAGGCTTGATCCACAGTGTCCACGAGTCCGAAGCGCTGTCTACTTAGCTGTCAGGGCCCCTAGACAAGGGGGTCTGACAGCTAAGGGGGGGGTCTAGGGAGTCCACTGAGGATATTGCCCCTTGTGCCACATTTGACCTTTAGAGGAAGTTATTTGGATTAATACCTAGGCTAGTAAGCTCTATTGCCCAGTCACGTTTGGTACAAAGTGTTAATTATTATAAAAGCTTTGCTTAATATTCTAACTTTTATAGCTTTATTTTATAGCTGTGTATAACTGCCAATAAATGAGTATGTTTTCTCGTAAAGGCTTTCGATAAATGTGACCATGGCGTGATAGCACATAAAATGAAGTCAATGAGAATAACCGGTAAAGTAGGACGCTGGATACTCAGTTTTCTGTCAAACAGGACTTAGCGAGTAATGGTCAACCATATAAAATCTAGTCCAAGTGCAGTTAAAAGCTCTGTACCTAAGGGTACAGTCCTTGCACCACTGCTTTACCTTATTCTCATATCAGATATAGACAAAAATACAAGTCATAGCTTCGTATCATCCTTTGCAGATGACACAAAAATCAGTATGAAAATTACCTCGGCTGAAGACATGGAAAAACTTCAAGCTGATATTAATAAAGTTTTCGATTGGGCATCAGAAAATAACATGATGTTTAACAGTGATAAATTCCAGGTACTCAGGTACGGTAAAAATGAGGACCTTAAACATAATACAGGGTATAAAACACAATCAAATGTACCCATAGTAGGAAAACAGCATGTAAAGGATTTGGGAATAATGATGTCTGACGACCTAACGTTTCGGGAGCATAACCAAGCAAATATTGCGACAGCCAGAAAAATGATAGGATGGATTACGAGAACTTTCAAATCCAGGGATCCCATCACAATGGTTGTACTCTTCAAGTCACTAGTGTTGTCCCGTCTCGAGTACTGCTCAGTACTCACTTCCCCCTTCAGAGCAGGAGAGATTGCTGAAATAGAGGGAATACAGAGAACATATACGGCACGCATAGACGCGATAAAGCACCTAAATTATTGGGATCGTCTCAAAGCCCTCCAAATGTACTCACTAGAAAGAAGACAAGAGAGATATCAAATAATATACACCTGGAAGATACTGGAGGGCCAAGTACCAAATCTACACAGTAAAATAACAACTTACTGGAGTGAACGATATGGAAGGAAATGCAGAATAGAACCAGAGAAGAGCAGGGGTGCCATAGGCACAATCAGAGAACACTGTATAAACATCAGAGGTCCGCGATTGTTCAACACCCTCCCAGCAAGCATAAGAAATATTGCCGGAACAACCGTGGACATCTACATGAGGAAACTAGATTTCTTCCTCCAAGGAGTGCCGGACCAATCGGGCTGTGGTGGGTATGTGGGCCTGCGGGCCGCTCCAAGCAACAGCCTAGTGGACCAAACTCTCACAAGTCAAGCCTGGCCTCGGGCCGGACTTGGGGAGTAGAAGAACTCCCAGAACCCCATCAACCAGTATCAACCAGGTTAAGTCACTAACATACACTTCATCAAAGCATATTTTCCACCTTTCTGGGTCATTACTAACATTAGACAAATTAATGGTATTCCATTTCCATTCTAACTTACCTCACAAATCAATCTTTCTCCATCAAACTGTTAAAATATCTTCACAACAAGGTAATTTCACTAAAAATGTCAGCCTGCGCCAAGATGCACTTCTTCTCCTTCTTCTTTTTTTTCTTCTTCTTCTTCGCGATACATGCAGTTTGCATGAATTTTTTCCCTCTCGATGACTGTGCAAGTGGTAATATTGAAGGAAGTGGCACTCACAGTGGTGCATCAATGTTCATGATTTGGCAGAAATCAGAGATTAGTCTTCTATTTGTGTGAGGATAAAGACAAAAATAAACATATGAACAGAAATGAACTCAGGATGGCAAAGATGAGGAGTTGTGTTGATGGCAATAGCAAAGTGTTGCTGTTATTTGAAAAGTATGTGGTTTAGTCAGGAGACTGAGTTTGAGAGTTGAAGTATGATTGGGAGTTAATCACAATTCAGATAGGTTTGGGGTAGATTAGGGTAAGTTAGAGTACATTAAGTAACATAGGGTTGTGTATATAAGGTTAGGTTAAGTTGGGGTAGGTTAGTTGAGGATGGGTTATGTTGTCATATTTCGGATCTTTATGTCTAGGATGTGATTGCATTGATCTTCTTTAACGTGCCAGTAGTGCAGCATGTTGAATATCTGCGAGTTGTTGGAGGATGTGTCATGGGAGAGTGGTATATGTAGTTTTTCAAAGTGTCAGGTTGCTGGGAGGTTTGTACAGCTGGAGATTTCTTACTCTTAGTGGCTGTAGTTGGGGTTTGTGGCAAGTCATCCTGGGGAGTGACTTGGGTAAGGCACGCTAAGTAGTTATTTAGGAGTTTGTCCAGCATCAGTTCAAACGATTTATATACAGCAATGGTAGCTGGGTTAGGTTGGATGTCATTCTCTATAGATGTGGATGAGGTGTGTTGGGTCAGCCTAATGGATGGGCTGGTTTACTTGTGTAAAGAATTTAGTTAGGAGTCTATCCAGCGTCTTTTTTTGTGTATTTTTAATGCCAGTGGCAAATGTTTCAACAAGATAGGGATTCAGTTGAACGTTTTGTGGGAGAGGATTGGACTCTAGCGTTACGTTGATTGTTGTTATGTTGTGTTAATTTAGGGGCGACGACCATCGTGGGATCGGATGCGCCCTGATTGTTGTTATTGTTATGATGATGCACAGAGCTCGCTGGGTCATAACTTATAGAGGAACACCTACAATTGTTAATTAAAAAGAAAGAGAAATTGCAAATACTGTTTAAATATAATGTTAATACTAATGACAGTCATTATAATGATAACTTTTTTAATTGCCACAAAAGGACTTAAACTATACTAGCTACGAGGTTTTAGTTCTTTTATTTAGTTTGGCTCATTTATTATACAAGAACATACCTTCTTTGGTGAAAATTCAACAGAGAGCGACAAAAAATAATTCCAGAATTAAGTCAGCTCTCATACCAGGAATGGTTGAGGTTCACAGGACAAACCGCACTGGAAACGAGACATGACACAGGTGATCTCATCTACCGCGACCTTTAAAATCATGAACAAGCTAGAGGATATTGATCCAGATCACCTCTTTAAAAGGTCAAATGTAACGCATACGTGTTCCAACAGCTTTAAGCTCATCAAGCCGCAATGTAGGACAAAACACAGGGAATTAATTTTCATTCATATGGTTATAAACCCCATGGAACCGCTTACCTGCCAAAGTAGTAAATTCAAAGACCAAGGGTTGTAATGTTATTCAACCCGTCTTTGACTCAAGTCCATTACATCCAGCGGTCGACCCCACGGACGCATTCATCAATTTTAACTTACTGTTCAATATAAATAGTAATTTTCTCAAATACAATTTTACATTACAGGTATTATATATTAGTATATTGTGCATATTTCAGCACTGTTTAGGCTAGTTTAGGTTTTGTTGGTGATTATTTGTATTTGTAGTACGTGGGTGAAGCATTTATAGCGTTGTGATTCGAACAAAATTCGTCAGTGAAGCACTTGTTCCGGATATGTTCGAACGTCAGCAGTTGTGAGTCGTGTGTAAACCGCTTTTCATTCATAAACAGGGGGTTTGGCATGGAATCACTTTTGGATCTTTGTTTGGAGGACGGGCTGTTTATAGAGTTGTGGTTCGAACAAAATTGGTCAGTGAAGCACTTGTTCCGGAAGTGTTCGAACGAAATCAGTTGTGAGTCGTGTGTAAACCGTTTTTCATTCATAAACAGGAGGTTTGGCAGGTGCATGGAATCACTTTTAGGTCTTTGTTTGGAGGACGGGCTGTATTTGTATTTGTAGTACGTGGGTGAAGCATTTACAGCCTTGTGGTTCAAACAAAATTCGTCAGTGAAGCACTTGTTCCGGACGTGTTCGAACGTCATCAGTTGTGAGTCGTGTGTAAACCGCTTTTCATTCATAAACAGGGGTGGTTTGATAAGTGAACGGAATCACTTTTGGGGGGGTCCGTAGAATTACCCAAATCTACCCAAATCCTCCTAGTATTATGTAAGTAATGAAGAAATATGATATATTTACTTACTGTAATGTTGGTGATGCACGTAGAACACGATCAAACCTATTTTGACTCTGAAATAATGTAATTTCATATCGAAATTCGAAGTAAATATGTAGCAGGTGACGCCATAGGAAGTCGACGGTCCAAGCGACAAAATTGTGGAGCGACTTATCCAAGATATATGGTCGCCTGGAGAGTGTTTGCTGCCATATCAGCCTCCTGTACACAGTGATCCAGTCGTCGCAATTCTTTGCTCAAATTGTCGCAAATTTAATTAATGATATTAACAAGTAGAATGGGTATTTGTATTAATATCTTTCATAAATAGCCACAAAACATTTAATATTTATTTATAAAAATGTGTCTAAGTTAAATCAACTCTATAGGACAATAATTTTGTTATATAGATACTAACGTTATTCGTTTGTATGCGTTCGCTACTTAAACTACACATGTCCTTTTCGTTCACAGAACACCGAACCCTACACACACTCTGATATATTGCTTAATTAATAGAGATTCACAAATAAAACTTATACTTGTATATGTTATCAGAAATGCAGAGATAAAATAGTTTTTGTGAATCCATCACAGAGATTATATCTTATTAGACAGGAAAGATATTAATATTTTAAACAAGGTTTCTTGGCCGACGCTCTCCCTATCGATGGGATCTATGATCTTTCGAAGATTAATGTTAATTTAATCTAAATATTGTAATAAACTAAGTTTTCTATGTCATAATAAAGACAGAAATATAAGCTGCATGTTAATACTTTAGCATAAATATAACTGAAGTGAAAGTGAAGATATATGCCTTTTTACATTTACGTGATGGCTATCTCAGGGATTGTGAAGGCCTGCAAACAAGTGAATTAATTGTGTAATTCATTTGCATATGTGCAAAGTAACATCAAAGGTTTATATGTCAGCATAAACAAAGATGTAGACGATAATGTGACTACATTTCAAGGAAAATATATCTTAAATGAAAGCCAAGACATGGTTAAATAAATAGCCAATACGACACCATCGCCGGTGTCCGGACACATTAAAACTTCCAATGCATCATGCAGTGTCCTGCCAGGCGGCCAATACAGGCTTCACAATTCAGAAAAAAATTGTAATTCAGAGAGATGCGTTGATAAACGCAAAATGTTTTATATTTTAAATACAGATATAAACTTTGTTTTCAAACGTTTATTGTAACAATATATCAAGTATAAGAATCAAGATATATTTTGGACTTAACAATTTCCTATCAAGTTGAAATGCTACCTTAATTGTATATGATCATCATCATATACAGACAGAAATAAACTTATAAAATGTTGAGGTAAAGATAGACGTATATGTCAATTATGACACAGGATCGCTCTTAAGAACTTAATTATAAACCATAATATTATAATTATAATAATTCATTGTGTTGGGGGGGCAGGAATATAAGCCACAGTATATTCATACACGATAGGCTTTTATCAAGGTCATCCTTAAGTCGAATTACTGACCCCGCCCAAGATGCAACTCCCACAACAAACTGACTAACTCCTGAGTATCTACTTACTGCTAGGTGAACAGTCGTATTACGTGAAAGGAAATTTTCCCAACCATTTCTGTCCCGCCCAGGATTCGAACACGGAATTCTCGATTGTGTGTCGAGAACGAACAAGACTAATACTGGGACCCCTACACATATGATGATATGTTTTATATTATCAGAAAATCGGAAACATAAAATATATTTGCAAATATTGGTCATTAAAGTCTTTTGGAAACAGAGGTGTATTTTAGTTATCTTAATATAGAGCACGAACATCATAGACTCATCCTGTGAATGGTAGCTTATTGTGCACCCCCATACTCATCCTGTGAGTCCTGTTTACGTGCACCCCATACTCATCCTCTGCGGTAATTTATTGTGCAACCCATACTCATCCTGTTACCAGTAGTTTGTTCAACCCCATACTCATCATGTGACCTGTAATTATTGTGTAACCCATATTCATCGTGTTATCAGTAGTTTGTGCACCCCATACTCATCCTCTGTGCGGTAATTTATTGTGCATCCCATACTCATCCTGTTACCAGCAGTTTGTGCAACCCCATACCCATCCTGTTACCTGTAATTTATTGTGCAACCCATTCTCATCCTGTTACCAGCAGTTTGTGCAACCCCATACCCATCCTGTGACCTGTAAATTATTGTGCAACCCATACTTATCCTGTTACCTGTAGTTTATTGTGCACCTCATACTCATTCTGTGAGTCATATAGGACACTGTGCAATCCTTTCTCATCGTGTGTATCTTTGTTTACTTTGCTCTCCATACTCATCCTCTGTGCGATAGTTTCTTGTGCAACCCATACCCATTGTGTGAGTGGTAGTTCATTGTGTATCCTATACTCATCCTGTGAGCATATATAGGGTACACAGTGAGTTCATTTGTACTCCATGCTCATCATCAAGAAGTGTATTTTACCAGCATTGTAATATAAATTAAGAATAAAGGCTTAACTGGATTACGGACCCATAATCAAAATAAAAGCCATCACTAATTATCATGACAAACGGCCTAGGCTACACTTCCGCCTTCGACAAGCGGCCGCCGGAGGGGCTTGGTTTATTGTACACCCCCCCCCCCCCACCACCCGAACACACCCAGCCCTGGGAAACGGGCATTGGAATGTGGACCATTACCCCTCCCCCCCTCACTCCTCCTGTTAACAATAATACAAATAATAACAAAAAAAACTAATAATAATAAAAATAATAATGGAGATACTTACTGTAATACCCTTGTGCTTGAATGAAGGTGAAGGAAAGACAATAAATGTGTAAGTGTATTAATACACTTTAGCGCTTTCGGCGAAGCGTAAAAAAACTTACCCTTATGTGCTTTCGGCGTATCGGGCGCGTAAGCGGTAAGACCGAAAAGTGTATACTCTTTTTACTGTCCTGACACTAATTGTAGGCCTACGTAATTAAATTTGGTATCACTGTGTTCGCCATAGAATTGTCTATAAGAACATACATATAAAATGCTGCCAAAGCAGAAGGAATATCAACACCAAATAACAAACTATTGACATCACTTGCCGAGAGCACCAAACAGCAACAAAATGTTTCCACTCTCTTAATGATTGCGAAGACCATATTTATCCTACGTCGTTGATTATGGTATCATTGGAACCGCAATAAAATTCTCTATACAGACATATGCATATGAATATAGAATCAATGTCGCAACCGACCCAGACGAGTGTGGGAAGTGGCGCAAGTGTTACCCGCGGCGGCATATCGGCTAAAAAGCATCGAAAAGTGTATATTCAATTCAATGTCCTGACATTATTTGTCGATGTACTTATTTATTTCTTGTACCAATGTGTTCACAATAGAATGTTCTAGAAGAACATAAGTATAAACCGTCACATAAGGATGCGTTCGACATGCAACAAATATAAAAACTATGTCGATCATACTCATCGTGTCAATAATACAATTGTCTCACCACGAAGATTCACTGCCAGGCCGTTTTCTTTCATAAGCACTTAGGTTATTAGAAAAAACGTAAATTTCATGGCGAACATTTTGAGACTAACCAAAATAAAATCTAATAATAAATAAAATTTATACAATTATTTAACCGTTCGACGCAAGGACTCGTCCGGCGGGCAGAATCAGGAGAAAAGATTGGACTCTAACGCTCGTCGGCAATGCACGAAAGTGTATTATTAAATTAAATTAAAAACTAAATTTTGAAATCTAACCTTCATTCCTTCTCAATGTGTTACCATGAAATGATTATACATTGTTCTATTGTGAACATTGTATACAGGGTCTTAGGATATACATCCCCACAACAATTACCTACCTCCCAGGTAGCTAATTACTGCTTGGTGAACAGCAGTTCATCTAGCAGTGAACACCACCTGCCAGCTCACCTAGTAATGAACACCACCTGCACATCTCACCGCACCACTTGCCAGCAGGTGCAGAAGTACGATGGAGAGAGAAAGTATACAATATTTCAAGTATAGGAATAGAGATATATTTAGGATTTAACGTTTTCCTACAAAGTTTCAATAAAACCTTTATTTGATGGTGCTACATAGCCTTCCTGGCATGGTGTCTTCTTTGTTAATTATTCTTCTTTTAAAATAGTGTGTCTCCTTAAAGTCATACTGTATTTTGGACCAAAATGAGTAAAATCCTTTCCGATTGGAATTGATCAGTACATGGGTGGTACAGATAATTAATAGTGATCGACACAAACTCAGAGATGTGGATGTCATAGTGCTTTGGTACTGTCTATGGATATGTGACCCAGTGGAGGCAAGGACATTAATGGAACAAAATGGTTAAGTGTCCATGTTTTATCCCCTTACTTGAGATTGCCGCTCCATATAATATAAATGGGAGCCTGCTTCACTGCTTCACGCATTTTATTTGTTATTGCACATAAAATGCGTTCAAAAGAATTACCGGAAAATAGGCAGATGGATCTACAATTTCCTGACCAACAGAACCTAATGTGTAATAGTCAACAAATAAAATCCAGCCCATCAACCGTGAAGAGCTCAGCCCCCAGGGTACTGTGCTTGCTCCAGTACTTTTTCTCATCCTCATATCGGACATAGACAAGAACACAACCTATAGCACTGTATCATCCTTTGCAGATGACACTAGGATCTTCATGAGAGTAGGCAACATAGAGGACACGGCAAACCTCCAGTCAGATGTAGATCAGGTCTTTCTATGGGCTGCAGAAAATAATATGGTGTTTAACGAAGATAAGTTTTTCCATAGCTCATGCGCTATGGAAAAAATGAAAATATAAAAACGGAAACCACGTACAAAACTCAGGCAAATCATAACATAGAACGAAAAGGAATGTAAAGGATCTGTGTACTCATGTCGGAAGACCTTACCTTTAAAGAACACAATAAAGTAGCCGTCACAACTGCAAGAAAAATGACAGGTTGGATAACAAGAACTTTTCACACTAGAGATGCTATACCGATGATGATACTTTTCAAAACGCTTGTGCTCTCTAGAGTGGAGTACTGCTGCACAATGACAGCCCCTTTCAAAGCTGGAGAAATTGCTGACCTGGAGAGCGTGCAGAGAGCCTTTACTGCTAGAATCCACTCAGTAAAACATCTAAATTACTGAGACCGACTAAAGAGCCTAAATCTGTACTCCCTTGAGCGCAGGCGGGAGAGGTACATAATAATTTACACGTGGAAAATATTAGAGGGGCTGGTCCCAAACCTGCACACAGAATAACATCACATGAGACCAGAAGACATGGCAGGATGTGCAGAATACCCTCGTTGAAAAGCAAAGGTGCAACAGGTACTCTGAGAGAGAACTCTATCAACATCAGAGGCCCGAGACTGTTCAACACGCTTCCGCTACACATAAGGGACATAACTGGCCGACCGCTCACAGTGTTCAAGAGAGAACTGGATAAGCACCTCCAAAGGATACCTGATCAACCAGGCTGTGACTCATACGTCAGGCTGCGAGCAGCCGCGTCGAACAGCCTGGTTGATCAGTCCGGAAAAAACACAAAAAAACAGAAAACAACTGCCTCAAGTTCAAGTATGTTTATTGAGATAAGCAAGTGATGATGATTCATACTGAACCGATATATGTATATATTTATTTAAACATGAGTTATTCACAATTATTCATTGTTTATTGGCATTCTTTTGGATATCCTTGATCCCGACGACAATGAAAGCATATCTGAGAGCTGTTGATATCCTGCACTCTGAATATTGTGGAACGCATCGCATCTACGGATATCTGCTTTCTTTGATATAATTCTGGTGCCTCAGTGGGACTCCTATTTACTCGTTACAGCCGCCGGATTCCTTCGCGGGTATTCTACATCCTGATTATAATGTAGGATGTCCATCATCCTGAGATATCCAATATGATTAAAATAATGAGGGCAAATTCCTCATAGTGGACATCTAGCATCATGATTCAGGCAGGACTCTCTCCACTGGACTTCCAACATCCTGATTCAGGCAGGACTCTCCAGTGGACATTAAACATCCTGATTCTGGCAGGATTCTCTCCAGTGGAGATTCAACATCCTGATTGATGCAGGACTCTCTCCAGGGGATATCCAACATCCTGATTCAACCAGGACTCTCTCCAGTGATTATCCAACATCCTGATTCTGGCAGGACTCTCCTAGTAGATATCCAACATCCTGTTTCAGGCAGGACTCCTCTAGTGGACCGGACTCTCCTCCAGTGGATATCCAACATCCTGATCTGTTAGGACTTTCTTCAGTGGATATTGAACATCCTGATTCAGGCAGGATTCTCCAGTGGATATCCAACATCCTGCTTCAGGCAGGACTCACTCTAGTGGATATCCAATTCTGATGACATTGTAGACAGAGAAATTTTCTACACAGTGATTCTAGGCTGTTATAGGCTTGAAGATATAAAAGTATCTACATAAATGACGAAGAAAGAATTCATAATTTTTTAATATCCATTACTATTAGGCTCATTATAATTATTATTACTTGCTCATCAACTCATTTTTGTTAATAATATGTTGAGAAACATGATGATAAGTTTGATATTTGAATTGGCTGTATCTCGGTAAATATATGTGTAAAAGGCTTAATATTTAAAATTAGCAAAGAAAGAGTTAACAGAAAGAAACGTCCAGTGATGCGGTAATTCTAATGGTAGCATTTTGAAAACGATTCTATGGCTGGTTTTGATTTTGAGTTTTGCGAAAATGACGATTTCGCCGAGGTGGCGATTTTTCCGTGGCAGCTCCGCTTTGCGCCATCTTTTGACAATATTTACTGATTTAACTGACCGCTGAGCTGTGTAGCCGTCATGTCCCGAGGCACCATGCTTGTTCTATCTTTTGGTCAGTTTTTTATTATTTATTTAATCATTGACTATTTTCTGTTTCTATAGGAAATAAGGTAATTAAAATCAAAAGAAAACAAAAGGTTTTTGCCGAAAATGACCGGCTAGCTGACTGATGCATCATACTGAACCGCTATATATATATTTAATTTAAACAAGAGTTATTCACTCAATTATTCTTTGTTTATTGAACATTCTTTTGGATATCCTTGATCCTGACGACAATGAAAGCATATCTGAGAGCTGTTGATATCCTGCACTCTGAATATTGTAGAAGGCATCGCATCTATAGATATCTGCTTTCCTTTGATATAATTCTGGTATGTTGTTCCTCAGTGGACTCCTATATACTCGTTACAGCCGCCGGATTCCTTCGTGGTATTCTACATCCTGATTATAATGTAGGATGTCCATCATCCTGAGATATCCAATATGATTAAAATAATGAGGGCAAATTCCTCATAGTGGACATCTAATCATGATTCAGGCAGGACTCTCTCCCTGGACATCCAACATCCTTATTCAGGCAGGACTCTCCAGTGGACATTAAACATCCTGATTCTTGCAGGACTCCTCTCCAGTGGAGATTCAACATCCTGATTGATGCAGGACTCTCTCCAGGGATATCCAACATCCTGATTCAACCAGGACTCTCACCAGTGATTATCCACATCCTGATTC
>WNGS01163555.1:12038554-12055135 GCA_020271785.1 Procambarus virginalis
GGACCCAAGAGGCAGGAACCTCTAGTCTAGAGGAATAAGCTTGAGAGACACAAAAAGAAACTGGAATCTAACCCAAGGAGGAAGGGGAGGAGGGTGCTGCATGTAAAGCATATGAACACAGGGAGGGGAAACATGAACACCCATTCCCTTGCAAAAAATGGGGTGGGCAGAACCAGGAACCACATGGTCAAACAGTGCCCACACCAGGCTTCTTCACAAGGCCCAGAAGATGCCGTTGAGGGCCCCGGATAGCCTGCATCCACATCCACTGCCCAGGACAGAAAACTGAAATCCAAGTTAAGAGGGTTAGCTAAAAGAAATATCCATTAGTCCCGGTAGGACAAGCAGACTCAACTGACTGTGCCCACATTGGAAGGGGGTAACCCTAGGAGCCATCCGAGCCACATAATGAGCAAAAATCCCAGTCTGACCCAGAAACCTAGAGATGCCTCCGGGCTAGAAGCAGGGGGGGGGGGGGAAATGGAGGCAAACCACACCCCCATTAAGGTGGTAAGGAAGAGGTTTGGATGGAACATAGGAAAAGGTAACCAAATGCCTCCAATTCCAGATCCCTAATTACTAATGGGACAGCTACAAGGCATCCAACCAGGCACTCGACCCAGACCACTACAAACCAAAACGAAAAGCAGTCTCTGCCAAAGAAGCCTGAACCACATCCAGAGGGCGACAAGACAAAGCCATATGGGAAAGCAACCCCCACATGACCCAGGGTCAAAGGTGCCACTGACCCAACAGGTAGCACAGCAGAGGCAAATGGGCTGAATGACATGTGACACATACAGAGAGCATCTCTCAAACTCTCACAAAGTGAGAGCAGGTTTGGGATGAATATCACTAGGACTACCAAACCCACAGGGAATTTCCATGGCTGAAAGGAAATTATCCAAGCAGAACATCCAAGCACTGGGATACTATGCCAGATCCTTAATTGAAGGAAGTCTTGAGAATCTATATGAAATTCGGTATGAATATACAGACAATATAATAATCTAACACAGCAGCTGCTTATATGCCTGTGAAGGACTACCTCAGAATGCTATAGTGTAGCATGCAAATACTCAGTGTGCCCCAAGGCAGCCAATGTCACTCCCAACCTGAGCAAAAGCAGAAAAATCCGAAGATACCTGACTCGCCTTGGGCGAGGGCCACCACAAGTGAAGAGGACCTCTGAGGAAATGATCCCCACACCCCAGGGGAGGTAATCTTAAAATGCAAGGGCAGCACTAGGGAGCACACAGGAAAGAGTATCCTGTGTTCATGTAGATCCAAGCACTCTTGATGTCTAGGCTCATGTTACACTACAGTATACAGAAATGCCAACAAAGGCAAAAACCATCTCTTAATGGTATGTAACAGCAAAACACTGAAGCCTAAGCAGCAGAGCGGTGACCTGGCACAGTACACAGCATGGAACCGAGGCTGGATGAGGTGGCTGATCGTTAGTTGCCCCACCCCTTCCCCCCACAAACTAAGTGGGGGAAGTGAGGCAATTGACGTGGTGCTAGTTTCAAGAGATTTTAAATTTCAAGATAATTTGTTCACATTGTTGGGCGAGTTCTTTCGGCAGTTCTGGAAGTTGCAGTTTTGATGGAAGACAGCAGTGGTGATGGCATAAATACATATATAAATGTTACCACTCCCTGCACCTCTGTGAAAGGAGGAGCCAGGTTCTGGTTCCCGGTAGCCTATAGAATTCTATGGATGATGAGACCTAGTAGTTGGTACACTATCAGTGATAGTAGCTATAGGGAGCTACTTAGGCTTGCCCAGAAATTGATGTTTCATTACATTCAATTCAGATTTTTTTATAACTTCATTGGTTTCTTATATCAGGTGGAAGACGTCACGTTGAAGAGATTTCCGATTGAATCTCAGAGTTGTGTCCAGATTAATATAATTTTCACAAATCTCAATGGATACTTCATCAGCAACACCTACATCCCAACCATCTTACTCGTCATCATCTCGTATATAACGTTTTTCTTTGACATGGAAGACTTCACTAACCGCATAATGGTGGCACTGACAAGTCTTCTAGTGCTGGCCTCCCTCTTTGCACAGACCAGCATTGCCATTCCCAGGACTGCTTATCTTAAACTCATCGATGTGTGGTTTGTCTTTTGTATCTGCATGGACTTCTTCATGGTGGTGATGCTGGTGGTGACTGATGTGTTACTTCGAAGAGAAAGACTTGGCCAAGATTTGAAAATCTCATACAAAACAGCTCATGTATTTCCAGTACAATGTGTTGGAGAACTAAGCCAGAGAAAGAAAACAAGAAGACCCTCAACTGCACTCGTCATCCACAAAATAACTGTGATGGTTATCCCACTAATGATCTTAATCTTTGTCATCATTTACATAGGAATAATCCTTTATGCTTGATTGGCAATGAGAATGCTTTAGTTTTCAGTGTCATACCTTTAGTAGTGCATGCATATTAACCTTCAATAAATATTAATGGTACCTTTACTTTACTTAACAGGGAAATGTACCTAAGTAATGCTCACTACAGGTGCATTCAGCTGGCACCTCCACAACTAGTATCCATATACGGTATACACAGAGAAGCCAATAAATAGATATTTTTTCATCTGCAGAATACATACTCACTTGTATACTGTATATGGTATACCCACTTGTATAGTGTACCACAATATATAACAATAGCACCTTTCACAGAGATTACAAGGAAATATTTGCAAACTATTCCTATATGATGGCAAACAATAAGTTAGTCATATTAGCAGCTAAAATTTTATAAACAGAGAAATACAAAGACTCCTCACTTTAATACTAATTGCAACAAAAATGTAAAGAAATACAAAAGTAATTACAGACACTAATACAGTTGCAAATAAAGGACTAGGACACGAGGTGATACCCAAGAAGGTGAAGAAATTATGAGGAGAAAATACTAAGCCTGTGTGTGTAAGACAAATATGAAATAATCCATCATGCAGTGATTCATACTTTATCCATATTGTAGTGATGCAGTGATTCATACTGTATCCATATTGTAGGTTGCTTTGTCACACAAGTTGAACACAACTGGGTTTGTCAGTAATGGAATAGTGATCACAGGTTTGACCTTGTCTTGGGGGACTTACACAAGCAAAAGACTACCCCCCTGTTCTTGATATAATATATTCAAACACTTTTTGTCTAGATCAAAGCCCCCGACAAGGATAGGTTTAAGGAGACAGGATAACTGCAATTCAAGAATTTTCATTTATAATTTTTCTGGCTAGTGCATCAACTGTTTGTTCCATAAACTTATTGCTGCATGTGAGGAGAAGCATTTCCAGTTGCAGATGCTGCAACATGACCTAGCAAACTCTATTTTCTGGCCTTTTGCTTGCATATGTTGCATTTGAAAATTTTGTTTTGCATTCAGTTACCACACTTAATCAATATTTTAATTGTGATATGTCTTGTAAATTTTAATTAGTATTGTATAAATGAAGAAATTGAACTACAAAGTAGCTGCACATCAGTATCAACTGTGGAGAATTTCAAATAAGTGAGCCTTGTAAGCCAAATATAGCACCACTTTTAAAGCAACATTCAAGAGAAACATAGTACCTGTACATTGTGTTACAAATCTGGCCCTGTAAAAGACAAATGATACCTCATATCATTCGCATGATTGCCATCTAAGTGTTGAATTTGAAAAAGAATATGATGGCAGTGTGTGAATGAGTGTGTTGCTCTTGTAGTGTCATCTGCCTCCCATTCAAGACAGTGAGAATCATGGGAGCCTATCCAGCAACTTGCTGAGAATAGGCCAGTGGGGTTTCACCTCCCAGGCCAGTGTCAAAATTGTTAGTGCTTTTCCTTCCCTGCTTGAACTTGTTTGTACTTAACAATAAACTGATTTAACTGTTGATGTGTGTTTGTTTAGACCTTGTCTTGAAGTATGAGAAACAAAATCCTTAACAGTTTGGTACTTTCACCCAGATGTAACTATTACAAATTGTAATTTATACTGCACAGTATTCATCGAAGTATATACCGTTCTGTTTGAGGCAGCATGTATTTACAGTGAAAAATGACTGATAGTTTTGTGGATAAAACATTTGAGACAAAAGTATACACTGGGTACATGTCAGTGTCTGCTAGCTCTTTGGAGCTAAACAGCTATGAGGCTTAGTTTTCCCCAGGCATTCATAGTGAGTGAGAGTGATGTGCATCTCACTCTGGCACCCTGCAGTGTTTTATCCTATTTAAGTGATGTTAGTGGTATTATATTGTTCTTATGGCTCCTACCAAGGAATAAGCAAAGAAACACTTGCCCAGATAATTTCTTTGAGGGCAAACATGGGGTGCTGTATGAGCAAGTCTATGAACAAGTGCACTAAAAACAGTCAAAATGTTCATTCAACCAGGGGCCTAGACAAAGGGACAGAAAAGTTCTTGACTTTCTCAAGGCAAGGCCTGCACCCAATGAGCCAGCCTCTAAAAGAGCAAACTCCCAAATACATCAGAGAACAGAACTACTGCACAGTATGTCAGTGTTGGGGCAGCACCAGGGAACATTCATGGAAGGTAATCCTGAGCACATGCAACACCAAGTACTCAATGAGCCAGCTTTATGCAACATAAACCAGACGAAAAAACATCATGAACCTTAACTGAAACAAGGAATAATACCATCAGGGACCTGATACATGTAGTACAGTCGGGTTCGTTCTCGACCCATAATTGAGAATTCCGGGTCCAAATCTAGGGTAGGACAGAAATGGTTGGGCCCATTTCCTATCCCCCTAATGCTCTTGTTCAACTAGCAATAAGTAAGTACCCAGGAGTTAGTCAACTTGTTATGGAGATGCATCCTGGGGAGGGTCAGTAATTCGACCATGGGGAGGGACCTCGATATACACTTAGTGTGTATAAACACACACTGGCTGCCTGTCCCTTGACACAATTAATTAAATTATTGTAATTTATTTTAATGCCAAGCAAATGGCCTATGTAGGACAACATTCAAGGATGACTGGCACTTAACTTAGAGGCAGCAGGACTCGCATGGCTTACTGACAACCCAAGAGCCCTACAGTGGATCTCCACACAAGCATCAGAACTGATGTAGGGGACTGGGAGCTCCAGGAACCCCCTTCTCCACCTCCCTTAACTGACGGGGTAATACTAAAGAGTTCGCACTGGTAATGAGAGATTTAATCGTTTGTTTACATTGTTGGGAGGAATTCGTCTGGAAGTTTTGAGACTTCAGTCTCTTTTGAACCCAGCAGTGGTCTGTATTGATTCACTGAGTTCCTGGATGCTTTCCATGGGGTGGCAGAGTGTCTCTCTACCTATGTGAGGGAAGGCCTATTTCTGGCCTTGGCCCCAGTAGGCCAAACAGAAATCCATAGCTGAAGTGACCTAATAGTTGGAAGCCATCTCAGTGAGATAGCTTCAATGAGCCACAAGAGGTTTGCTTCCCTCCCCATCCCCCATAAGAAATGCTTTAGAAAAATGTTATAGCTGCTTTATGGCACAACAAGGATTAGCATATAACATACTGATAATGATCATCATATTAATAATATAAACAACACTGAAACATAAAGATAAAGCAGGAAGACCACTTTACTTGAGAATGGTACTAGAATCTGTTTCACCATCAAACTAGCAAATACTGCTGTTATTTTTACAACTAATAATACCTTACAGGACATGAAGTGCTAAGAAAGGAGAAACCCAAAACTTATTAGAAATCGTACCATTGATCTAAGCCCAATAATGTATCTCAAGCATTCCAATTCTTGCATGGATATCTGCACAGTGCTACAGTATAGCTAAATCAAGTTATATTCCACCAGAAAACAGGCTGGTCAAATTACTAATTGGTTATACTGTACTTATGCTAATCATGCAACATATAGGAACACCAAATTAAATACTGTATGGGATATCCTGCATCAGCAAAAGCTTTCTAACTGTAAGACAAACTGATGGTTTCTTTGTTGTCTGCTAACATCAGAGGGAGGGGGAAGAGGAGTTAGAAATATGCATTGGAAACTTCTCACAATGTTACATAACTTAATAAAACTGATAGTGGTACCCATCGAGACCAATCTTGACTACTCGGTCCTATGTTAATTTGGACCCGTCACTAAATTATAAAATACAAAAAGAGGTGATTTGATACTTACACAGCTTGATAATGGTCCAGGATGGACCAAAACATTTTTGGTTCTTCATTTTCAGATGTGTAGAATGGGTGTCAAATCTTCAGCCATGTTATTGTGAATCATCATCTTCCTACATCAGCAGCTCTGCATCTGGTTGATGTGGAGGTGCTGCTATCAGCTTTCATAACACATTAGAGGCACAGCCCCAGAAACCAACTGCTACACCTTAAAATTTACTTTCTGTCAACTGCAGATGAAGGCTAGTGACAAAAATCAGTTTGGCATATGTTGTCCTTGGTGTCATTGCAGTGACATCAAGTATTTTATCTATTTATACATCATGATGAGCTATTACAACAAAACCAATGCAAGCACTTCATCCATGTGGAAAAAATTAATCAAAGTCAGGTGGCATAAACATTTTATGAATACCAGTACTTAAAGTACTCTTTGTATAACAAATAATGTATTTTACTACTCACCTGTTAGGATTATCACATAATCCAGTGATCACAGACTTGGCAAAAAGTTTCTCTGCCATCCATTTAGTTATTCTGGTGTCATGGACCATCAAGTAGTATACACTAAGACACAGACTGCCAGCCAGCCATAGTGCAGCATCACACACTACCTGGCTCAGGGCTCAGAAAGATTAGCAAGGATTATTTAACTTTCTACAGAAGAAAAACTGGGTTATTATTATTCTGATATAGGAAAACAAAACTCAAGCTTATGTATCTTATGTCAAGATTTGAACTACACAAAGTTTTACACCCCTCTCCCGATTTAATTATCAAAATCCGAGTACAGTACATGGTTTGAACAGGACTTGCATCTCAATGAATAATACATAGTTCATAAGTGTGATTTTTTTTATCCTATGTTAATATATCTGTGATAGGGCTTTACCATTACTCATTTTGATATGCAGGCTGAAAAGCTTGCTTACCAAATACCAAAATCCCAGAAAGCGCATATCAACAAAAGTCTGTGTACAAATGTAAACCTTGTGTCCTCCCCCCCCCCTTGCTTTGTTGGCTTACAACTGTAGCCAATGAGAAGGCAATAGCATAGAATCGCTAAGAGATCAACCCACTAAAACAATATCCTCCTCAACAATATGAGAAATCATATGGACAACAGGTGGTACAGTACAAGGACCTAATTAGATTATTTATCATGTGAGGCTTTTTTTTACTTTTTCTCACAATAAATTGCCGGTCTGCTCATTTATGCCAGTCCTGCGGTGAGTGCAGAAAACTGTCCCCCTATAGATACAGCAAAGTTTGGTGCCATCTGTGACTATCTCTAACCACCAGGTACACCATCAACACTACTACTACATCCTGACAGTCTGCTCTCCAAAGGTTTCACCAACCAAGCACCTTGCTTCCTGTTAAATTAATCATAATCTGGGTGAATATGATACATTTGTGGAGCTCTCCTTGGGATCGACAGAAACTGACACAAGGCCCCCATGAGACTTTCACACCCTGGACTCAAACTACACTTACATTTCCTCTGCAACTTTACCTTATCGACACCACCACCGCAGTTTACCCTCGCTGGTCCACTCTTGCCTGGCAGCTCTCCGCATCTCAGCACCTGCCTACCTTTATAGCTTTAATATTCTGCAAATTTATCTTGTTTGTTTGAGAGTTCAATATTTATTTTTCTAATACATATTTTAGGCATGAATCATTACTCAAATTTTATATTCCGGCTTGACTTGTTACCAGTGAGCATTGTTTTTCATGAATGCACAATATCTCTGTGCCTTTTACTTTGTGAGAGTGTTCAGTTAGTTTTCAAAAATTTTTGTCATGGATTATTTTGGTTGAGTAAATGATAGTCCCAAAGCAAACACTCATGTTTTTGTGCTTTTACTTAAAATTTAGAAAGATAAATCTGCAAACACATATCAAGAAATAGACAAAAATTTATCATAACTAGCATAATAAATTTACATTAATTGAATGTAAACTCACTTTAAGCCTTCATAGAATAAAGAACTGCATCAGAACTAGTCATACAGATCAGAACACAATCATACTTCATATAAATATGTAAACTTGAATGTGATTCCCTTTGATTGTGATCCTTTACATTTTTCTGAGAAATACTTCGTCACCCAGATTAGAACTTTCCCAGCCAGCTCCTAGCTTGAGTAGGACCCTCTTGGGTGGGACGAAGTTGAATACATTCTGATAATGAAGAAGGATGCAAGTGGCAATTTACTTAAAATTTCCACACTGAAGACACCATAGATCTTAACTTCAAGCAGAGCCAGATTTTCTAGTATATATCTATAATGTGTTTGAAAGACAGCTACATGATGTTTGATGCTCCAGCTATCATGTTGGAATCTGCCATCCTATAATCCCTAATACTAGAGTAATTTATATAATTGGGAATTTACTTAAAATTTCCACACTGAAGACACCATAGATCTTAACTTCAAGCAGAGCCAGATTTTCTAGTATATATCTATAATGTGTTTGAAAGACAGCTACATGATGTTTGATGCTCCAGCTATCATGTTGGAATCTGCCATCCTATAATCCCTAATACTAGAGTAATTTATATAAAACACAGATATAAATTATTCAATAATTCATGATACATACTGCACTTGTCAACAGATTTCACATGATTTAAAGAAATCTACATACCATTGCTTGAATTATTGCTATTCGTCCTATCACATGCTCCTAGAAAGTAATATTATTCTGAATAATAGACCCAACTTTTGACCAAAACACAAATACTTAGATTAATACAAAAAATCCTACTTATGACCTTTCATGAAGAAATTGGGCCAGTCTTGGTCTGGAACACCAATGATATTTTAACGTGGTAATTTAATATGATGTAGCCGTGCTCTCATTTGTACAAAGGTAGCTATGTCTAGCATAAAGGAGCATTGCACATTATCCTATTTATTTCTTAATGAGACTGTTTATTAAGTAATTTATCCTTGAAAAGTCTCACTACTTTTTGTATTATGCTTCATTACAATTTTATTCTGTCTGTAAGTAATCATTATATGAAGGTGCATAGTCAAGATAGCTATTTAGCACCATTCAAATCACAGGCAAATATAGAGTACTTTTATATCACTCAAGATCACAGTACAGTGACAAAGATATAAGCAGGAATATATTAAAGATCTGATTCACAAGAGGACAGTTGGGTTAAGTTGGTTGATGAAAAATTAAATTGATTGTAATTCTGAAAGTCTGGCTAATAAGTAAGATGACAAACTGAAAGAAAAACAAGACTACTTGGACAATAAGATTAAGGTTTATTCCATCAAATACCATGAGATACTGTAATCTAGTATGGCAAATACTCAAACAGGCTAGGGAAGCTAAGATATCAAGATATATATTATAGTTTGCTATTAAATTATTTTAGCTAAGGATGTGTTACAAACATATAACTCCTAAATATCATCACTTTATCTGTCTTAGATATTACAAAACATATTTTAAGTCCAGGTCCATACTTTTACAGGAACTATATGGCACATAATACTGAATTGATTTATTGTTTTAGTAACTCCTTTCAGGTGTCTATTGGAAAACAAATGCATAGCAGGCACAGCCAATTGTTCCTTTCTTCCAATGTGTTTAAATTTTACTATACTGTTCTTAAGCTAAATAAAAAAAGATCTAAATCTTTTTCTAAATGTTATGATGCAGTGGAATATGACTGTGTATGGTGTGATGGTGTGTAATGGTGATATTCTCCTGTGATGCTGTTAATCGGAAGATATGGTATGTTGAACATATGGGTATCATTTTTAGTATTTTTAACTTTACTTTCCTACAGATCTCTTCCACTGATATTATGCATGAGATCAAACTACACAGCACTCACATTATGTCTATAGTATCAGATATGAATATGAACTTTATGAGAGGTTTCAGCATTAAGAATTACTGAAATGCTGTACAGAATTAGATCAAAGCAGTGATGTGACAAAAGTGTCTTTCTTGATGTCAGAATTTATGATACAGCTCGTTATTTAGATCTGACATTGTAAACATAACACAGTGCCCTGTGAGCACCTCGGGTAGTCATGTCACAACACATTGCTCTCCTGTCCTCTCTGAGGTAATGCATTCCCCATCCTTAGATACTGGGAAACATTGTAATGATAATAAGTACTAATTATTTTTCTGAGTAGACTCAGGATGTGAAAAAAAATGCTACACAATAGCAGGGGGGGCCTACTGGAATTGCAATCCTTTAATTTCACATAACTGTTCAAATGATTATAGCATAGCTCATCGGATCTATAATAGATACTGTATGTGAAACACTTGAATCACACACTGAAAGCTAATAGGGTCTCTAAATTCAAGATAAAAAAAATTACAAGAACTAAGTTTAATATTTGAACATTTAATTACAGCTCCTAATCATAAACAACTTTAATTCAGTTGTAACTTCAATTTATTTTGTTTACTAAATAATATAGATTACACAACCTATGCTTAATATTTTGATACATAAGAAAGAATGACTTTATGCTGTACTTATTGAGTAGTGAATAAGATAATAAAAAAAGCAAGAAAAATATTCCCTAAACTTGCAACAGAATCTGCAAATAATATATTGCAATTAAATACAAAAATTATAATTAAATGATCAACAACGATTATTGCAAACCTCAATATTAATGTACAGTATACCAATAAAGTAAAACAATAGCTGGTCCTAGCATTGAATTATAACAATACAAATAAATATATGAATACAGTACTTATAAAATGTTAATCAATTAAAACATAAAGCACTTACTTTAACCCCTCAACTGCACAAGGAATTAAACAGAAAACCCCCACCCCCATGTGCAGGAAAAACTAAATATTGTATTTGTTCTATTATTAAAAAACATTCCCTGATCAGAGGAAAGTTAAACTAAAATTTCTGTCACTTACTTTGTATCTAGTAAATCGATGAAGTCAAAATGGTGGCATCAAATCTTGATCACTCGTTCAGCAAGCTCCGACAGAATTGCTCTCGGAAAGGAGTTGGAGAGGGGCATTTAAACGCGTGCATTTAATATAATGGTTTTTTATCATATTTTAAATAGCTTCCATTTTTTCAGTACAAATGTATACCAACTGGGTAGTCAATAACAGAATATATATCGCAGAATGTGTGGAAAAGTGATATGCACAGGTATATATTCATGTCACCAATATGTGCAACACATTATATTCTTAAAACAATAAAACATAATGCTTTTCCTGTTATCACACTGCATACACATGTTATATACACCTAGCTACATACTTTTGCACAGTTATGAACCACTAAGCAGTTCTGGTGAGTTGGATGACCTTATAACCAGTGATACAACACCAAGTAGTAACTGCTTACATTGATATATTTAATTTTCTTTGTATTATTAATATTTTTATCATGTTTTAACAATGCAATGCTGCATTGGGCTGTCAATAATGTATTTATATCACAGAATGTGTAGAACATCAGTACACAAATATACTATATACAATACTGTTGCAACACTGTATACACATCTTATATATAACTGTTCATGCACCATTACACACCACTAGGCAGTTCTGGTAGGTGTGATACTCTGAGAACTAATTGTCCATGCATAGCCAATCTCCACACATTCGGCACCAGATGAAGCAAAGTGCCACCCAACATCACTATGCATATTGTTAACACTTATTATTATTATTATTATTATTATTATTATTAATTATCATCATCATCAGAATCCTGGTCACTAAATCCTTATAATTAATCTTTTTCCACATGTTCATTTCCAAAGGAACGTGAGGTATCACTGCGTGATGCACAGACACACCAAACCATGGCTGTGTGCTATGGTCATGGAGTAGGTTTTCCACTGGGAACATTGTCATGTGCATCAGGTTCACTCTCCATGTCACAGATACCTTGTACAATCTTTATCACAGTCAGGATCTTCTGTCACTATCACCATAATATTCTTGAAGTTTCTTATTAAATTCACCATCGCTGGGTGCTGCTGCTGCTGCGTGTACACAGTATGCAACAACACACAGCAACCACAGTATGTTTGTTATGTTAATACTGAGGCCCTCACACCAAGGAGGAGGAGGAGTGCCTACAATTATTTTCTCAGCTGGCATCTGTTTACTGAAGACCTGAGGAAGCGGATGTGAGCCTGTGTACCCATGGAATTCCAAATGTGCACAGAACCCTAAAGCATCCCTGGAAGTGATGCACATCACCAGTCAAACATACCAGCATGTGATCTGCAGTTGAGGTGTTAATCAAAGAAAATCAGAGTCAGGAGAGAATGAACAATTTTGTAGTTAAGAACACATATTTCATAATACAGTACTGTATACAAAGATTTCAATAATCTTAGATCCAAAGACTTCTTCTATTAATTTCAAATTTTAAAATCTGTTCCCTTCAGACACTTAAGCAGTAACCCAGAGGAGACTTCTCAAGGTGAGTCACAGAGCCCCAAAATCCTCTTTACCAAAGGCAGCCAAAGGTTGTAACTGCAAGGCTCCCGCTCAGAAACAAGCATCACCTGACGGGCCAAAGCCTGAATGGGGGGGGGGTTGGCTAAAATGGAGATAAAGTGACATCACAAACATCATCCCCGAAAGGGACATAAAGAAACCTAGTAACAGATAACAGACAACTGTGACCAGAGGGGAGCAAAAGCACAGTGAAATACTCAGAACAGTCACCAGCTGCTGGCACTGGCTATGAACTGGGTGGGATGGCATCGCAACCACCCATCTCAGATGTGCAGTCCCTTGCCTCTTAGCAGAACAATGATCACCTGGAACATTCTGATCAAAGTGGTAGTGTGAGTCATTAAGAATGGGCAAATCCAAGTAACACAAGGACCCAGCAATGAACCTAGAGGAAGGAAAAAAGGATTGTAGAAGGATTAAGTTGAAACTGTAGCTACCTCATAATGGGAGCCCTGTAAGGGCATGAGTTTGAAAGCCATACTCTAGAATACAGACTAACAAAACCTGTCCTTACTTTCTTATTTATAGTATAGGTACGTTACTTTAAAACAGGGATGTAGAACCAATATGCATTTATAAACACTTCAATCACAAGAGAAACCTGTGGGGCTGGTACCATATTTTTGAATTGGCGGGACTCGACCAACATTAGAGTGGTGCATTACATTTATTAAGACATAGGAGATGGACAATGCACCATCAAGAATAATTTCTCACTCATCCGTTTAACAACAGTATTCCAGTCACACAGATATAATGGAGGTCAATAACCCTACACAGTGAAGTGGGCACCTCACGAGCACATACCACACAACCTGTGTGTGTAGCGTCTCTGACCGCTCTGTCCTCATGGGGTGCAGGGACGCTACCCACACAAAAACATGCGGGAAACATTACACACACACCGAAGCATACACATTTACTAATACATACTCTCAAACACAAATGAAACATAAAAACACAAATAAAACAAACTGGTATCTTAACTAAGAGAAACATTTACAATAATAACAACAAAAGCTAAACTTTATATATCAGTCATTACAGCTCTCCAATCTAGGAAAAAGACCACCAGCCAGACCAAACAGCAACCAAGGCTCCTTTTCAGACAACCCCGGAAACCAAGGTCTCTTTACCAATAAAGACACAGCAGGACCAGGATCAGCAACCAACACTAACCCCAAAGCCTGAACCAGTGAGAGAGAAGTAAAGCCTCCAGCAAATAACCACCTCCCATCAAACCAAGAAACAGAAGTGAAAGGAATAGGCTTTGGACTCTGTGCTCCAGCCCACTCCTCAGTCAGGGGGAGTGACCCTTGAAGCTTACCACACCAGCCCTACATCTACAATAACCTGCAGGGCATGAATTCTAGCGTGTGTTGGCACCCTGACCAGCACAGGGGCTGGGGACCAGATGAGAGGAAGGCTTATTCAACTTGACTGGATAAAAGGAAAACTTATTCCTCTTGACTGGACAAGAGGAAGGCTGAATAATTGGACAAACCAGCTGAAACAGCCAAAACACATGTCCAGTGCTGGTAACACCTCACAGCTGAGAGTAAAAAGAGATTGAACCTGCCTGGGGAGTGAAAGATGCAGCACAAATATTAATTGTGTTAAGGAACAGAGTGAGACATCCAGAAAAGTTGCTAGCAGCAGTATCAGGTTCAGAACTAAGCAGAGCATACTCAAAGATAACAACACACATTTAAGAATTAAACAATACTGTATATGATATAATGTACAGTGTTTGTGTTTAACCCTTCGACTGTGCATCCCATCATGTGATGTAGTGGCTAGATATGTTCAAACTACACATCCCATCAGGTGAAGTATTAGGGTACTGCATAAGGTTTAAAATTCCTGCACATACACAGGGCTCACATTTGCTTTCTCAGGCTTCTAGTAACCATCCGCTATCTTAAAAAAAAAATCGGAGTCTCTCACTTTCCTTCTAGGGCCTTACTAAAAAGATGAGCATCATGTCTGGCACACCACCATCCAGTGTCAGGATGTGCAGGGTAGCCATCGAACTTTCAACAACAGCAAATGAGTAGTACCATGTATTTACATTCAAAATGTGCTATATGCAGTTATACGATTTAAGCTATATATATATTGTAACAATAAATACATGATGAGTGAATATTTATACTCATATCTGTACATGCTTATATTTTCAAAGCTATACATAATGAACACCACCCTTGACACATCAATACAACCTGTTAGCACAACAAATAAATAAAGTAAGAAACACTGAAAATACATTTACAAAATTATTTGCATTTGGCATCTAACCTATTTCTACCAAAAAATGCAAATTTCCAGGCCACTACAGCTAAACCACAAGAGGTAGAGATTTTATACTTGGATTTTTTGTGCTTCATGGATGCTACCTAACAGTGCCAAATGAAAAATAATGTTTCAGGACCATATATTTTTTTTTGTTCACCACTGGTAGTCAGTTATTAATAGATGTGCAGTGCAGGGGTTAATCCATTTAAGGATAGTACCTCCAAGCCAGTACTAAATTGGTACCTTTGTCAAAATGATACCAGAACCTCATTGTACAGGCACTAATTTGAACTCATGGACAATTTTTCAGGTGAATCTACCAGATTCGAGTGAGATATACATGACAACTATTACCCATCCTGACACCACATCAAGGAAGGGATCCTGGCTAGGATGAGCAGTTTCACCTTCCTAACAAGCCAGAACCACAATACAACTCATACTACACAGGCTTCACTTCTGCATCAAGTCCTAAAACATCACACAGCACAGGTCAAGAGGGGGTTAACTCAAAGGAAGAACACAAACACCTAAGAGAAGATATTTCTGGTGGTGATCACTCTTCATTAATGATGCCAATAAAGATAACTCTAGATTCAAATATGAAGCAAACTGAAGTAACTCCATGCATGGGACATAAGTACTAAGAAAAGCTAGACACTCAACTAGAAATTGATGATTGGTCTTAGCAGGAACCTACAAAATGCTCTGTAGTACAGGATTCTAGAATGAGGTGTTTACTCCACAGAGATCCCGAGCTGATCAGGGAGTTGACTGATGGTGGTGTGGGAGGTAACTAAGTACCTAGTTAGGTTATTCAAAGTTTTGGTTGGTGCACTGCCAACATTCATTAGAGAATGTTGTTTGTGACTTCTTTTTTTGTTTTTAGCAGGTGTTCATCTTGGAAGTAGGTGATCTATTATCCCACATGCTCCCTCTGCTCCACTGATGGGGCAAAATGGTTTGAAAAGGTGCTTGACAGCAAAGAGAAATTCTGGAAACATGGTATGCCCCTTATGTCCCTAGCATACCATGTAATTGGTGTTCCTAGTGCATAGAATATCATCATACTCAGCAAGGAAATTCATTTCCTTTTGTGTGTGTGTGTGTGTATGTGTGTGTCTATACATACATGCATATTGCATATTACATACATGCAATATTACATATATTATATACATATAGTAATACATATGTAATGTTAAGTATATTAACAATTGTGTAACTAGCTTCACAACAGTGTCATTTGCTTAGTTAAATGAACTAAAGGTGTTTAGTTCCTTAACTCATTACGTGCCTCTGAACCCTTTCCAACACTGCCCACAGGATGGTATGGGGTGCATTAATAAATAATAAAATAAAAAATAACATTTCTCTTAATAAGGGAGGTAAATAATAATATTGTCATTACCTTTATCACCCTTCACTGTTAACTTTCAGAAGTTTTATATACAACCTATGGTAAAGTGCCATCAACTGTACTACATAACCCAATGTGTCTCACTATGGCAAGATAAGTGTTAACATGGAAACAGACAGTGATCAAATGTTAATGTTGAAAAATATCAAAGTAAACTGATAATGTAATTATGGACAGA
>WNGS01163555.1:12059680-12109052 GCA_020271785.1 Procambarus virginalis
AGCATGTTCAAATAGGTGATACAAACAATAACCCTGTGGGGGTACCGTTGGTTGAAAGCGACTGACATTACATATACAGTACTGTATAACAATAGTGCCTTCAGCTAACAGTGCCTTCTGGGAACCATGATATACAAGATAAAAGACTGAAAGGCAAATGGATGGTGCTTTGCAAATACAGTAGACCCAGAGACTGGAGAAATTAACCTAGATGACATGAAAACACCCTGACATGTTTTATAGCTGGCTTGCAGAAATTAAAGAACCCTTGTACAATAGATCATTCATGGAAGGTAATGAATGTAAATGTGATGTCGTATACCAACAAATTCATCCTCTAGGGCAGTTGTCAACCGAGGTTCCACTGTATAGTGATCAAATAATAACTGACATTCATCCTGATTAAAATTTACAGATACTGTATCATCAGATTTGTGATGATGCTAAATGCTTTACTTTTAATGGTACAGTACTACAGTATTGAAGCAATGTTAGTAAGGTCCTTTTGTATTTAAATAATGGTATAATTAGCTTAAAATTATGATGTAACATTTGACCCTGCTGCAGTGTTAGACACAAGCTACTCATCTCTGTACTTCACCTGCTGTGACCTGCTGGCCTGGAGGAAGCTCATGACCTTTGATGTCTTCTACCCTATCCACATCTGTCTGGCAGTTGACTTGTCCACTCGGAACCTTACCGTCGTCTTGAATGATGAGGTTAGTCTAACATGGGTGAATAAATCAACAATTAAATAAAATTAGTAATAGTGTAATGTAATACAGTATAAAGAGCTTTTACCCTGGCTTGTACTCATAACCATTTATTTTTCACCCGATTGCCAGTTTATTCCTCTATCCAGTTGGCCACACTCACTTCTAGGAACTCAAACCTGAAATGCCACAAAGATTCTGCCAAGGGTTGGCAAGCTATCTAAGCTTCTAACTAGTTTTACACAGCTTCCAGGAGCACCTGTGGAACGGACTTATGGTTTTTGTTTATCCATATGCTCTGAAATACAGTATCACTGAATACACCCAGTTTGTGTAACACATCAATAAAAAGACATTTATATTTCTGAGTTTAAGGTAAAAATTTCACTGTTACTCCTGTCATGGGTGCTTCCGAGAATTGTCTAAAATTGGTTAGTTGCTAATACTGTTACCTGTTATTGATTTCAAGGATCAATGTACCCACGGCCCAACCTTTCATCATGCCTCCTGGTTGCTGGTCTGATCAACCAGGCTGTTCGATGCGGCTGCTCGAAGCCTGATGTACAAATCACAGCCTGTTGATCAGGTATCCTTTGAAGGTACTTATTCTCTTAGCATACCAATTGTACTTCTGGTTTTCAGTGGGGCTATTTTGCACATTCTGCCATGCCTTCTTGTCTTATGTGGTATTATTTTTGTATGCGGATTTGGAACCAGTCCTTCAAATATTTTCCAAGTGTAAATTATTATGTAACTCTCCCACCTGCGCTCTAGGGAAAACAAATTAAAAATTTTAGGTGGTCACAATAATTTAATGTTTTACTGAGTGGAGGTAAAAAATCTCTGAGCTCTCCAGGTCAGCAATTTCTTCAGCTTTGACTGGAGTTGTTAATGTACAAAAATACTCCACTCTAAGAGAGCACTAAAGTCTTAAAAAGTATCATCATTGGCACAGCATCTGTTGTTTGGAAGATTTTTGTTATCCAACCTGTGATTTTTTTTGCAGTTGTGGCAGCAACTTTGTTGTGTCTTTTAAGGTAAGGCCTTCCAACATGATTCAAATAAAATTACTCTTAAATCTGTAACATTGCTTTTTCTTTAAATAGTGTGGTTTGACTGTTTTATATGTGATTTCTGCTTTGATGTTTTCTTTTCCATACTACAGTCATTTGGAACTTATCTGCATTAACATCATTACACAGAGTAATCACACTATCGAGATGCATCAATGAGAAAATCCATAGGAACCATGATGTGGGTTTGAACCAATGCGCTGGGCATTCCCAGGCACATGCTCTGGACAACTATGCCATGACATGGTCACAAGGATTGCAACTTGGGGTACTACTGCACCCTCTAAAGTTCTTGAGGCTTCAATTGAAACCGAACTAGAGTGTCACAATGCCCCATGCACAGCCTAGTACCCCAGGTTGCAATCCATTTGACCATGTCGTGGAATTGTTGTCTAGAGGATGTGCCTGGGAATATCCAGCACATAGATTCGAACCCTCATCACGTTTCCTACAGATTTCTCATTGAACATCACGTTACTTTCTGTGGC
This sequence comes from Procambarus virginalis, assembly GCA_020271785.1. Lineage (NCBI taxonomy): Eukaryota > Metazoa > Arthropoda > Malacostraca > Decapoda > Cambaridae > Procambarus > Procambarus virginalis. The sequence continues at coordinate 12,061,955 of WNGS01163555.1, forward strand.
AAATTGAAAGCTTGAATAACATCAGATTGGAGGTTTGCTGTGTCCTCTATATGGCTAATCTCATGAAAATTCTAGTGTAACTGCAATGGAAGATTCAGTACTATAGTTTGTATCCTTGTCTGTGTCTGATATGAGGATGAGGGAAAAGTACAGGAGAAAGCACAGTACCTTGGGAAACTGAACTTTTCACTGTGGATGATTCAGATTTTACTTTGTTGACTATTACATTCTGGATTCTATTAGTTTGTCAGCATTTTGTTTGTCTTCCTGGCATCTACGACCATGTAATAGTGGTATAACAATCATGAGCAGGAGCACCCAGTTTTGAACTCATGTTCCCCAGGGTTACATAGATACTGTGATTCCATATGGTTTATGAACTTACTTTTTAGCACTGTTTTGATGGTTTTTATGATGTTGGAGCTATTGATCCATAAATTTTTGCATCAGCTTTACTACCTCCTTTGTAAAGTGACTCAATCTCCACTGTTTTAAGTATGTCAGGAGATAACACCAGTATTTAGGCTCAGTCTCCAAAAGATGTTTAGGGCCTGCGATGTGGTTTTATACAATTCTTAATGAATATAGAATTGCAGAAGTCTGGGCCTGGTGCAGAGTGCATAGGTATGCAGTCTATGACTACTCCAAAGTTGAGTGAGGGTTGTCATAACATCTCTTATATAGTTCAATGGTGGTGTCACATTCATAATTTATTTGGATCATTGATCTGCAAGGTGTTCAGAGGTTCAATGAAAACAGAATCATACTGTAACTTCAGCATTTCACTCATTTCATTGCTGTAGTCTGTGAAGGTTCTGTCACCCCTTGCACAAGACCCCCAGCAGACTCTTTGATGAATCTTCAAATTAATCTTATAGGTGAGATGTTGGCAGAGTAAATAGTGATGACCTGTCAATCAATAAATCATGAGCTAGGCACGGAATATGTTACGGGCAATCATGTGATAATCGTGATGACTGTTGCAGGTATGGAGTGATGTGCTGGAGTACAAGAAACCACTTCTGGAGAGCGAGACGGAGGCCATAGTGCAAGGTGGTGGATACATGCTGCTTGGGGTTGACCAAGACGAGTATGGTGGTCTCTTTAAAAGTATGCAATCCCTCTGTGGCGACCTCACTGATCTTCGGCTTTACTCTGTTTTCCTGCCTCTTCAAAAGATGATCGATTTTGTTAGCTGTTCACCCATGGAAGTCGACCACCAGCCAGTAATTGATCTAACACATATGCACCTCTTCATGCAAGGTAAAGCATTAAAAATGAGCAATGTTAGCCAGAAATCACAGTGCACACACAGAGTAAATGCCTATAATCTAATATTTCCTGTACGTCTCTCGTTCCATGCCAGCGTTGGATTGTGCCACAAAACTGGGGGACATCTGGGACTGCCACAAAACAACAGACAGAATGAAAATTTAATAGATCTTGTGATGCCATACCAAGACATCTGTGGAGATGATTACATTGAGAGTGTCTGGCTGGGACTGAAGGGAGATCTCACAACATCTACCTGGAGGCATTATCAGACATGGCAGATCCCATCACTTCTGAAGATCCCCTATGAATTCCTTTATCAGACTGAAGCTGTATCATGCATAAGTGTATCAATTGCTCCTAAAAGCTCAAAGTGGCATGGATTCTGGTTTCCCACTAACTGCAATAACACCTTGATGTGCACCTATTGTGAGTATAATGACACCATCATTCTACGGCTGAGAGGACTGTGTGGTGCTTTGGGCTTTGACACAGAGTTTATATTAACAGAGACTGAAAATCGACTAACCTTTCTAGGAAAGTCTGTTTCACGAATCACCTGGGGAACAGAGAATAATACTATTCAGGCTAATGACTCGTGGAACTTGATCCACGAGGAAATGGACTTTATACGAGGACAAATGCTGCCCTTACAAGGCATCTTCCCTATCGGCCGACACAGGTGGTATATTGGAAGTGACAGGTGTGGCAGCAACAATGTGACCCTCTCTTTCAGCATCTGTCAGCTGGGCGAGTTCACATGTGATGATGGGACCTGCATACCATTGGACTTCCGCTGTAATTTAAATATTGACTGCGAGGATCAGAGTGACGAGGCCGATTGTGAGGTTTGTTAAATGTTCATGATGTAAACGTATAATAATTTGGTATGAAATAGGTTAAATCCTCTTGTGGAAGTTTTTGCATAGTACAGAGAGAACATGCTTTTTGTTGACAGGTGGTGGTTATTTCGGAGAATTACAACCAGTTACTGCCACCACCTGGACCACAATCCGGGAGCCCAATGTTGGTAGACATTGATATTAACATTGAGTTCATCAAGAAGTTGGATGTAATGAGCTTCATGCTGGAGCAAGATCTGCAGGTACATCTCCTCTGGCATGATTCAAGACTAAAGTTTCGCCAATTACGACAAGATCCAGCACTTAATGCAGCAGACGAAGGAATGATATGGACCCCAGAGCTAGAGATGCGGGGAGAAATGAACAGCTACACTCATGTCATTACCCACACCAGAGAGACAGTGGTTCTCAGAGAAACATCCCCATTACCTGACAACACAGCCATTGCTAAGGAAGGTATGACAAATATTTTTTTATTAATATATAGAATATATTCTAGAATTATTAAATTTGACTGCCTTTGAATGTCCATAAAGAATTCTTAACTTAAATATTTGTAATTTGAATGAGAATATAGATTATTTGTTAAAATCTTTTGTACTCAAATTTGATGACATAATGCCAACATAATGAGGTAATACTTAAGGTGAGGTCTCACAAACTGGGGAAGGCAGATCTTTGGGTGAGAAACAAGAATGAGATAACCAGCCAGGAACGCTTGGCACCAGAGCTGAACTGGCCACATGAGAGCCTGAAGGACACGGCTCAAATTGTTATTGTGTTAGGTGTTACTGCATATTGCTTACCCACCATTTATTCTTTGCACAATTACTTGCAACTGCCACTTCTTGAGATCTTACCATTGACTTGGTGACCGGTTACTGGCTCAAGCAGGCCATAACACCATAGGTACCTAATTTTCTTCAAACAGTAGTATTTTTTTTAATTCTAACCTACGGTGTACTAAATTCTGATCTTGGCTCCTGGTAGCAAGATGTACCAGAACAATGAAACCCACCCATGCCTAAGGCATAACTGGACCAGCATTTAGCTCAAGGAGTTAATGAGGGGGCCATGTCAGAAAAATTTACCCACACATTTATCAGAGCACTAGGAGGTGTTTGACCACATTCTGGCAGATTTGCTATGTGCGATGCTCTTTCTATTGGACCATGAGCTCTGATAAATACAAGGGATGATGGTACCTGCATCATGTTACCCAGCTAATCTACACCGTGTTGACGAGCCATTAAGGTAGCCAGTGACTAAAAACCTTTTCATTCCCTTATTTTTTTAAGAAATACAATAAGCCTTTTCACTTTTTTTTTTTTTAGCCTGGTCTGTATTTAGTTAAGTCTTGATATTTTATTGTTTAAATATGATTTATACTTTTAGTAAAAACTTTATAAATATCTCAATACAAGTGCTTTGAAATATGGAAGAATCAAGATAATTTTAAGAGATATTGTAGCTTTTTTCTGATGAAATAATTTCTTATATTTCTATTTAAATACTTGTTTGTGGAACCTTAACCTTTAAATGACTCCAATTGCTATCTGCAATTACTTATTATGCTTGAATTCCCATATCAATTTTATCTGCCTATACTTCTGACTAATTTCTGGGGGAGCCCGTCGGCTCCTCGGAGCTATCCAGACTGATATTGCTAATGTCAGACTTTGGCATCACTCATGTGTATGGAGTTCTTTAGGCCTACCGGGGACCACGAGCCAGAACCTGGTCCCCTCAGACAGGCACTAAGAGCAATGGCTTATAGAAACCCACATGTGGATTGGATGCATTCTCTTTCTGCCATTGACGGGTCAGGCACCCAGAAAGATAAGCATCCCAAAACAAACCCCTATTCTGGTTAAGAAATTGCTACTGAGAGCCAAACTAGTGGATAAAACTCCCCTAATAAAAATTATCTAACGAGCATGACGTTACTACATCGCCGCGCCGCTGTCTGCACAGCTCCACCCTCCCCGAGGTGAGGTCTTGGGATTCCCAGATCCCTCACGCCGGCTACCCAAGACCCCAGTTCTGAGGCTGATGCGCTAGGCAGAGGTCATGTGCTCTGGCTCCAAACTAGGTCTCAGCTCTGTGCCTTGTGGTGTAGTGGCTGTCTTATAGGGGGTGTGCGAGCCAGGAATAATTCTTCAGTACTCGGGCTGCATGCGCCTAGGGTTCCCTTCCCTAGATGCCTGGTAAGTACTGACCTTGGGGCCACCTTCCACAAGTTCCTTGGGTTCTGCCTCTGGCTGTTTACTGCTCGGTTTTCGGCCGTCCTTTATGGGCTAGGGTCTTCCAATTCCCTTGTTCACCTTAGGGTAGAAGGCAGTTTGCACTGGTAAGGGGCGCAGGGTACTGCGCAAATTATTTTCGCCAATCATAACGCCTGGCTCTGTTCTGCCTGGGTACACTGTCCTCTTGCGAGGTTTTCTTTTTTCTTTTGATTGCCTGCCCGGTGGGGGAAGGTATGCCTTGGTTATGGCCCCCTGTGTACTGAGTGCTCTTCTCTATTCCGGTGGTACCGCCTGCTAGGTCCCCAAGAGTGTACACGTCCCGGTGGTTCAGTTCCATTTGGTTCCTTGCCGGCTTGGGTTTCCGGCTCTGCTCGCTCGGTGTTCACACTTGAGGTTTTCCCGCAGCTCCGCGTCTTCCTATGCTCGATCAGTCCATGGTGGGGCTGGTTCGGTTCTGCCTCAAGTCTCTCGCCATCTGTTGGTGTTCAGGTGGCTTCGTTGATAGTGTCCCACCTGCGTGCTTCATCTCAGCGTCGATGTGGGTTTTTTTGGCAGTCCTTCCTTTTTCTTTTTGTCCCTTCGTAGATTTGCTGTGTTTTGTTGAGCCGTCCTGGTTCTTGGATTGGGTGCTCTCCTCTCTTCTCAATTTATTGTGCCCCTTCGGTGCCCCGCGGCGCAGCGCGGTGACATGGTGACGTCATGCTCGTTAACTCATTTGTTACAGGAGTTCTGTCCACTATTTCAGTTCTCGGTAATAATTTATTAACCAGAATAGGGGTTTGTTTTGGGATGCTTACCTTTCTGGGTGCCTGACCTGGTCAATGGCAGACATAGAATGCTTCCAACCCCATGAGGGTTTCTATAGGCCATTGCTCCTCGTGCCTCTCTGAGGGGGCCAGGTTCTGGCTCGTGGTCCCCGGTAGACCTAAAGAACTCCATACACATGACTGACAACAAAGTCTGACATTAGTAATATCAGCCTGGATAGCTCAAGGAAACCTCTGAGTCTCGCACAGAAAATAGCGTTTCAATACATTCAACACTGGTTTTTTACCATTTGCACCATGATGTAGGCCTTTTATTTAGCTGAACTATTTAAGAATAATATTATTTAATGCTTATGAGATTAATCTCTGCTAATTCACCAGAATCTGTCATACATTACTTGTGTTATGAGGTAAATATGATGCAAAATGGAATGACCAGAGCTATTAGCTTGGCTAGACATACTTGATAATTTTGGTACACTTTTTTTATGAAATACCCTATGGTATTTCATAAAGAGTGCTAGTGTATTAGGCACAGATGTGAATAATCATTCTACTAATTTTATAGCATAAAAGATTGAAGGGTACGATACCTGGCTTCTACTCAGAGGCCTGGGATTGAACTTCCCATAGAATCAAGGAATATTTTTTATGTACTGTAGCCTGTATCTAGCTGTTAAAACATTTACAAAACTTATATTACCCTTGTTTTTAATGCATTTACAGATTTAGGTACTGTATATGTTTTCACTTGACAGACTTGCTTTATGAAGGTGGAGCAATCGGTTGAGGAGCAAGCGTCGCCTCACTGTGACCTCCGCTTGCATATGGACCTCACTTATTATCCATTTGACTCTCAGCAATGCTCACTCACCTTGCTCCTCGATAAGTGTAGCCTTCACGATGCATTCATAAATAACACAACCGTCATATTCACCGGAATGAAGCTTCTATTGGAATATAACGTGAGATTATTTTTAAAAGAAAATTCTAATGTAGTCAAATTATTTTACTGTATATAACTAGTTTAGAGTAAAAATTATTTTAAAGTTAATGTTCTGGGGGAAGCTCTTTGTGGCTCCCTGTAGCTACTATCACTGACAGTGTACCAATTATTGGGTGCATCAGCCACGGAGTTTTATAGGCCTACCAAGGACCAGTACTAGAGCCTGGCCCCGCAGGGAGCGGTGACATTTATATATTTATGCCACCACCAGGGAAGGCATTCAGAAAATCAGCGAGACAAAACAGACCACCGCTAGCTTCAATCGCCACCACAGCAAGAATCTCTGAAAGACCTTCTCAACAATATTAATAAGCAATTGAAATCTCTTGAAAGTTGGCAGTTGCCACCTTTCTGTTGGGTAGTTGCCACCTTTCTGTTGGGCTTTTGCCACCTTTCTGTTAGGCATTTCCCACCTTTCTGTTGGGCATTTGCCAATTTTTTGGGGGGAAGGGGGGGGAGTCATTTGCTACTTTTCTGTTGGGCACTTGCCACATTTTTTGTTAGGCGTTTGCCACTTTCTTGTTGACTATTTGCCATTTTTTCTTGGGCTATAGCTACTTTTTGTTGGGCGGTAGCCACTTTTCTATTGGACATTTACTACTATTTTGTTGGGCAGTTGGCACTTTTTTGTTGGGCATTTTGGAATTTTTTGGGGAGTTTTAGCTCATAACAAAAATTGCCAAATGCTCAACAAAAAAAGTGGCAAAATGCCCAACAAAAAAGTGACAAATGTCCAACAAAAAACCAGCGTTGAATGTAATGAAATGCCATTTTTCTGGGCAAGTCCCGGAGGCTCCCCAGAGCTATCCAGGCTGATAGGGATAGTCCTAACTTTTGGCATCAGTCGACGTGGGTGGAGTTCTAGGCTTACCATGGACCACGGCCAAAACATGGCCCCCTCAGAGAGGCACGAGGAGCAATGGCCTATAGAAATGCACATGTGATTTTGGAGCATTCTATATCTGCCATCGACTGGGACAGGCACCCAGTAAGGTAAGCGCCCCAAAACACACCCCTATTCTGGTGAAACCAACGAAAATAAAGAACAAAGTGGACAGAACTCCCCCAAGGGAAAACGAGCAAACAAGCATGACGTCACACGAGCCACACCGCATGTCTACGGAGCTCCCCCCTCCCCAGGAGGGGGAAGGGGAAGCCCCAGACACCCGCGCCGGCGCTCCACACCTCCAGTTCGGAGGCTGGATATTAAAATACTGTACTGTACACGAAAACCACCGACCGGAGGAAGGTTGGTTGCCAGGGAGCCTCCGGGACTCGCCCAGAAAATGACATTTCATTACATTCAACGCTGGTTTTCTGGGGGGAGCCCCTACGGCTCCCCGGAGCTACTTCACCAAATACTGTACTAAGGGAAGAAGGGGACTTACCCGGAAGGCGGTCGGTGCTCCACATCTCAACTCAAAGTCAAGACAGGTTGCAGATGCCAACCCAAAGTGACAAAAGGCTCGACTAGGCCCAGGAACGTTCACAAAGTAGGGTGCTTCCAGGACCCTGTTCGACCGCCAAAAACCCTGCGCTCGAATTTCAACCCATGATATGTTCCCAAAAACTGCAGCCAGAGCTGCGAATGTACGAACGTCATGGGCACGGGGATAGACTGCAGGCTGGCTAGATCTAGCGGAAGAACGAGGGGGGTGTGGATGGATCCAAGGCCGAAGCAACCCCCATGTCCGGGTCCCTATAAACAAAACGGGGCAGCCTCGGGGCATCCTGGGAAGCAACCAACCTAGTGCGCTGCAGCAACCTAAACCTATCCTGCAACATGCGAGCTGCCTGCACCCGAATATTATCATCATCAGATTGGGTGAACTGAGTCACATACAAGTAACAAAGCTCGCAGGACTCTGGGTCGAATGTGTCACTGACCCAACAGGCAGCATGACGGAGGTAAAAACAATGAGCGTCGCCCTGAGACAAGGGGACAGAGAAACCCTCAAACTCACACATCATCACATTTATTGGACCCGAGAGCCCTGCGGGGTTTCCCTGGGCCCTCTAGATTGGGTCTGCTAAGGGTTATCCCAGGCAGGGTATTGCTATCCAGCACCTAAGCTAACAACCAAAACTGCTAAAGCTGAACCCTTGGAACGAGGGCGAAGCAGGGGGTACCACCAAACACAAACAACCGTAATATAAAGGGGGAGGGAAACCAAGGCAGACCCCCTCGCCAGGCAAAAACAAAAAGAAAAGAAAAACCTCGCAATAGGATAGCGTACCCAGAGGGAACAGAGCCGGCCGCTGTTATACCCACTAGCCACGCAGTACCCCGCGCCCCTACCAGTGCAAAAACTACCACTTACCCCAAGGCAAACAAGAGAGGAATCCCCAAAAACACTCGGGACGGCCAATCGCCAAGCAGTGAAAGACCAACAGAGGTAGACACAAGGGGACTTGTGAAAGGTATCCCCAAGCCCCTAGGACAGTACTTACAAGGCACTTAGAGAAGGGAGCCCTAAGTGCATTCAGCCCGAGTATCTGTGAATATTACTCCCAGCTTGCAAACCACCAAAGAGAAGTACTGAACCCAGGCACAGCGCAAAGAGAATCCGGAGCTGGAGCCACAACGACTAAGCCTAATCCCATCAGCCGAGGAACTGGAGGTGTGGATCGCCGGCTCAGGGGTCTGGGGCTCCCCCTTCTCCCTCCCAGGGAGGGGGAGAGCTGCGCAGACATGCAGCTCAGCTCGTGTGATGTCATGCTTGTTTGCTCGTTTTCCTTGGGGGAGTTCTGTCCACTTGTTTCGTTATTTTCGTTGGTTTCACCAGAATAGGGATTTGTTTTGGGGCACTTACCTTTCTGGCTGCCTGTACCAGTCGACGGCACATATAGATTGCTCCAAAATCACATGTGCATTTCTATAGGCCATTGCTCCTCGTGCCTTTCTGAGGTTCCAGGTTTTGGCCATGGTCCCCAGTAGGCCTAGAACTCCACCCACATCGACTGATGCCAAAAGTTAGGACTATCCCTATCAGCCTGGATAGCTCCGAGAAGTCGTAGGGGCCTCCCCCCCCCCCCAGAAAAGTGGTAAAATGCTCAGCACAAAAGTGGCAAAATATCCATCAAAAAAGTGGCAAAATGCCCAACAAAAATCCAAATCACCCAACAAAAATGTCAAACACCCCCCAAAAGTGACAAATGCTAAACAAAAATGTCCCAAATGCCCAATAAAAAAGTGTTTGGCACATTTTTGTTGCCATCTGCTAGCCCATTCACCCTACATTCCTTACTCATTTGGAAGGATGGGGGAGAGGGGGGGTGGCAGGGCTGGGCTTCAGTGTTTTGCTGTTACTGCTAAGAGTTGGTATTTGCCATTGTGGGCATTTCTGTACACTGTTTAGTGTAGTATGAGCCTGGACATAAAAAGTGCTTGAAGATGCATGAGCACGTGGTTCTGTTACCTGTGTGCTTCCTAACACTGCATTTGTACTTCAATGTTACAAATACTTCCCTTTGGTATTTGAGGGTCATTCCATTAGGGGTCCTCCTTGCTTGTGGTGGCCCTTGCCCAGGTTGAGTCAAGTGTCTTATGATTTTCCTGCCTATACTCAGATTGGCAGTGACATTGGCTGACTTGGGGCACACTGGGTATGTACATGCTGTACTATAGCGTGCCGAGGGTAGCCTTCACTTCCACATGAGCAGCTGCTGTGTTGGTTGACATCATCATTTCTATATTCACATTTCATATCGATTAATTGCATGATTAATTCCTTTGGACTCTGGAAATCCCCTTCAGGTTCGGTGGTCCTGGTGATATTCAACCTGAACCTGCTCTTGCTTTGTGAGAGTTTTGAGGGTTGCTCTCTGTACGTGCCATATGTCGTTCAGTCCATTTGCCTCTGCTGTGCTCCCAGTTGGGTCGGTGACATCTTCAACCTTGGGTACTGTGGGGAAGCTGCTCTCCTTAAATGCCTCTTTCTTGTGTCCCTCCTGGTGTGATTCAGGCTTTTCTGGCTGTGACTGATTTGCTTGTTGGGTTGTACTGGTCTAAGTTGTGTGCTCAGTTGGATGCCCCATAGCTGCCCCGTTGGTAGTTAGGGACCTGGAATTGGAGGCATTTGGTTACTTCTATCTGGGTTCCATCTGCACCTCCTCTTCTTCCCCTGTGGTTGTGGTTTGCTGCTCTTCTGTTTTCAGCTCCTACTTCTGGCCCAGAGGTATCTGAGGATTTCTGGATCAGGGTTGGATTTAACTCGGGATGTGCTTCGAGCAGCTCTGGGAGATTGCCTCTTCTGATTAGGGTGCAGAGGCAGTTAAGCCTACTTATCTCACCGATCTTCTGGGTATCCCCTTGCAGCCCACACCACCTTTCTTGGACACCTTTACTTTGAACTCCGCTTTTCTATTCTGGGTGGTGGGCACGGATGCAGACTCCACCCCAGGATCCCTTGTCTACACCTCCGGGGCTTGGGGTGAAGTCAGGTGTAGACCCCTGGATCCTGTTAACCACTAACTAGAAACCACTAAGACACTTAGTGGTTTCTTGCTCTGTCCATGGGGAACTTTTTTTTTTTTATGGGGGTGGGTATTCATGATCCCCCTCCCTGTGTGCGCACATGCTTTGCACGTGGCTCTTCTGGTTTAGTTTTTTGTGTGCCTTTGTGCCTATCAGGTTTGTCCCTAAAGAGGTTTCTGCCTCTTGAATTTCTTGTATGGTGGCTCATGGTGTTTTTTGTTCTGCCTCTGTGACCCAAATTATACCTCATTGTTAGATGCTGCATTTTTTGCATTTGGGTCTTTTTCTACTTATTGGTTGCCTATAAGGTTCCAGTGTCTTCCTGGCTAGCAGGCACAGTCTTGGCATGGTCTTTGTCGGTCCCTCACACTGACATGGCATGGGTGTCGTCCTTGGCTGCCTGTTACTCCTTGTTCCTTTTTGGGTCGTGGGTATCTTGCTGCTCCATGCCTGGATCTCCTCCTCAGCAGCATTTGGTGGGGTTGACCTTTTGGCCATTGGCCTTGGGTTCCATTCTTCATTCCTGAATCTCCTGGGGTGTCCAGATTGGTTCCANGCGCGATGAATCGTTTTTACATCCAAGTACACATTTTACTGTTGCGTTAAACAGAGGCTACAGTTAAGGAATTGCGCCCAGTAAATCCTCCCGGCCAGGATACGAACCCATGACATAGCGCTCGCGGAACGCCAGGCGAGTGTCTTACCACTACACCACGGAGACTGTAAAGCATCACTGTAAAGACTGTAAAGCATCACATCAATTAACACACATATTCATTTACATATGCCATAAATGACTGAAAAGTTGCTTCAGTTCATTTTTTCGAAGGTGTGAGAAAAACATCATACTGGGAATAAATATTTAATTTTATTTTTACACTATATTGAAAATGTTGCAAATTAATGTTTGAAGTCATGGCTTGCAATGTAATAATAATATACACTGTAACATTAAAGTGATAACAATAGTACCAAATGCAGCACACACACGAGTGTCAAATAACACTAACTGGCAATTAAAATGATTTACATGTCAAATTGAGTGTCAATTAATAGTGCATGTAGCATACATGGAAAATTTTTATAATATATAAAGTAAAAATGTGATAACATTGGATACAACAACTTGTGGAATGATGATGAGAAGGAGGTAAAGGGTTACAGTGAAGCCTCCCCACCTGCTAGGTCAGCTGGCATGGAACCCCCATTCCACCAGGACAGGGCAGACGAGCATGCTGCACCAAGGCAGGAGATTTAAGAACAGCCTAATGTACATGTTGTCCCACTGACAACACGTGATGGACAGTCCCACTGTCCATCACCCCACTGACTTGATGAGATCCAAGGGAAGATTGTTGTACCACATCTGCATGGCATGGCCAATTTAGAAGATGAGGATGGCACAACCCTGTGGTGTGATGCAGAGGAACCCAGGGCTGTGGGTAGGGCATGCATGAAGTCGACGTGCTTGACCAATATCCCATCTGTGCATGAGAAGAGAGGGGGGGCCAGGATGGGTGCCTCTCCGTCTGAAGAAATTCTGCAGGGCCTACACTAGGTAGTTGGGAGCTAGTGGGGAAGGTCTGAGGCCAGGGGAAGGGCATCTGTCCCTGTTGTGCTTAAAGTAGTGGAAGAAGAGTGTAATATATGTTTGGAAGATGCAAAGTTGTTAAAGGCACAGTGTGGATGCTACACTGCATGGTGACTCCCACGCTTCACATAGGTTGGCATGAAAAGCGAGGAGGAAGACTATGTAGCATACCACATCATAGCTGCTGAAGTATTGCCTACAGAGAGAGTCCACTAAACTGTGGAAGAGATGGTGTGGGAGGCCCATTTGTCACTGTTTTTTGGCCCGCCTTCAGCATTTGGGTGACACTGAAGGACTGCCGGAGGTCTGGATATCCATGTAGCTTGTGTATGAAGGCTATGGCACAGAGGTAGGAGTACAGGATGCAATAGCTGAGGCCCTGGTTTAGTGACCATTGGAAGAAGTTGACTATGAGGAGTGAGAGAGCTGCGAGAAGGTTCTTCGGCTTTAAGTACCTCTGGCTGTAGTTCACATACTCGGCCCAGTTGATCTCGTACACGCATTGTGTTAAGTTATAGGGAGGCTGCAAGTGTTGTTCACATGCCAAGTGGAAGTTGCATGGCCATCCTCTTGCATTTGCTTATATGGTCAGGTATGCATGAAGTATATCTGTAGAGGGTTGGGAGTTGTCCAAGCCCGGCCTGGCCTGAGGCAAGTCGTTCCTGTGGGCAGGACAGCAGTCTTCCTTGTGTGTAGCATCACATAGATGAGTCCTTGTCAGCTTCACTGTAGGCCCACAGGGAAGTCTGTCGAACTCTCTTGCAGTTGCCTTAGTAACCGCCTGATAGTGTTCCAGTCGCCCGCGAGAGGGGAGGGGGTGTTCCAGAGGCAGCATGGAGCTTGTGCATCTGGATGTTGCACGTGCTGCAGATGGTAGTCATCAGAGGGATAACCCAGTGAGGTGGGAATGTGATGAGCCAGCCTGCACCTCTTGAGTGCTAGCAGAGTTCGTCCCCCGCCTGCCAGTTGGCCCTTTGCAACACTCGTCTTTCACTTGGTGTACAGCATTGGGCAGGGAACTAAGTGGAGTGCAGTCCTGTAAGAATGAGCACAATGAGTGTGGGCAAATTGGGAGGGGTAGGAGGGGAACCCAAGCAGCAGCGGCATGTAAGATTGAAATAAAAAACATGTCCAGAGAAAATTACAATAGTAATATTGTATAAATTTCTTCAATACTGTAATGAGAAATAAAATGAGCTTAAGTTTATTTAACGATTCCACACTTCATGCCGTTTACTGTATTCGTTGATTCATCAAACATTACTTGGAACCAAATCAACCCATTACGGAAGTCCTCGATAGTTGCCACAATAGTATTTTGTCTTTATTAGATAATTCGTAGCCATGTGGTCTAGTATGTTTGTTTGGAAACCCTATCATTATAATTACTTTTAACACCAAGAAAGCACACTAACATAATATTTACATTGAGAAGCTAAATTAGAGGAAAGAGGTGTTCAGGGTTTATAGCAGTCCCCGTGGCACAGTGGTAGCACACTCACCCTGCACTTCATGAGCACTTTGGCCTGGGTTTGTATCCTGGCTGGGAAGGATTGACTTGGCACCAATCCTTAATTGTATGCCTCTGTTCTACTAGCAGTGATTGGGTAGCTGGTTGTTAAACGATTAGTGGGATGTATTCCAGGGAAACTAGTGGGTAAGGCTATGGGAAGGGAAATCTTTCAGCCTGCTAACAGGAAGCCGCAGTCCACTTTGTGTGTGTGTGTGTGTGTGTGTGTGTTGTGTGTGTGTGTGTGTGTGTGTGTGTGTGTGTGTGTGTGGTGTGGTGTGTGTGTGTGTGTGTGTGTGTGGTGTGTGTGTGTGTGTAATTACCTAAGTGTAATTACCTAAGTGTAATTACCTAAGTGTAATTACCTAAGTGTAGTTACAGGATGAGAGCTACGCTCGTGGTGTCCCGTCTTCCCAGCACTCTTTGTCATATAACGCTTTGAAACTACTGAAAGTGTGTGTGTGTGTGTGTGTGTGTGTGTGTGTGTGTGTGTGTGTGTGTGTTATAAATAAAATAAACCTTGGACTGACTTCAGTAGAAATCTCCAGACTTCCTGTGGATCAGTGGAATCCCAAGTTGTATAACTTATTTAAAGTCATGGTACAGGGGTACGGTACACGGATGGGAGTTACTTGATTGCTGGTTCGAGTCACCTCATTGCTTCAATTTTATCATCATTATTTTATTATTATTATTATTATTATTATTATTGAAAAAATCAGTTGGAGCAGTGTGGGGATTTGAACCAGCATCCTGAATATCAGATGCTTGCCTTAACCAATTAGAATCAGTAGAGTCCACTAAGCTGGAATCCACTAAGTCCACAGTTTGGAGGCCCCAGCTGGTGCCACAACCAGGTTTCTCTCATTGATATTTCATGCCATTGTCATTTCTTTGTATTATTATGTACAACGAGCTCACCATAAACCGTGCTGCTTGGAACTTTTTGTTCCGAGTAGCTGAATCTATAACAGATTTATTATTAATTCAAATAAAATACAAATACAGTGGTACCTTCGTTTACAATCGTAATCCATTCCCAGAGACGTGTGGTCAACCAAAAATTTTGAAGAGGGGAGGAGAGGTGTTAGTGTTTGGAAGGGAAGTCCCTTTCCATTATAACATCAGGCAGTGATGACTTTTCTGGGATACTCTCTCTCTCTCCTATGTTTTGCCTGCATGCAACTAGGACAGTACGGACTATACGTGTACGAACAGACATCGTCTTCCAAGTAAACCATTGTACACCAATTCAAATTTTACGATGAATTTGATGTCGTATACCAACAAATTCATCCTCTAGGGCAGTTGTCAACCGAGGTTCCACTGTATAGTGATCAAAATAATAACTGACATTCATCCTGATTAAAATTTACAGATACTGTATCATCAGATTTGTGATGATGCTAAATGCTTTACTTTTAATGGTACAGTACTACAGTATTGAAGCAATGTTAGTAAGGTCCTTTTGTATTTAAATAATGGTATAATTAGCTTAAAATTATGATGTAACATTTGACCCTGCTGCAGTGTTAGACACAAGCTACTCATCTCTGTACTTCACCTGCTGTGACCTGCTGGCCTGGAGGAAGCTCATGACCTTTGATGTCTTCTACCCTATCCACATCTGTCTGGCAGTTGACTTGTCCACTCGGAACCTTACCGTCGTCTTGAATGATGAGGTTAGTCTAACATGGGTGAATAAATCAACAATTAAATAAAATTAGTAATAGTGTAATGTAATACAGTATAAAGAGCTTTTACCCTGGCTTGTACTCATAACCCATTTATTTTTCACCCGATTGCCAGTTTATTCCTCTATCCAGTTGGCCACACTCACTTCTAGGAACTCAAACCTGGAAATGCCACAAAGATTCTGCCAAGGGTTGGCAAGCTATCTAAGCTTCTAACTAGTTTTACACAGCTTCCAGGAGCACCTGTGGAACGGACTTATGGTTTTTGTTTATCCATATGCTCTGAAATACAGTATCACTGAATACACCCAGTTTGTGTAACACATCAATAAAAAGACATTTATATTTCTGAGTTTAAGGTAAAAATTTCACTGTTACTCCTGTCATGGGTGCTTCCGAGAATTGTCTAAAATTGGTTAGTTGCTAATACTGTTACCTGTTATTGATTTCAAGGATCAATGTACCCACGGCCCAACCTTTCATCATGCCTCCTGGTTGCTGGTCTGATCAACCAGGCTGTTCGATGCGGCTGCTCGAAGCCTGATGTACAAATCACAGCCTGGTTGATCAGGTATCCTTTGAAGGTACTTAATTCTCTTAGCATACCAATTGTACTTCTGGTTTTCAGTGGGGCTATTTTGCACATTCTGCCATGCCTTCTTGTCTTATGTGGTATTATTTTTGTATGCGGATTTGGAACCAGTCCTTCAAATATTTTCCAAGTGTAAATTATTATGTAACTCTCCCACCTGCGCTCTAGGGAAAACAAATTAAAAATTTTTAGGTGGTCACAATAATTTAATGTTTTACTGAGTGGAGGTAAAAAATCTCTGAGCTCTCCAGGTCAGCAATTTCTTCAGCTTTGACTGGAGTTGTTAATGTACAAAAATACTCCACTCTAAGAGAGCACTAAAGTCTTAAAAAGTATCATCATTGGCACAGCATCTGTTGTTTGGAAGATTTTTGTTATCCAACCTGTGATTTTTTTTGCAGTTGTGGCAGCAACTTTGTTGTGTCTTTTAAAGGTAAGGCCTTCCAACATGATTCAAATAAAATTACTCTTAAATCTGTAACATTGCTTTTTCTTTAAATAGTGTGGTTTGACTGTTTTATATGTGATTTCTGCTTTGATGTTTTCTTTTCCATACTACAGTCATTTGGAACTTATCTGCATTAACATCATTACACAGAGTAATCACACTATCGAGATGCATCAATGAGAAAATCCATAGGAACCATGATGTGGGTTTGAACCAATGCGCTGGGCATTCCCAGGCACATGCTCTGGACAACTATGCCATGACATGGTCACAAGGATTGCAACTTGGGGTACTACTGCACCCTCTAAAGTTCTTGAGGCTTCAATTGAAACCGAACTAGAGTGTCACAATGCCCCATGCACAGCCTAGTACCCCAGGTTGCAATCCATTTGACCATGTCGTGGAATTGTTGTCTAGAGGATGTGCCTGGGAATATCCAGCACATAGATTCGAACCCTCATCACGTTTCCTACAGATTTTCTCATTGAACATCACGTTACTTTCTGTGGCAAATTGAAAGCTTGAATAACATCAGATTGGAGGTTTGCTGTGTCCTCTATATTGGCTAATCTCATGAAAATTCTAGTGTAACTGCAATGGAAGATTCAGTACTATAGTTTGTATCCTTGTCTGTGTCTGATATGAGGATGAGGGAAAAGTACAGGAGAAAGCACAGTACCTTGGGAAACTGAACTTTTCACTGTGGATGATTCAGATTTTACTTTGTTGACTATTACATTCTGGATTCTATTAGTTTGTCAGCATTTTGTTTGTCTTCCTGGCATCTACGACCATGTAATAGTGGTATAACAATCATGAGCAGGAGCACCCAGTTTTGAACTCATGTTCCCCAGGGTTACATAGATACTGTGATTCCATATGGTTTATGAACTTACTTTTTAGCACTGTTTTGATGGTTTTTATGATGTTGGAGCTATTGATCCATAAATTTTTGCATCAGCTTTACTACCTCCTTTGTAAAGTGACTCAATCTCCACTGTTTTAAGTATGTCAGGAGATAACACCAGTATTTAGGCTCAGTCTCCAAAAGATGTTTAGGGCCTGCGATGTGGTTTTATACAATTCTTAATGAATATAGAATTGCAGAAGTCTGGGCCTGGTGCAGAGTGCATAGGTATGCAGTCTATGACTACTCCAAAGTTGAGTGAGGGTTGTCATAACATCTCTTATATAGTTCAATGGTGGTGTCACATTCATAATTTATTTGGATCATTGATCTGCAAGGTGTTCAGAGGTTCAATGAAAACAGAATCATACTGTAACTTCAGCATTTCACTCATTTCATTGCTGTAGTCTGTGAAGGTTCTGTCACCCCTTGCACAAGACCCCCAGCAGACTCTTTGATGAATCTTCAAATTAATCTTATAGGTGAGATGTTGGCAGAGTAAATAGTGATGACCTGTCAATCAATAAATCATGAGCTAGGCACGGAATATGTTACGGGCAATCATGTGATAATCGTGATGACTGTTGCAGGTATGGAGTGATGTGCTGGAGTACAAGAAACCACTTCTGGAGAGCGAGACGGAGGCCATAGTGCAAGGTGGTGGATACATGCTGCTTGGGGTTGACCAAGACGAGTATGGTGGTCTCTTTAAAAGTATGCAATCCCTCTGTGGCGACCTCACTGATCTTCGGCTTTACTCTGTTTTCCTGCCTCTTCAAAAGATGATCGATTTTGTTAGCTGTTCACCCATGGAAGTCGACCACCAGCCAGTAATTGATCTAACACATATGCACCTCTTCATGCAAGGTAAAGCATTAAAAATGAGCAATGTTAGCCAGAAATCACAGTGCACACACAGAGTAAATGCCTATAATCTAATATTTCCTGTACGTCTCTCGTTCCATGCCAGCGTTGGATTGTGCCACAAAACTGGGGGACATCTGGGACTGCCACAAAACAACAGACAGAATGAAAATTTAATAGATCTTGTGATGCCATACCAAGACATCTGTGGAGATGATTACATTGAGAGTGTCTGGCTGGGACTGAAGGGAGATCTCACAACATCTACCTGGAGGCATTATCAGACATGGCAGATCCCATCACTTCTGAAGATCCCCTATGAATTCCTTTATCAGACTGAAGCTGTATCATGCATAAGTGTATCAATTGCTCCTAAAAGCTCAAAGTGGCATGGATTTTGGTTTCCCACTAACTGCAATAACACCTTGATGTGCACCTATTGTGAGTATAATGACACCATCATTCTACGGCTGAGAGGACTGTGTGGTGCTTTGGGCTTTGACACAGAGTTTATATTAACAGAGACTGAAAATCGACTAACCTTTCTAGGAAAGTCTGTTTCACGAATCACCTGGGGAACAGAGAATAATACTATTCAGGCTAATGACTCGTGGAAC
This sequence comes from Procambarus virginalis, assembly GCA_020271785.1. Lineage (NCBI taxonomy): Eukaryota > Metazoa > Arthropoda > Malacostraca > Decapoda > Cambaridae > Procambarus > Procambarus virginalis. The sequence goes on from WNGS01163555.1 coordinate 12,080,809, forward strand.
TTGATCCACGAGGAAATGGACTTTATACGAGGACAAATGCTGCCCTTACAAGGCATCTTCCCTATCGGCCGACACAGGTGGTATATTGGAAGTGACAGGTGTGGCAGCAACAATGTGACCCTCTCTTTCAGCATCTGTCAGCTGGGCGAGTTCACATGTGATGATGGGACCTGCATACCATTGGACTTCCGCTGTAATTTAAATATTGACTGCGAGGATCAGAGTGACGAGGCCGATTGTGAGGTTTGTTAAATGTTCATGATGTAAACGTATAATAATTTGGTATGAAATAGGTTAAATCCTCTTGTGGAAGTTTTTGCATAGTACAGAGAGAACATGCTTTTTGTTGACAGGTGGTGGTTATTTCGGAGAATTACAACCAGTTACTGCCACCACCTGGACCACAATCCGGGAGCCCAATGTTGGTAGACATTGATATTAACATTGAGTTCATCAAGAAGTTGGATGTAATGAGCTTCATGCTGGAGCAAGATCTGCAGGTACATCTCCTCTGGCATGATTCAAGACTAAAGTTTCGCCAATTACGACAAGATCCAGCACTTAATGCAGCAGACGAAGGAATGATATGGACCCCAGAGCTAGAGATGCGGGGAGAAATGAACAGCTACACTCATGTCATTACCCACACCAGAGAGACAGTGGTTCTCAGAGAAACATCCCCATTACCTGACAACACAGCCATTGCTAAGGAAGGTATGACAAATATTTTTTTATTAATATATAGAATATATTCTAGAATTATTAAATTTGACTGCCTTTGAATGTCCATAAAGAATTCTTAACTTAAATATTTGTAATTTGAATGAGAATATAGATTATTTGTTAAAATCTTTTGTACTCAAATTTGATGACATAATGCCAACATAATGAGGTAATACTTAAGGNTATATATATATATATATATATATATATATATTTTTTTTTTGAGATATATACAAGAGTTGTTACAATCTTGTACAGCCACTAGTACGCGTAGCGTTTCGGGCAGGTCCCTGGAATACGATCCCCTGCCGCGATGAATCGTTTTTTTTCATCCAAGTACACATTTTACTGTTGTGTTAAACAGAGGCTACAGTTAAGGAATTGCGCTCAGTAAATCCTCCCCGGCCAGGATACGAACCCATGACATAGCGCTCGCGGAACGCCAGGCGAGTGTCTTACCACTACACCACGAGACTGCAAATATATATATATATATATATATATATATATATATATATATATATATATATATATATACATAGGATATAGGTGAATAGGTGAATACATAGGTGAAGGATATAGGTGAATAGGTGATACATAGGTGAAGGAGATATATATATATATATATATATATATATATATATATATATATATATATATATATATATATATATATATATATATATATTAGATAATAATACATGCGTCCGTTGTTACCTCAAAATTGATGTTGTTGCATTGCTACCGTTGCCCCCCCCCCCCCCACGCCTAACTGTTTTCAAATCGCTGTTGTTACGGTGTCAGAGACGTCGTGACATCCTTTAAGTCGACGGGAAATCACAATAAAATGTCATTCTTAATCTAAATTCTTAATCAAGTTATCGGTAACATCGTAGTTTTGTAGCTGACGTCAGGAGGAGTAATCAGGGAGAGTTTCGAGGTCAGACTGCTGACTGCAGTGAACGATAGTGCAGGTGGCAGAGGGGTAGGGATGATGTAGATGGGTAAAGAACGTCGTGAAAGGTCGGTAAGGCGGTGAAGGATAGGTAAGGTGGTGAAAAATAGATAAGGCGGTGAAGGGTAGAGAAGCCTGTAGATAGGGCAATCCTGTGGTGTCCGGATATTGATGATTCAAGGACTGGAGATACTTGGTGGTAAGACACGGCAATTGGTGGTAAGCTTGGGCATGGTTATTTCATCGAATCACCTCACTTTGTGGGCCACGTGAGCAACACAAATGCGAACAAGCTTCAATACTCATCCCCCGCAAGCACACATAGGTGAGTACACTCTCACACACACACACACACACACACCACACACACACACACACACACACACACACAAGGAGCCTGGTGGCTGAGCGGACAGCGCTCGATATTCGTAATCCTAGGAACCGTGGATTGATCCTCGGTGATGGCGGAAACAAATAGGCATAGTTTCTTTCACCCTGATGCGTCTATTCACCTTGGAACAAAATAGGTACCTGGGAGTTAGTGTGTAACTCTGGGTGTGTGCATGTGTGTTTGAAAGAAAACAAAATAAAAAAAATGACAGTTGAGAGGTGGGCCGAAAGAGCCAGAGCTCAACCCCCGCAAGCACAACTAAGTGAATACAACTAGGTGAATACACACACATACACACACATACACTCACGCTCAAACACGTCGTTCTAGCATAATTTGTAATTGCTACGTTCACTACAACACATAATTAGCGAAAGATATTGACACCATAAAGCTGCTTTATAACAGGATTATAATTATATCACTTTTCACGTCGCTGGAACGATAAACCATCTAATTATTCCTCTAATATGACTGAACTTTAATATGACTTAACTTTAATATAACTTTAGGATTCTGGGCCTTAAATATTTAATGAAGAACTCAATAATTATAACAATAGTAGACTAATATGCTGAACTATCATCTGCCAGACTACTCCATGTAAAGCTATAGTGTTCTACTCCAGCACACAGCGTGCCACACCCACGACACAGGGGTATGACACGTGTTGAGATATATCGTTATATTCGACACTGACGAGTAAGATATACCGCTATATTCGCCACTGACAGGTAAAATATACCGCTATATTCGATACTGACAGGTAAGATATACCGCTATATTCGACACTGACAGGTAAGATATACCTTTATATTCGATACTGACAGCTAAGATATACCGCTATATTCGATACTGACAGGTAAGATATACCGCTATATTCGACACTGACAGGTAAGATATACCGCTATATTCAATACTGACAGGTAAGATATACCGCTATATTCGATACTGACAGGTAAGATATACCGCTATATTCGACACATGACAGGTAAGATATACCGTTATATTCGATACTGACAGGTAAGATATACCGCTATATTCGACACTGACAGGCAAGATATACCGCTATATTCGACACTGGCAGGTAAGATTCAGTCTGCGTCGAGCAGAATATTGCGTGCGTGTGTTTGTGGGGTCACAAATATACTAGAAGACGCCGCCAATAAAAATGGGGGACATGAGAGATTCGTCGAAATAGGATAGCGTTGAATCCCCTTCCAGAATGTGAACTGATTATAATCTTGTCAACTGCGGTTCGTTGACTTAAAAGAGATGAGGGCTCTCGTCCACGAAGGTTCTCGTGGCGTGTCTAGTGACGATAATGAGCCCGATGGATAGATGGATAGGAGACAGAGGATAGGCAGGTCATCAGAACTTTACACCGCATTTGCTGGCGAATAGGAGGCATGATTTTTCTTATATTTTTGATCAACCGAATGTATATTATATTTATAGACACAGTTTATGTGTCCTACCCCCGCCCCTCTCTTACAAAATTGCTTGTAAACACCTTAAATTGTTTTATCGGAAATATCCCCGCAAAAAAATAGGTGCGTTTTATACGCCAGCAAATTTGTATCTATAGGAAAGAATGTCATTGTATTTGTTTATTTGCTTGTCTGTCCAAGGTTGGAAGGCAGAGGCTTGGGGCTGGCATCACTGGACTTATACACATGAAGCTTGTGGGGTATGGGAGTGTCATAGGTCAGTCAAGGTCGGCTTTAGTGCCACACATAAAGATATATCGGTATCTCACACCCTCTTCTCCCCTTGAGAGAGAGAGAGAGAGAGAGAGAGAGAGAGAGAGAGAGAGAGAGAGAGAGAGAGAGAGAGAGGAGGAGGAGGAGGAGGAGGAGACAGAATAGGATGTTTGAAGAAGGGGCAGAAGAGAGGGGAATAAAATTGGAGAAGGGAGAGAGAGAGGGGCGGACAGGGAGATGCTCGGGAGGAAGATTGAGATGGGGGGAATTAGATGTGGGGAAAGCGCCAAGTCATTACGACTATATAGCACTTAGAAAGGATCAGGATAAGGATTTGGGTTGGGAATGGGAAAGAAATGGTTCCCGACCACTAGGATGGTCGGGGATTGAACACCGACCTACTTGAAGGGAGGAAAATTTAGAAACATGTTGTATTTTCTTAAATAGTTTATGCTTGACCTCCCTCGACTTCAGTTTCCTTTTAAATTCTTTTCAGTGAGTGATGTCTCTTCCAATTCGTCATCCTGAGCGTTGAGTCGCATCACAGTCTTCAGTCTTTAGCTCGACCGTCCAGTCATGGTAGGTTGTTGTAGAAACATTTATAACACTGGTCGCTCTCATTTAAGATAACCTCGTCGATTATATACGGTTCTAAGTGGCTGAGGTGTTAAAGGGTCCTTGTCTATGTTTTTAATTTACTTCTTATTTTAAGTAGAGTGAGCCTTATAGGATTTAACATCCTAGGGTGACCTGTTGATTTATTTTTTCTTTGTAAATATGTGATTATTAGCTACATTACTTAATTTTTTTATGCAGTCTGCTTTCCCTTATCATAGAGAAGGTAGGGTGGGGGAAATAGTATATGAGGCCAAGTAGCTGGGATATGAGGCCAAGGAGCTGGGATATGAGGCTAAGGAGCTGAGATATGAGACCAAGTAGCTGGGATATGAGTCCAAGTAGCTGGGATATAAGGCCAAGGAGCCGGGATATGATGAAAGTATGAAGAAACAGTGATCATTTGGAACACCGGGGGATTGAACGCCGATCATGCAAGTCGCAAAGTCGTCGTCTCAACCATCCAGTCTTAAGAGGATGTGGCCCAAAACTTTAAGGTTTCTAATGAGATTTTCAACATTTCAGTCACATTAAGGTTTGCTCTAACTTTTATCTAGCTGACGTTGCACTTGAAGCAACTTAGTTGTGTGTGTTGTGACTCACGTAATCAGTTCAACTTGCATGTTCTGTCCACACTCTAATAATCTAAATATTAATTTTAATTTTTAGAACAAGTTTGTATTACTTAGATTTCGTAATATGCATTTTAATTAGCAGGCGTTCCATTAAGCTCACGCCTCATTTATACATATTAAAAGTAATTATTTTTAAAGCAGGCTAGGTGGAGGCAGATATTTAAATGAAAGCGACCCTCAGCCTGCTTGGATAGAAGGATTACAGAGGATTACAAAAGCTCACAAATGATTAAAAAGGATTACAGAGGAATTCAAACAGCAATAGGCCATTAGATCCAAACTAGGCTGTTTGTTTATGAAGAGCTTATAGTGGTAGCAACAATGTAAGGAGTGGATTTGAAGAACAGTTCTTGTCTTGTTTAAATTACATACGCGGTATTATTCTGAAATATATCACTTACGGGATCTTATATGTTCACTATACCCTGATCTCGTAATTATATTTGGGGCTTTCATTCAAATATACAGTTGATAAAAAAAAATTATTGACGTCTTGGCTACACTTAACAATAATTTCTAAATTATCTTAGATTTTTGGAAACCAGAATAAGGATTTTGTTTTATTTAAGATAAAATTTGGAAAATTTAAAGAAAATATAATTTGGAAGGCTGTTCCAATTACAAATTTTAATTCTGGTGTTGCGTGATGCTTGTTACAGATGGGCCATAGGCCCATGTAGTTTGCCCTCACGAGAGCACTTTTTTTTTATTGTTATTTACAACCACAAACGTGGCCACACATTTACAATGCTAGCCAGCATATATACATTTTCTTCTGTCCTCCATGGATAGGGTGAGAGATCTGTTAAACATATAATTCAGTGATGTATTGAACAATCAACCACAGAAGGTGATTGTAGTGCTTTTAAAATGCTAATCTAACCTACAAACATAAATACACACTACTAAAGCACTAAATAGGTTAGAATACACGTTACATATTTAAAAGCAATTGATAAAAATCTTTATTAAAGTACACGAGGGGAAATATAAGAATAAGAATTATATAAATCTAATCAAATTCATTTACAGTTGTTTAATTAAAAAAAAATCAATTTGTGTAATAATTGTAGAATGGCCTTTAAATTAAAATTTATTATAGCAGTAACTAATCCGTTCTGTACTTACAAACTAATGAATACAATACATATATATATATATATATATATATATATATATATATATTATATATATATATATATATATATATATATATATATATATATATATATATATGCTCTTGGTGGAAACATTACTGAAAAATTTAACATGGATGATAAGCAATGAAAATAGAATAAAATAGCATTAATAATAAATCAGATAAGTAGTAATATAACAATATTGGAAATACAACTAAGTGTTTGAGAGATGGTGAAGCAAGTTGTTGTTGTTAGCAGTAAGTTTGTGTCACCCACACGACCTCGAAGCCGAAGTCTTAGTCTCAGCGATACGCAACACACTCGCCAACACAGTTATACATACTACGCTGATCGGCAGAGCAACACAGAGATTCAGCACCGCTACTGTGCCAGATAAGTCCACAAAGGGCTCACCATAGCCCGTGCTACTTGGAACTTGTTCCGAGTAGCTGAATCTATAACAACATCAACAGAGCAACAGTTTACTCACGGAGCGGCAGGTATCTACTTCCCCTGCGTGTTCCACCTGCGTGTTCCTCCTGTGTGTTCCTCTGTGTGTTTCCACCTGTGTGTTCCACCTGTGTGTTCCCCTGTGTGTTTCTTCCACCTGTGTGTTCCACCTGTGTGTTCCACCTGTGTGTGTTCCACCTGTGTGTTCCACTCTTCAGATGGAGATATTCGCTATCAACTGTCCCCTTAAACGCCTATATGACAACCATAATAATGAAATAATTAACATTAACCCTTAAACATAAACAGTTCCCTAGGAAATCTAAAGATTTTAGACAACGTAAACATGACCACTGTACCCATCCTCCTGAAGGACTTTTAATTAGCAGGAAGCAAATGTACAATTAACTAGGAACTTAGTCATGTGGGTATCAATGAAAATTAAATGCGTCTACTCGGGATATATTGATATTTGACACGGGAGAGGGACAGGTAGTGATCTCCCAGTGACAGGTGGGAGGAGGAGGTCCCCTCGCAATGACAAAACAAAGGTAGAGGTCCCCTCCCATTGACAGGTGGGGTAGAGGAAGAGGTCCTTTCCCAGTGGCTGATGGGAATAGATGAAAGGGATCAATTATACCCCTCGTGTTTCCGTCTCGCAGTCTGGTGACACCGAGAATCATCATCTACTCAAAGGTGTGAAATACTATTGGAAGTGCGAGCGTCTATAAAGGTAAAGTTAAAGCTGCCTGCAGCGGGGAGGAAAGCCGAGCCCTGACATAGAACGAGGTGTTTGTGCTTAAAGCTGACTGTGGCATGCAAAGTGAGGCAAAGACTTGCCATCAGAACCAACAGAGGTAAGGAAGTGGCGGGTGTGTATCTGACACGATAACCCGTGATATTTCAGGTAATTTTATCCATGATATCATGCCACAGATGCATGTTATCCTACGTAATTTATGCATGGAAGGGTGTGTGGTGTGTGTGTGTGTGTGAGAGAGAGAGAGAGAGAGAGAGAGAGAGAGAGAGAGAGAGAGAGAGAGAGAGAGAGAGAGAGAGAGATGAGAAAGAGAGGCTGTGTAGATTTTTCTTCGGTGAAGAGTGTGTAGTGAAAATGGTTACGGTAATTGGGACAGAGTGTGTGTGTTGTATGGTGAGGGGAGATGGGGAGGGTGTGTGTGTATAGTGTGATGTTAGCTTCCTTGGGTCCTAGTGGTTAGAAGCCTTACATATTCGTGGCTAAAATATCCTTTTCATTATCCTGGAACTATAATTTGCTTAAAAAATTATAAAACAATATATACTAATAGGTTAAAGTTGTATAAGAGGAAGCAATAAATAACACAACATGGTTTTAATTCCAGTTGTTTGGGGTCAGGAAGCCTGTACTTAGATATCAAAGGTCGAACTATTGACCTTTCACAAGATACAAACCACAACAGTTGCCTAATTCCAGGGGGTACCTATTTTACTGCTTGGTGAATTTGTATATCTTGTTGTCCCTCTCCTTTACCCCTGTCCCCCTGTCCCTCTGCGTGTCTCCGTCTGGCCAGCAGTGTCGGCTTCATCAGACCTCCAGCAAGTCTTGGTGGGAGACTGGAGACGTGCCTCGACCCACGGCTCAGGGATTAACCTCTTATTGTTTGCCTTGGAACGGTGTTGCCTTTTTATTTTGGGGTGAAGTGCCTTTTTCTGTGTGTGTGCGTGTGTGTGTGTGTGTGTGTGTGTGTGTGTGTGTGTGTGTGTGTGTGTGTGTGTGTGTGTGTGTGTGTGTGTGTGTGTGTAGTGTGCTTAGCCATCAGTATCTACAGAGAGTAAGATCCAACTCCTCGGGATTCTGCCTTTCTTTTGTTTTTAATATTCTGACGCTTATTTAGGTTTTATTTTTATATGTATGTTTGTAGCTGTATATAGAGAAGGAGGGACGTGGGGGGGGGGGTTATAGAGTTTAGTGATTTACAGCTTGGTGTCCCTTCCAAGCTTTGTCTCACACATGTATGCTCAGCGCAATCCAGCACTTTCAAGGATTTAATGAAAAACTGTACCCAATATGCACGATGGTGGAGTGGTATTAGTACTGGAATAGCCAGTGAGGGTCAGTGAGTCATATATATATAAAATATCTCCGTTACTGGTACATCTAATGTACAGTATATAACAAGGAGCACACTGGGGCAACTTCGGGGACAATCTTGGGAAAGTGTCATATAAAAGTCGGCAAGGAGAGACTCTGCAAACTTTTAATGACTGAGGATCAAGTGAGGGTGTTGGGCTCTGTCTGACTCAGGCAGGAGACAGGGCCCCATCAGGCCCAAGTTGGCGATTGGGCGACCCTGTCTGGCCGAGGCAGTAGACGAAAGGTTTCTGACCCAAGCAGGAAACTGGACTGTTGGCATTACCAACCGGAAACATTTCTTAGGATATAGTATTTGTTTTCCGCTCTTTATGATAAATTAATTATGCGACGTGTGTTGATCCTCACCAGTGTATTTGTATACTTTATTTCGGTGTGATTGTGCTCTCGCTTGTTTAAGTAAGTGAATATTTATGCTTTCTGGGCCGTTCTTCAACTCCTGAGACCCGTATTCTAGCTATCAACTTGTGCAAATTGTATTAACGCTAAAACTTCAACTATCTTATCAATTTTTTATTAGACTCGAAATTAATTGCTCAATCTTCGCTTGCAGTTTATTCTATTATTTTACTGTTCTCACATTAAATGTTTCACTGCATCTATTTTTCTAATTTTAGTCTCAAACTTCTTCCGGTGCTCCTATTGTTTTGCTATTTCCATCCTGAATACTTCGCCTAGCCCTGCCAATATTTTTGAGGATCTTTCATGTCTTAATCATGTCACTCCATTTACCTTTCCTATGCCAAAGTTGTGAGATCTAGTTCCATATATTTGTCATTGTAGTTCTTACCCCTGGATCACTGGAAGGGAGAAATGAATATCAATAGAGGTAGAGTTAAAGGAGAAATATCAGAAATAGTAGTAATGTCACCATTTTTGTAGTAGTGTAGTATTAATACTATCATTTTTGGTAGCAGTAACAATAGTAGTAATGTACCAGCCGAAAGGACTAACGGCTCACAGAGACATCTTTTAATCAACTTTTATGCAGGGACAAAGACCCAGGCAATCAATTACACCAACACTACACACAGACCGGGGGACTAGTATGGATTAAGTCCAATTTTAACACCAAGGACATGAACACAACAAACAATTCAGAAGAAGCTACATTATTCAGAAGTAATCTGTTTCACATTGAAATTAATTCCTTAAAGCTGTCGCGCTTTTAGCTTGGATTATTCATGGAAATCCGTCGTTTTATTTTCGTGCAGGTGTGGACATAATTGTTGTATATCGTGCAGGTGTGGACATGTTTGTTGCAGCTCGTGCCGGTGTGGACATGTTTGTTGCATCTCGTGCAGGTGTGGACATAACTGTTGCATCTCGTACATGTGTGGACATCAGGGCAAAGATTCATCAAACACTTGCGCATCTTTCTGCGCATCTTTCTCAATCATGTCGCCTTAGTTTGCATACATAAACAGTGCAAGAGTTCCCAAGTGCTACGAGGCTGTCCTTTTTTTATTTTTCGGCTGTCCAATTAATTTTCGAAGCTCGTTGTTGAAAAGATGCAGATAAAGCCGCCATGATCGAGGTTAAGATGCATAAGTTTCGAAAGGTATTATCAGGAGGAATCCCAAAGCTATTACGACTATAAAGCACTTGGAAGGGATAAGAATTTGGGAATGGGTGGAGGGAAAGAATCAGTCCCCAATCACTTGGACGGTCGGGAATTGAACGTAGACCTGCAAGAAGCTACAGTTTCTTAAGTGGACACGTGTATGCATGATGAAACATACCCCAGGCCTTGTAGCAAAGTGGATAAGCTCCATGGATATCTTTAGAAAATGTCCTCCTTGTAACAGCATGCGTTAAGCAGCTTCAGAAATTCACATCCATATGAACCGAGTTAAAATAACGAATGTTGGTTTTGGAATAATACGGTGAAACTTTATAATTTGAGGCACTCGAGGTACTCGACCATATGTATGCGGCTGTGTGGCAACGAATGACGGATTTCGTCTTGTGTACGAATTCGCGCTGGTTGTTTAATGTAGGGTTTCGCTAGAGAGAGTTTGATGTCACAGAAAACGTGACCTTAGAATGTAAGGATAACTAAAGTGAATTGAATGACAATAATTTAAATACTTTCGCACCACAAAAATCTTCTTCAGAAAGGTGTGTGTGTGTGCGCGTGTGGGTTTACTATTTGTGTATATTACTTGTGCCTGCAGTATCGGGCTGTTAGCTCTTGGACCCCCGCCTTTCTAACCATTGGTTGCCAATGTACTATACTCTCGACCTATTTTCTCTATTATATATTTAGTACACACACCACGCACACACACACACACACATACACACACACACACACACACACACACAACACACAACACACACACACACACACACACACACACACAACACACACACACACAGCCCGTACATACGTACGTACGTCCCCCAGGATGCAGCCTACAGTAACTGCATGTCGAACTACCATAACTACCTATTCACTGCTAGGTGAATTCACAAAGACCTGAAAGCTGTAGCATTAAATATTATGATAGATATCGTGAGGAAACATTCACATATGGGACTAATAGACAAGAACCGGCAATGTGATGTTATAGTGGCCAGAATACGCCTGGGATATTTATTTATTTATTTATTTATTTATTCATATACAAGAAGGTACATTGGGAATGTGAGAATATATAATATGGTAATTTACATCTTGTAAAGCCACTAGTACGCGCAGCGTTTCGGGCAGGTCCTTAATCTAAGAAAATTTTTAGTAGGTAAATACTAGCAAAAATTATAAAAAAGAAATGATAACAGTTACATGGCAAGAAAAGAAAAAAAAAAAAAAAAAAAAAAAAAAAAATATAGACGTATCTGGCAGTTCTCAAAACCCAAATGTCGAGTACACTATGTGTCAACTTTGTGAAAGAGAAAACATGCACTCTCTTGAACATTATATTGTAGAATGTCCCATACTGGCTGACTTTCGCCCCCCTGGGCTAAGGTATGCTGAACTTTGTAATTACTATATGAGTACTGGAACACTTGATGATATATTGGACTTGTATCCAAGATTGACCATGTAATAGATTAATTATACAATGTATGTGATGTAACTATATAACCTGAGCTTGTAAAAGCACCTCAATCACCTTCAGTGATTAAGTGCTTAATTGCACACTAGTTTCTTTATCAGCTATCTCACCCTGTCAGAGTAAATGAGATAAATGTCTGTGAATGCATGTGTGTGTATATATGTATATGTGTGTGTATGTGTATGTATGGGTATAAAGTATATATGGAAGCTGATCAGAATTACATTTCACCTTTGTAAATGTACATTAATGACACTGTGTAGATGACACATCGAACACTTTATGTAAGGCATACATAAATCTGTGTATCTATGTATTTACGTATATAGGTTAGCTTAGCATTTTTAAAGCACCGACTCACCTTCAGTGGTTGATTGTTCAATAAACCCTTCAAATATTGTTTAACACATCTCTAACCCTGTCTATGGAGGACAGAAGAAAATGTATATATGTTGGTTAGCATTGTTAATGTGTGGCCACGTCTGTGGTAGAAAACAATAAAAAAAAAAAAAAAAAAAAAAAACTGCTAGGTGAACTCAGGCATCAAGTGAATGAAACACTAATCAATTGTTTGTTTTGTGTACGTGTGCCTTAGTGTGTTTGTGTTAGTGTGTGTTTGTGCCAGCGTGTGTGTGGGTGTTCATGTGCTTGTGTCATGGAGAAGTGCCACATCAGGGCCAACTATTTCGTGTCCGTCGCTCCCGTTCTACTGTCGTCACATAAACAATATTTTCAATTTCCTCTCAATCTTCACAGCAAAATTTTCTCCTGGTCTTCGAATGCACTATTTTCCTTTTTTTTATTTTTTTTGTAATTTTGTTCTCTCTCTCTCTCTCTCTCTCTCTCTCTCTCTCTCTCTTCTCTCTCTCTCTCTCTCTCTCTCTCTCTCTCTCACTCCTCACTCACTCTCTCTCTCTCACTCTCTCACTCTCTCACTCACTGTCATAAGAAAAGACGAAATACATCATCCTCTTGTAGTTTAAGACTTTGTACTGATCTGGGATGAATTTCATTGACACCCTTGCGCACAAATTCAGAATACTATGAAGTCTTTCTAGAACTCCATGACATTTCTGATTCTATCCAACGTCCCATTTTTGGGTCATTTGCAAATTCGTTGGCATTAACATCCTCCCCCAATATCTAACTTATTTTCGTATATTATTAATTATAAAGGTAACAAAACAGATTCCTGGATGCACGGCACTAATGACATTTCCTAAACCCAATTTCACCCCAAATACTCTGTGCTTCCTATCGTAAATATCTTAACTCGACCAGCGAAGGAGAATTGGTCACGAGTCACACACCTGCGACCTGTGTTGCAATGAGTGAATACTTGTATATAATAACGAAACGAATTATAACGATTGCAGTCGTGTGTAAATCGTTTTTCATTCATGAACAGGGGGTTTGGCGGGTGCATGGAATCACTTTTGAGTCTTTGTTTGGAGGACGGGCTGAATGGACTTGAGTCGAGGATGGGTTGTTCCATGCACACGCCAAACTCGCTGTTTATGGATGAAAAATGATTTACACATGAATCACAACTGATTTCGTTCGAACAGTTCCGGAACAAGTGCTTCACTGACGAATTTTGTTCGAACCACAGCGCTGTAAATGCTTCACCCACGTACTACAAATATACCAGCCCGTCCTCCAAACAAAGATCCAAAAGTGATTCCATGCACCGGCCAAACCCCCTGTTTATGAATGAAAAGCGGTTTACACACGACTCACAACTGCTGACGTTCGAACATATCCGGAACAAGTGCTTCACTGACGAATTTTGTTCGAACCACAACGCTATAAATGCTTCACCCACGTACTACAAATACAAATAATCGCCAACAGAACCTAAACACCTAACCTATCCTATGCCTATATATACACAATATGCCAATATATTATAATATTAATTTATACTTGAGAAAATTCCTGTTTTGAATGATCAGCGTGTTAAAATTTATGAATGGGTCTGTGGGGTCGACCGCTGAATGTAACGGACTTGAGTCGAGGACGGGTTGAATATAAATAATCGCAACAGAACCTAAACACCTAACCTAACCTAACCTATGCCTATATATGCACAATATACTAATATATTTAATTTATATTTAAGAAAATTCCTGTTTTGAATGAACAGCATGTAAAAATTTATAAACGCTTCTGTAGGGTCGGACACTGGATGTAATGGACTTGAGTCGAGAACGGGTTGCATAAACAGGAAGGAACGGCCGCTAGATTATCGAGTATTTGACCAATATTTACAAATGCACTCCATATAATCAGCCTGGCAGACGATCATTTAGCTGGGGGCCGCGGCCGCAGCAACTACCCTCTACCAAGGCAGTCAACTACAGCTGGTCAACATACACCATATTTACACATTCACTGATATATATATATATATATATATATATATATATATATATATATATTTCCACTACCACCACCCTCACTGTGGAACTACAGGGCGCACCATAAATGAATGGAAACACACTACCCACGCCACTGACCCCACCATGAAGAAGTGTATCCACGTCTCTGCTGCCGTGTTGTCCTTGTACCTTATAACAGGTTAGTGCTCGTGGCATCGCTACTTTCCGTAGCGGTAACTTTTGTGGCCAAGTACTTGCGACTAATTGTGTATTTTTGTTTTCTATCTGGTAATCAGTTGTTATAGTTGCGTAGGGTGATGGGTGTCTGGCTTGCTCCGTGGTTATGGTTGTTGGCTGCGATGATGTATTCACCTAGTTCACCTAGTTGTGTTTGCGGGGGTTGAACTTTGCTCTTTCGGCCCGCCTCTCAACTGTCGATCAACTCTTTACTAACTACTTTTTTTCTCCACACCACACACACACACACCCCAGGACGCTGCCCATGACAGCTGACTAACTCCCAGGTACCTATTTACTGCTAGGTAACAGGGGCATTCAGGGTGAAAGAAACTTCGCCCATTTGTTTCTGCCTGGTGCGGGAATCGAACCCGCGCCACAGAATTACGAGTCCTTCGCGCTATCCACCAGGCTACCAGGCCTGTGTGTGTGTGTGTGTGTGTGTGTGTGTGTGTGTGTGTGTGTGTGTGTGTGTGTGTGTACTCGCCTATTTGTGCTTGCGGGGGTTGAGCTCTGGCGCTTTGGTCCCGCCTCTCAACCGTCAATCAACAGGTGTACAGGTTCGTGGGCCTGTTGGGCTCTATCATATCTACACCTGAAACTGTGTATGGAGTCAGCCTCCACCACATCACTTCCTAATGCACTCCATTTGTCAACCACTCTGACACTAAAAAAGTTCTAATATCTGTGACTCATTTGGGCACTTAGTTTCCACCTGTGTCCCATAGTGCGTGTACCCCTTGTGTTAAATAGCCTGTCTTTATCTACCCTATCAATTCCTTTGAGAATCTTGAACGTGGTGATCATGTCCCCCCCTAACTCTTCTGTCTTCCAGCGACGTGAGGTTTAATTCCCGTAGTCTCTCCTCGTAGCTCATACCTCTCAGCTTGGGTACTAGTCTAGTGGCAAACCTTTGAACCTTTTCCAGTTTAGTCTTATCCTTGACTAGATACGGATTCCATGCTGGGGTTGCATACTCCAGGATTAGCCTGACATATGTGGTACACAAAGTTCTGAATGATTCAATGGTTCAGTGCCTCTTGTATGTCACCCTTTTTGCACATTGGGACCACATTCGCCGTCTTCCATTTTCTGGTAGGTCTCTCGTCTCCAGTGACCTACAATAAACTATGGAGAGTGGCAAGCAAAGTCCCTCTGCACACTCTTTCAGTACCCATGGTGAGATCGTCTGCATCAACAGCCTTTCTCACATCCAGATCCAGCAGGTGTCTCTTGACCTCATCTCTCGTAATTTCGAACCCTTCTAAGGCAGCCTGGTTTACTTCCCCCTCTCCTAGCGCAGTGACCTCACCTTGTTTTATTGTTAAGACCTTCTGGAACCTCTTGTTGAATTCTTCACGCACCTCTTTTTTTATTCTCTGTATACCTGTCCTCGCCTGTTCTAAGTTTCATTACCTGTCCATTTACTGTTGTTTTCCTCCTGATGTGTCTGTGGAGTAGCTTTGGTTCGGTCTTGGCTTTGTTTACCATATCATTTTCATAATCTTTCTCTGCTTCTCTTCTCACACTAGCATACTCATTCCTGGTTCTCTGGTATCTCTCTCTGCTTTCTGGTGTTCTGTTATTCCGGAAGTTCCTCCACGCCCTTTTGTTCAGTTCCTTTGCTTCCATACATGCCTTATTAAACCATGGATTCTTCTTTTGCTTCTTGGATTTTTCCTTTTGGGCCGGGATGAACCTGTTTACTGCCTCTTGACACTTCTGGATGACATAGTCCGTCATGTCTTGTACAGACTTAGCTCTGAGGTCTGTGTCCCAAGGTATTTCCCATAGGAAACTTCTCATCTCCTCATAATTCCCCATTCGGTATGCTAGCCTTTTGTTTCCTAGTTCTTTTTTGGGGGAGATAATTCCTAGCTCTACCAGGAACTCAAAGATCAATACACAGTGATCACTCATTCCCAAGGGGGCTTCCCACGAGGGGAGTAAAGTGTGTGTGTGTGTGTGTGTGTGTGTGTGTGTGTGTGTGTGTGTGTGTGTGTGTGTGTGTGTGTGTGTCGCAGTAGGATGATCTGCTCCATAAGCTGTATAAGGCATTTCAGATTTATTGGAATTATTTTCTATTGTATGTTCATATAAATTTATTTATTAGCATAAATAATTTGATAATGATGTAAGACTTCACCGAAAATTGAGAAGCTGATAATTTTCAAGAATTTATTAACCGTAAACCGGCTAGGCGATAGGCACGGTCTTGACGGTGGGCACGGTCTTGACGGTGGGCGCGGTCTGGACGGTGGGCGCGGTCTGGACGGTGGGCGCGGTCTGGACGGTGGGCGCGGTCTTGACGGTGGGCGCGGTCTGGACGGTGGGCGCGGTCTGGACGGTGGGCGCGGTCTGGACGGTGGGCGCGGTCTGGACGGTGGGCGCGGTCTGGACGGTGGGCACGGTCTTGACGGTGGGCACGGTCTTGACGGTGGGCACGGTCTTGACGGTGGGCACGGTCTGGACGGTGGGCACGGTCTGGACGGTGGGCACGGCCTGGACGGTGGGCACGGTCTGGACGGTACGAATTAAAACCCTTGCACGAACCACTCAATAGTTACTTAAAAATAGATTGTTCGCTAAAAAAAATGATTATAATAATTTTTTATGTATCATGTTATCTATTAGTCAATTTCAATATTTAACACATTTATCCACGCCCCGAATATCGCTTTATGTTCTCTTACGTCAGTGATGATGAGTTTGTATCTTAAAGTATTTGGCAAACACAACAATGTTTATCGGACGTCAGTGAGTTATTACGCCTGCCGTGTTTGTTTTTTTTAGCTCTCGAGAGACGCTAGTGTTTGCCAAATATACCTCGGGTTGACTTAAGAGGGCGTGAGTCGTGTTGTGTGGCGGGGTGTGGTGACGGAGGGGCAGGGTGTGGTGACGGAGGGGCAGGGTGTGGTGACGGAGGGGCAGGGTGTGGTGACGGAGGGGCAGGGTGTGGCGGTGTTGACACATTACTGAACAAGAAGTGTCCAAGCCTTCAAGAATCGGACTAAGGACTCAAACATTAATACGATCGATTATCATTTTGCTATTTGTTAAATCAGTCAATTGATCTGACCTGGAATATGAATAAATTTTCGTTAAAAATGCATACCTATGTTGACCAAACCACACACTACAAATTGAAGAGACGACGACGTTTCGATTATCAAGTCGATACTATATTAAATTATAACATTCCTGTATTAAAATATTTTCTCTACAGCATTTAGATGAAAACTGTTTCATTGATTGATCAAATCGCGACATATATGTTCTAAACCATATTTTTATTTTTTAACAAACTTAGATTTACACGGCAATGTACTGCTACCTTATTTTATATGAAAGATTACAAAAGTGTAGATCAAAAACTACCTATAAGGTCTTCTAATGCCCCTCGTCTCACAGGTTGGTTAGTCTTACATGGAATCAGGCGAGAATATGAAATGCGAGGCTGATCTACCAGCCTCCACTATTAAATCTGGGTACAGCACAAGAATAGCTTCCAATGTTCGCGAGTGTATGAGGTAGTTAAAAAGTACCTCATACCATTTGGTCTGAAATCATTGATAACAGGGCAGTCACAGATATAGTGTTGGAGAGCATGTCCTAGCTCTTGTTTACATAGTTTACAATTGCAATTTACACTACCATTAGGGAACCGGTCGGCCGAGCGGACAGCACGCGGGACTTGTGTTCCTGGGTTCGATCCCAGGCGCCGGCGAGAAACAATGGGCAGAGTTTCTTTCACCCTATGCCCCTGTTACCTTGCAGTAAGTAAAATAGGTACCTGGGTGTTAGTCAGCTGTCACGGGCTGCTTCCTGGGGGTGGAGGCCTGGTCGAGGACCGGGCCGCAGGGACACTAAAAAAAACGAAATCATCTCAAGATAACCTCAAGATATAACCACCTGCTATAGATATCAATATCCCAGCCTAATTCTGGCAATTACAATGTCACATTGTCTATAGGACTTTTAATGTCTTTTGTTATATTAAGAATGTATAATTTTGCTGATACCAACAATACAATACGGAAGACATCGCCATCAGTTATACGAAGCAATATTTTCCTACTTTGCCCATTTTGAATATAAATTATACGTAAGTATAATACAAAAATGTACCTCAAAGTGGCCTGCGCGCTTACATCTAACCATTATGAAAACACTTCCCTTCTGACGTTGTTCCCTAATAACCAATTTTTCCACCTTAATTAACGAGTGTTAATATTGTGCACTTTTATTTTTTTTAAAGGTGTTTCCGACGTTGTTGTGGGGCTACATCCTGGACAAGGTTGGCCTTCTGGTGCTTCGAAATGCCTATAAGTACAGTTTACTGTACTTGGTTATATATTGGTAATAAATTGGATAAGTTTAGATTTAAGAAAGACTTGGGTAAATACTGGTTTGGTAACAGGGTTGTTGATTTGTGGAACCAATTACCGCGTAACGTGGTGGAGGTAGGGGTCCCTTGATTGTTTCAAGCGTGGGTTGGACATGTACATAAGTGAGATTAGGTGGTTATAAATAGAAGCTACCTCGTATGGGCCATAGGCCTCTGCATTACCTTTATTCTTATGTTCTTTTGTTCATACAGGCCTATCGAGGCGCCACTATAGTGCTGTATATTTAATAATTCATTGTGTCGGGGGACAGGCAGCCAGCGTGTACTCGTACACGCGAGGTTTATATAGAGGTCCTCCCAAGTATACAATCCCACAAAAATTCACTAACTCCTGAATACCTACTTTCTGCTAGGTTAACAGACGCATTAAGCGATAGGAAACGCGCCCAACCAATAATCCCACCCGGGATTCAAACCCGGAATTCCCGATTGCGAGAGCCTAAATTGCGATTACGAAAACCTATTGGAACCTAAATTTCCACAATTAATCAATGACAATCTGTACTTCAGGATTGTGGGCCAGAAAGTGCCGATGGTGACCTTCCAGGCTGACCTGTGGCCCCGCAATGACTCCTGGCTCTGGTGGCAGGGGCCACCCATCCCCACCATGACCCAGGTGAGTACATGACCCAGGTGAGTCTCTACCAATTACCTAAGTGCGAATCGAGGGCTTTGGTAAATATTTTATCATATTTCTGTTTATATTATAAATTAAATGCTTGCCTTCTGTGAACAACCACCTACTTACCCTGCATATGAATATTGTGTCCAACGGTGATTGGGGCAACCAGCTTAGTGGTTTGTAATATTTACAGTTGTATGTCAAACAATGGCAGTCTTGTAGTCATATTAATAAACAAACACGGAAACTCCTTCCTCCCCCTCCCTGAGGGAAAACGTGCAAGTTCCTATTCCCCGAGGGAAGCATTGAGGCTCCTCACTTGGAGGTTCTCTCCTCTCTCTCTCCCTGAGGGACAGACGTGGAGGTTCATCCTGTGGGCAGTAGTCGACCCCATACCCATCGTATGGGTGGTATATTGGACCCCATACCCATCATGTGGGCGGTACTGGACCTACATACCCCCATTCTGCGGGCAGTACTGGACCCCATATCCATCCTGTGGGCGGTAATGAGCCCCCATACCCATTCTACAGATGGTAGTGGACCCTAAACCCATCCTACGGATAGTAGTTGACCCCATACCCATCCTGTGTGCAGTACTGGACCCCATAGCCATCCTTTGGGCGGTAGGAGGCCACATACCCAACCATCCCCACATACCCATCCTACAGTTGATGGTGAACTCCATAGCCATCCTATAGAAGGTAGAGGACCCCATACCCATCATATGGGTGGTAGTGGAGCCCATACCCACTACCACTCAACATTGGGTTCGAGATCAACCACAAGTACAGTTTCTAAATTAAGCAACTGACATATGTGGAGAGCTAGTGTCACAATTGATATGTTTGTCCTGCACACCACCCCCTATCCAGTGGGCAGCGGTGGATAGATTACAATCACTCTTAGTTACTACCTACAGTTAGCAAACTGGGGATATTTGGCTAAAATTTCTGGTAGCAGATCATTTTGAATGAAATATTGACACATCGTTGGTACATTGGTTATAGAATTGTCTCTGAATTCACGTATCTTTGCGCACTCCATCACATAGTGACGGAGGGTGTGCGAATAATTTTGTTGACACAGTTTACATGTTTACATTTGGTCAGGTCTACTTCGGCCGATAATGAGAATTCCCAGAGATGCTTTTTACCAATACCTTTCGTCCTCTTGACATTAAACTCGCCTTTCGACAAACTAACACACTTCGTAGCAATCTAGTTCACACTGCTCCTCCTGCTTCTAATGCTGCTGGTGTCTACTCTATTTCCTGTTCGTCTTGTCCTCTCCAAAACTTTGGCGAAACTGGCCGTACACTGAATGACAGACTTAAAGAACACAAGAGAAGTGTTAAGTCTGCAGACACTAACAATGCTCTCTTCTGCCATGTGAGGGATTCTAATCATCCCATTGATTGGTCTTCCTCCAAAATAATCTTTCCTGCCTCTACTCTACACGGTCGCCGTCTTGTGGAATCGGCTCTAATACACAATGTACCCAACATGAACTTGAGTCCTGGCTTTGTTGCTGTGGACTCTTCCCTTTCACAGTATATACTCAAATGCTCTAAGCTTTCTAACAAACGTGACCTAACATAAGCCTACCCCTTCTATTTTCTTTCTTTCTTTCCTTTTCTTTCTCTCTTCTCCTACGCTCCCTTGCTATCCTCTTCTTATTCCTATCTCCTTCTCATTCGGTGGTTATAATAGGAGCTGCCTCGTATGGGTCAATAGGCCTTCTGCAGCTCTTATTATTATTACTATCCCCTCTACTACACCTTACTTTGCTCCTCAGCTCTCTCTTGCCTATTTATTGCCTGTCTCTACTTCCTCATCACCACGGGAGACATCTCCCGTCACGCAGGGTGCAGTCGCACCTACACAGATCTCCAGTATTAGCTATTGATACTGGTATAATGGCTCAAAAGGGCCACCACTTACGGGCTATTCGTGCCCGTGCCACCTCTTGGGTGGCTTAATCTTTATCAATCAATCATTCCTCATCACAATCACGGGAGACATCTCCTGTCCATGAGGCTAACCATAGCCCGTGCTTCTTGCCCAGCTCCTGTGCCAGGTAAGTTACGGCTCACCATAGCCCGTGCTACTTGGAACTTGTTCCGAGCAGCCGAATCTATAACAACAACATCATCACAATCGACTTGAGAATGCTCCAGGACGGACCGAAACGTCGTCGTCCCTTCACCTTCTAGTGTGTGGTCTGGTCAACATTCCCAGAGATGCTTGTAACCGAGTCTAAGCCGAGCAGTAGTAACATCTAGAAGTCTGCTGATTTTATTGGATGAACCATAGATGTGTGGCTCCTCTTGCATGAGTTAGTTTAGTTCATTTATTATGCACCCCATACCCATCTTGTGGGCGGTAGTGGAAAAGGTTACAGAGGCACATAATGGGCTCAGGGACTGACAGTATGATGATAGATGGAATTACTGGTGTTGATTTCACTTTGCCTCAGATCTACAAGATCTTGTTGAAGTTCTCAGTGTACTGCTGCTCTCAGATTGCTCATTGACAATCCAAGGTTACACTCAACATCTTCTTTAAAGGCAGGTCCCAATTCCTACCCCTTTGGGGGGGGGGCCTAACCCAATACCCATTCTGTGGGCGGTTGTGTAGTGTACCCTACTCTATACGTTTTCTACAATACATAATATATGATGCATTTTCTTCAATCTGTATAGAGCATAGTCTATTTTATATATCATAGTTTGAATATAAGTCGAAGGTTTCATAGAGGTTTTGAAATATATATATTAAAATTTAAATATTTTCAGATAATAATTCATATAATAATTATTAAAATTTACTGAGAACTACCAAGATTTCTTAAAACTAAACTACGAACCATCAATAGGATGAAGCTGATCCAATGTATTCGATTCTGTTAGTTTAAGGACTTGCCCGAAACGCTATGCGTGCTGGTGGCTTTACAAGAATGTTAATTCAACTAATTTTCTATATTCTCTGTTAACCCCCAAAGTAACTTCTTGTATATAAATAAATAAATAGACCCCCCCCCCCCGAGGGACAGGCGTTGGGGTTATCTGCCCCTCAGGGACAGGCGTTGGGGTTATCTGCCCCTCAGGGACAGGCGTTGGGTTATCTTCCCCTCAGGGACAGGCGTTGGGGTTATCTTCCTCTCAGGGACAGGCGTTGGGGTTATCTTCCCCTCGGGGACAGACGTAGAAGTTATCTCCCCCCTGAGGGACAGATGTGGGTGTTCTATCCCCCCTGAGAGACAGACGTGGGGGTTCTCTCCCCCTTGAGGGACAGACGACATGGAGGCTCTCTCTCTCTCTCTCCCTCCTCCCCCCCCCCCCCACCTTTGAGGGACAGACGTAGAGGTTTATTTATTTATTTATTTATTTATACACAAGAAGGTACATTGGGTTTGAGAGAATACATATTATAGTATTTACAATCTTGTAAAGCCACTAGTACGCGCGCATTTCGGGCAGGTCCTTATCTAACAGATAATTTTAAGTAGGTAAATTCTAGCAGAATTAATAAAATAACAAATACATTGCAAGAAAAAAATGAGATGAGAGAGATTAATAAGTATATTAAAGCACATTGGTATATTAAAGCTCTGACTGATTACATTGACAACTTGATTGGTAATTTAAACAAGATTAATAGACACCATACAGCAGATTGATAGCACATATAATAAGAAGACAGCAATGATCACAATGGTAAAGATGTTCGGATTGAGTACATAAAGATTGGGAGATTGGGTAGCAATAGATACAGTGCAATTTTTAAGCAAAAGGTAAAAACTATGAAGATGAAATTAGGTACTTTTTAGTTTTGTTTTTGAATGACGCAAAAGTTGGACAGCTTTTCACTTCATTAGGGAGTGAGTTCCATAGACTGGGTACCTTTATTTGCGGTGTTTACACAGATTAAGTTTGACTCTGGGGATATCAAAGAGATATTTATTTCTGGTGTGGTGATAATGGGTCCTATTACATCTGTCCAGGGAGAGTTTCAGACCAGGATTTGCATTTAAGAACAGGGTTTTGTAAATGTAATTGTTAAAAGAGAATTTGTGGAGTGAGATTATGTTTAGCATGTTTAGGGAGTTAAACAAGGGGGCTGAGTGTTGTCTGAAAGCAGAATTTGTTATTATTCTGATAGCAGATTTTTGCTGGGTGATGATGGACTTGAGGTGGTTTGTAGTGGTTGAACCCCATGCACAGATACCATAATCAAGATAGGGATAGATTAGTGCATAATATAGAGAGATGAGAGCAGAGTTAGGTACATAATATGTGATTTTGGAGAGTATCCCAACTGTTTTAGAGACTTTCTTAGTTATGTGTTGTATGTGGGTGCTGAAGTCAAGTCTCTTGTCTAGGAATAGGCCGAGAAACTTTCCATCATTTTTTGTTGCTAATGTTTACATTATCTATCTGAAGCTGAATTGTATTTGTAGATTTGCTGATCTACAAATGCTTGTACATAATGCTTATGCTTGCTTCGCTAATACATAATAGTTTGAGCAATGGAGATATTACAGAGTCGTGGGGGAGCTTCTGTTTATTATTAGTCTTCACAATACACTTGTCTCTCATATGTTGTTTATCTACTGGAGGCGAAATATGGATACAGTGCAAGGATTTCAGGTAATTTATTCATGGTAATAACATAGGTTGCCATATCATACAACGTGAGCTTAGATTTATCTCTAAATGGCTCAATTTTACTAGGTTCTCTCTCTCTCGGTTTTACTAGGTCAATTTGTAGAGGTTCTCTCTCTCTCTCCCCTGAGGGACAGACGTAGAGGTTCTCTCTTCCTCTGATGGACAGATGTGGAGATTTTTGTTCCCCTGAGGGACAGACGTGGAGGTTCTCTCTCTCCCGCGAGGGTGAGACGCAAAACTTCCACCCTGCTTTTCCCGAGGGAAAGATATGGAGGCTTGAGGGGTTAAATTAAAATGAGGGATTAATTTTCCATTCCACGAGTTTTGAATGGTTAAACACCTTGTGTTTAAACATCAGATGATGTAACGTGATTGGTTACATAACCTCAGTAGGGTATGTGATTGGTCACTTTTGTCCCCTGATGCTGCACTGCAATTGGCCAAGCACTCTAAAGGCACATGTTTTTTCACTTTGATCAAATCAAAACTACTGCTGCATTGTCAACACATGGATAAATTTGGATCAATTAAAGCTTGTGTTATCTATACAAACAGTCTTGCAAATGAATTTCAGGTGTTACTTTATTATGCACTACGTTATCCACAATGACTCGGCTCAGCATCTGTTACAATTTTATTAATTCTGCTAGAATTTACCTACTTAAAATTATCTGTTAGATTAAGGACCTGCCCGAAACGCTGCGCGTACTAGTGGCTTTACAAAACTGTAAATACTATGCTATGTATTCTCTCAAACCCAATGTACCTTCTTGTATATAAATAAATAAAATAAAATAAAATAAAAAATGTTATTAACTTGTGTGACAGTGAATTTTATTTAATAAATACTTAACATGATTCAGTGGTTAATTGGTTCTTACAAACAATTCATATTAAATAAAACCACTAATATGAAAATGATTGTGCCAGACCCTATGATCACTATGATCATTGTGCCATATTATTATTTATCAATTCAAATAAAAAGTTCTTCATAAACCTTTATTCATAAAGCTGTACATGCATAATTGGGAAAATTACACATTAATTACAGGGCACAATGACAGCATAGCCCATAAATATCATTATTAGTATTAATAAGATAATTACATTTTTAAAAATATTATTACTTCAATAAGTAAAATAATAATAAAATATTTACTCCAGGTAACATTCTGCACTCATCTAACACTCCGCCGATTGCGCCGCATGGTGCCTTTGGTCTCTTACTCCACCCTCCGCACCGACAATGAGTTCCTCATCGGTTAGTAAGAAGGAATTGTAATAAGAATGTCCTAAGTGCATTGCATCCAACCATGTCAAGGCCAGTACACTGCATGAGATTTTATTTAGAAACTACATTTGACCATAAGAGCTATGTCGATCAAGAGCAAGATAGTTCATATTAATTAACACACATATTCATTTACATATGCCATAAATGACTGAAAAAGTTGCTTCAGTTCATTTTTTCGAAGGTGTGAGAAAAACATCATACTGGGAATAAATATTTAATTTTATTTTTACACTATATTGAAAATGTTGCAAATTAATGTTTGAAGTCATGGCTTGCAATGTAATAATAATATACACTGTAACATTAAAAGTGATAACAATAGTACCAAATGCAGCACACACACGAGTGTCAAATAACACTAACTGGCAATTAAAATGATTTACATGTCAATCGAGTGTCAATTAATAGTGCATGTAGCATACATGGAAAATTTTATAATATATAAAGTAAAAATATGATAACATTGGATACAACAACTTGTGGAATGATGATGGGAAGGAGGTAAAGGGTTACAGTGAAGCCTCCCCACCTACTAGGTCAGCTGGCATGGAACCCCCATTCCACCAGGACAGGGCAGACGAGCATGCTGCACCAAGGCAGGAGAATTAAGAACAGCCTAATGTACATGTTGTCCCACTGACAACACGTGATGGGACAGTCCCACTGTCCCATCACCCCACTGACTTGATGAGATCCAAGGGAAGATTGTTGTACCACATCTGCATGGCATGGCCAATTTAGAAGATGAGGATGGCACAACCCTGTGGTGTGATGCAGAGGGACCCCAGGGCTGTGGGTAGGGCATGCATGAAGTCGACGTGCTTGACCAAATACCCCATCTGTGCATGAGAATAGGGGGGGCCAGGATGGGTGCCTCTCTGTCTGAAGAAATTCTGCAGGGCCTACACTAGGTAGTTGGGAGCTAGTGGGGAAGGTCTGAGGCCAGGGGAAGGGCATCTGTCCCTGTTGTGCTTAAAGTAGTGGAAGAAGAGTGTAATATATGTTTGGAAGATGCAAAGTTGTTAAAGGCACAGTGTGGATGCTACACTGCATGGTGACTCCCACGCTTCCACATAGGTTGGCATGAAAAGCGAGGAGGAAGACTATGTAGCATACCACATCATAGCTGCTGAAGTATTGCCTACAGAGAGAGTCCACTAAACTGTGGAAGAGATGGTGTGGGGGGCCCATTTGTCACTGTTTTTTGGCCCGCCTTCAGCATTTGGGTGACACTGAAGGACTGCCGGGGGTCTGGATATCCATGTAGCTTGTGTATGAAGGCTATGGCACAGAGGTAGGAGTACAGGATGCAATAGCTGAGGCCCTGGTTTAGTGACCATTGGAAGAAGTTGACCATGAGGAGTGAGAGAGCTGCGAGAAGGTTCTTCGGCTTTAAGTACCTCTGGCTGTAGTTCACATACTCGGCCCAGTTGATCTCGTACACGCATTGTGTTAAGTTATAAGGAGGCTGCAAGTGTTGTTCACATGCCAAGTGGAAGTTGCATGGCCATCCTCTTGCATTTGCTTATATGGTCAGGCATGCATAAAGTATATCTGTAGAGGGTTGGGAGTTGTCCAAGCCCGGCCTGGCCTGAGGCAAGTCGTTCCTGTGGGCAGGACAGCAGTCTTCCTTGTGTGTAGTATCACATAGATGAGTCCTTGTCAGCTTCACTGTAGGCCCACAGGGAAGTCTGCCGAACTCTCTGCAGTTGCCTTAGTAACCGCCTGATAGTGTTCCAGTCGCCCGAGAGAGGGGAGGGGGTGTTCCAGAGGCAGCATGGAGCTTGTGCATCTGGATGTTGCACGTGCTGCAGATGGTAGTCATCAGAGGGATAACCCA
Source organism: Procambarus virginalis (assembly GCA_020271785.1). Taxonomy (NCBI): domain Eukaryota; kingdom Metazoa; phylum Arthropoda; class Malacostraca; order Decapoda; family Cambaridae; genus Procambarus; species Procambarus virginalis. The sequence goes on from WNGS01163555.1 coordinate 12,108,070, forward strand.
GTGAGGTGGGAATGTGATGAGCCAGCCTGCACCTCTTGAGTGCTAGCAAAGTTCGTCCCCCACCTGCCAGTTGGCCCTTTGCAACACTCGTCTTTCACTTGGTGTACAGCATTGGGCAGGGAACTAAGTGGAGTGCAGTCCTGTAAGAATGAGCACAATGAGTGTGGGCAAATTGGGAGGGGTAGGAGGGGAACCCAAGCAGCAGCGGCATGTAAGATTGAAATAAAAACATGTCCAAAGAAAATTACAATAGTAATACAATTTCTTCAATACTGTAATGAGAAATAAAATGAGCTTAAGTTTATTTAACGATTCCACACTTCATGCCGTTTACTGTATTCGTTGATTCATCAAACATTACTTGGAACCAAATCAACCCATTACGGAAGTCCTCGATAGTTGCCACAATAGTATTTTGTCTTTATTAGATAATTCGTAGCCATGTGGTCTAGTATGTTTGTTTGGAAACCCTATCATTATAATTACTTTTAACACCAAGAAAGCACACTAACATAATATTTACATTGAGAAGCTAAATTAGAGGAAAGAGGTGTTCAGGGTTTATAGCAGTCCCCGTGGCACAGTGGTAGCACACTCACCCTGCACTTCATGAGCACTTTGGCCTGGGTTGTATCCTGGCTGGGAAGGATTGACTTGGCACCAATCCTTAATTGTATGCCTCTGTTCTACTAGCAGTGATTGGGTAGCTGGTGTGTTAACGATTAGTGGGATGTATTCCAGGGAAACTAGTGGGTAAGGCTATGGGAAGGGAAATCTTTCAGCCTGCTAACAGGAAGCCGCAGTCCACTTGTGTATACAGAATTGTACGAGAATTAATTATTCCTATTGTGTGTGTGTGTGTGTGTGTGTGTGTGTGTGTGTGTGTGTGTGTGTGTGTGTGTGTGTGTGTGTGTGTAATTACCTAGTGTAATTACCTAAGTGTAGTTACAGGATGAGAGCTACGCTCGTGGTGTCCCGTTTCC
>WNGS01163555.1:12134424-12144424 GCA_020271785.1 Procambarus virginalis
GAAAGTCAACTCTGGTCATCAATAGAAGTTCGACAGTATAACAAGACACTGTCCTGCATTATAGAAGATCAGTGTTTTAAGCACTAACGCCACACAATGGAGGACTGCAGGCCATAAATATCCCCTGGCCTGAGTGTACTGGCCAGGGCGACGCCCGTGAAATTGGTTCTACGGTGTTTCAGTGCTGAACCCGTCGTGCACTGTGAACCCGTCGTGCACTGTAAACTCGTCGTGCACTGTGAACCCGTCTTGTACTTTGAACTGCACTCTGGGTACCCAGTGGTGTCAGGTACCCGTTTTAATACGACTATATAGCACTTTGAGAGGGATATGAAAACAAGAGCTGGGATATTGGGTCGGGATGAAGGAACGGTGCATAACTACTGGGACCACCGGGAATCGAACCTGCAAGATGCTACGGCGCCGCTCTGTCGACCAGAAGGCTGCCGTCTGCAGTGTTCTTCATTCCCGGGTTTCCATACTTTACTTCTTACCATCTTCCCTTTTGCCTCAACTTTTATCTGGCCATATATTGACGTTGCCTCTCTTCCTTGGCTCGACTTGATAAGGTCAAGGATGGACCGAAATGTCACCACATAAGGTTCCAAGACGCAATGAAATGTCGTCATATAAGGTTTCAAGAAAGACAGAAACTTTGTCACTTTAATTTATTTTCATATAAATGGGTTGGGTTTTTATTTTTCGTTATATGCAGTCATGAGCAAATGAAATTGAATAGAAAAAAGAGGTAGCTAAAGTAAACTCCAGCTGTAGTTTCAATAGCAGGTAAACAAAAGCACAGGAGTAGGACACAATACAATAGGAGATCGATGAGTGAAAGGCGGAGGCTAAAGACTTGAATCTTGCCCACTAGGCACATATGAGTGAATACACACAATGTACACATTACACGATCGATAGTTGCAAAGACGGGGCCCCAGGAGCTGAATCCAATGGAAACTATTAGGAAATTACGTAGTTATTTCCCAGAAAGCAGAGTAATTTTGCCTCGAAACGCCGACATGGATTCATCTTAAGAAATTCGGTTTCACGAACTTACTAGATTTTCACAATCAGATGACGACAAATTTGTGCAGATTGCACATTCATTGACTGACAGAAATATTCGACACTGTCTCACACAAGAGATTATCTATATCTAAGCTAAAAATGTTTACTCGAGTATCTGAAAGAGTGCAATATTGGATAAGGGAGAACCTCACTGAAAGGAAAAAAGGGTCACAGTGAAGCTGGAGATCAAGAATAGAGAGGTAACGAGAGGAGTTGTACAAGAATCAGTAATTCGGTCCATCTTGTTCCTAAAATACGTCAGCGACCTAATAGCGGAAATTGGCTCTTTCACGTCGATGTTTGCTCATTATCTAAACCTAAATGAGAAAAGCAGCACAACGTTTGACCGTGATATCCTGCGGGTATTTTCACCTGGAAGATGGAATGGGAAATTGCATCAAAACATAAATTCGCAGATGATACGCTAATGAGGGTGATGAAACCATCACTCACACATCTTGGCCGGAAATGAGAGCAGCTGCAGCATCATTTCCCTCCCCCCAGAGATGTATGGATTAGTGTCACCCGGTACGCTGCTCTGCCGCCCCCGGACGTGTCCCTGACCCACACGGGCTCTGACAGGGGTCACGGTGTGAACTGAAACAAATATATATATATACATAATACACAATATTAATAGTGATGATTTGGCATATGTATGACGGACAGAAGTGGTGGTAGTTTTAGTAGCAGGGTGGACTAGGCAGGGTGGACTAGGCAGGGTGGACTAGGCAGGGTGGACTAGGCAGGGTGGACTAGGCAGAGTGGACGAGGCAGGGTGGACTAGGCAGGGTGGACTAGGCCGGGTGGACTAGGCCGGGTGGATTAGGCAGGGTGGACTAGGCAGGGTGGACTAGGCAGGGTGGACTAGGCAGGGTGGACTAGGCAGGGTGGACTAGGCAGGTGGACTAGGCAGAGTGGACTAGGCAGGGTGGACTAGGTAGGGTGGACTAGGCAGGGTGCACTAGGCAGGGTGGACTAGGCAGGGTGGACTAGGCAGGGTGGACTAGGCAGGGTGCACTAGGCCGGGTGGATTAGGCAGGGTGGACTAGGCCGGGTGGACTAGGCCGGGTGGATTAGGCAGGGTGGACTAGGCAGGGTAGACTAGGCAGGGTAGCAGGGTGGACGTAGTAGGGTGGACGAGGCAGCGTAGTAGGGTGGACGAAGCAAGGTAGCAGGGTTAACGTAGCAGGGTTAACGTAGCAGGGTTAACGTAGCAGGTGGACGTAGCAGGGTGGACGCAGCAGGGTGGACGCAGCAGGGTTACGTAGCAGGGTTAACGTAGCAGGGTTAACATAGCAGGGTTAACGTAGCAGGGTGAACGTAGCAAGGGTCTGAAGCTACGGTGACTCAGTGATTGTCTCCACTCATCCGAGAGCTATTCACTTAAGAGCCTCGTTAATATTCATTGCTTTTCACTCCAATCTCCAGCGTTAACTGCAGATAATTTAGCCGTTATTTTGGCCACAAAGTTGGGATGGGTAATTACCTAAAAATTTTAATTCGATAATACGCTAATACGATTGACACAGCCATCAATCTCAATCATATTTAACTGAAACGAGAGGAGTTGGGTCCAGAGATATATGGAATGTGGGATCTACCCGAGTTGCTGTCGATGTGCTGCCCATGCAATTATTTAGGAATATTCATGAAGCCACATACACGCCGACACACACACACACACACACACACACACACACACACACACACACACACACACACACACACACACACACACACACACACACACATACTCTGGTAGTGACAATTATTAATCATAGCTAACACTTCATGTGCACAATATACTATTTCCCTGTGGAAAAACAATGCATACCAACGTTAGCAAACAGTTTATTTTAAGAGAAACCGCATAGTATCAAGAGTTTATTACTAAGTAAAATATCCAGAAGTGAGATTGACGTTATATATATCTATATCTATATAATTTATAAAAAACGCGGCTTGTTAGGCAACTTGGCCTATTTACAGTTTGTTATGGCATTACTATTTACTTAGAAACTACCTAAAATAAATAATTATTCGTGGAACAGTTAAAAATGACATAAAAATGAAAAGGTCAAGACAAGGACCAAGAGAGAAGGCAAGAATACCAGGGCACCAAAATTTAATACGACCAGGATCCGGCTCTAAGCCTGTGAGAGCAGTATATATGTAGGCGGGAATATCAAGTCAAAGAAAACACGCAAAGCTGAGGCGACAGAACAGCACACTCGCGAGACTCGGGGGGATTATGGGATAGGATACAAATTGGAAGCGATAGTGAGGAATTAAATCAAGAAACGAATAGAGAAGAGGAGGAGAGACTGGGAAGGATTGGGTGAATGGGAAAGGTTATGTGAAATGCGAAGGGTGGGGTAAAAGAGGAAGCGTGTGGGTGGAATAGGAAGGGTGTGGCTGGAAACAGAAAGCTAAGGGTGAAATAGGAAGAATATCGGTGGAATTTAAAAGTTGTGGGCGAAAAGAGAAGGGTAGGAACAGAGTGAGAAGAATAAAAAGGAATAAGATAATGAAGAAATTCAAGAAGAGAACTGAAGCTTTGAATTATATTTATAAAAACAATAAGCAATAAACAACAATTTGATAATTATCATGCAAAAGGAACCAGAAATAACTATCATTACATCGGTATACAAAAGCCAAACTAATCAGATGAAGTCTGGTCCCTAAAACTGATACTTCAGCTTGAAGTCCACTGAGGTTGAATTTCTCCTCAATATTTTTTACAAATAGGATTTAGCCTTTAAAGAACCATGGTCTGAACGTGACTTTGGAAGACTTTCGAACGCATTTATAGACAGAATTATGTCAAATAACATCTAATTCAGGATAGAAACAATATAGAGAACTATAGAGAAGACCATTTTGGCTACAGAAGAAAAAGTCTTTCCAGTTAAGTAGATATGTGTCAATACCTAATATACATATTACAATATAATGATAAAGCTATGATAAATCTTTAACGTAAATGGCCAAGTTATTCAGGTTATTCAAGTTACAAAGAAGTATAAAACTCATAACTTCACTTAGACAATAATAATAAATGTTCAGACAGATTATTGTGGCTGTAAACTTGTAAACACTCTCAGACTTGGCAGAATTCCCAAAATACTTGAGTCATATTTCTTGACTTACAAAAAAAAAGTATTTCCCTATAAATCGAAAATCAATATGTTTCATTACTTTCTTTAAAAGGCTTGATTTATGAATGGAAATGTTCAAAATATGAATAAAATATTTATCTAGCGTGCAAATTCAGTATGATTTCCTTTCTTCTCGATTACTAAATGAATTTAAGAAGTAAACATAGACGAAGTTAGACATAATTAATACAAAAGAAAAGTCCAGATAAGACAACTCACAATTTTGGATTGCACGAACTAGATAAACAACAACGGTTGAAAGGAAACGCCAGCATGTATAATGGACGACAAACAAGGTCTGGGAGCTGTAGGTCAACACAGAAGGGTCCACTGGTAAAGACCTCGACAAAGGCGTCAGGGTAAAACCAACAACCAGAAGACAAAATAATAAAAGAATAGAGGGAGCCAGCCAGCTTGATCTCTCATCCTTCCCCCTTTGCCTTTCTCTCGCTTAATACATTCTTTCTCTGTTGACCAGACCACACACTAGAAGGTGAAGGGACGACGACGTTTCTGTCCGTCCTGGACCATTCTCAAGTCGATTGTGCTCAAGTCTCAAGTCGATTGTGCTCAAGTCTCAAGTCGATCGTACTTTAGCTACGTTATTGTGACTCCTCGTCTGCATTCTTCTCTCTTTTCCCCTCCCTCATCCCCCCTACTACCCCGTCTACATCCTTCCCTTCCACTTTTGTTTATATAAAACTCTTTTCTAGATATACATATTTATCCACCCCCATACCTTTCCCATCACTCCTCCCTCATACAAGTGGAGTGTACTGCAGGAAGAAGTTGTGGAAGTCACCTCCATCCTCAACTTCGAGGCCGGATTCGAACGCCAGGAAAGTTAAATTATAACGCATCAAGTACATCAAGACTATAGTAGGCGGGGTATCTAGTAATTACTGATCTATTCATTCTGTTCATCTATTAGTAATTACTAATAGATGAATACTAATAGAGTAACTACTAATAGATGAATAGTAGTCTCTCCTCAGCCCTCTCCTCTCCTCTCCTCTCCTCTCTTCTCCTCTCCCCTCGCTTCTTCTCCCTCACCTCTCCTTCACCAACGTACACCTTATACCACCGTCACCTATCTCTATGTTTAACTGTTCCAAACTATCTTTTCCAGCATCACCTCTCACACCACACCTTCCCCTCACCCTAGCAGCACCTTCTACCTTCCCCCCTCATCCTCACCTCTCACACACCTCCCCCATCCACCATCCCTAAATCCTTCCCGTTCTCCACCCTACATCTATCCCAAATTCACCCTCACCCCATCACGTTAAAGTGATTTAGATATATACATTATAGATACATTTTCATACGGTATAGAATAGAATGCTTCACTGGAAACGTGCAGCTCCTGCAGCGTGTGATAACATTCCTGGCAGCTTTGAAAGGAGAAAATGAGGCGAAACAGAGCTAAATATTAACACTATATGATATACAAACCCCACATCAGAAAATGAATAAACGATGACGTTTCGGTCCGTCCTGGACCATTATCAAGTTGCGTAATTAACTTGTCATTTTCATTCTGCCTCGTCTACTTGATATTTTCTCAACTTTAAAATATCAAGGAAATATGTACATCTGATACTGATACAAAATTTATTTTCTCTGAACTGCATTGATATTATATGATGTTCATAATTACTAAGTTAACCTATTTTTAGTTTACGAATGTATTTTGTTTTCGAATGTATTTTACGAATATTAGTCTGTAGTTTAGAGCCTTCTTTTTTTTTACTTTTAGAAATACTGGTAATGAATTAACTGGTATTATGTGGTTTGATATTTCTTCTCTTAAGTCATATGTTACAGATATTTAATAGTGATTTATGTATGACATCAATTTCCTTCTTCAACAATTCTTTTTATATTTTATCTCATTTCTAAGTCTTTGCAAACTGCAAGTCTCTGATGATATTTTTCACTACTTTTGCTGACAACTTGGTAGTCGGGTATACCGGTAAAGAACCTGGTTTAGTTGTACACATTTCTTTAACATTTGTGTCATGTTCATCATATACTTTGCATCAATAATCCATCACCAGATTTTTGCTCTTTCAATTAGATCCCTAGTAAGTTTGTACCTGAAGCTGGGATACTCATTTGAATCTATCGTTTTTGTAATGCGTTTCTGCATCCCTTCAGTTTCAGGATAGTCAGTGCATCCCTACCCATTTCACTTCTTTTTTTACCAACGTTGCTGATGTGCTGTAGAATTCCCATGCAATTCATATTCCAAACTTTTGCTTATTTCCATAGTTTAATTAAAAGGTTTTGCATATTGGAGTGGGATACTCTATTATTTAGTTTGATGTTCTTTCATTAAGCTTAAAAGTATCACTAAATTCTAAATAGAAAGTGTGCCACAAACACTAAATATATATATATATATATATATATATATATATATATATATATATATATATATATATATATATATATACATATATATATATATATATATATATATATATATATATATATATATATATATATATATATATATATATATGGAGCTGTACGCTCCATCTTCTTACACAGTGATCATTAAGACAACAAGTTCCTCTTGTAAACTTGCAATTTGTATAAATTTCAGTACCGGACTTAAACGAAGTCTGTTGGGCAGCTGTACACATGATCAGGCAAGTTCCTTTCATAATGCCTTCTTCATCATCCTCGTGGTCCTTCCCCAGATGGCTTAGGAAGATTGCCAAAGTTTTCAATAGAATGCAGAAGATTGCCCCCACTACCGGCGTCTATATATTTTTCTCTACCATTTTCTTGGTTCTTCGCGCACACACAAGACAATAGGGAAAGCTCTCTCTCTTTATCTTTAACTTCCTTTTCTTTTGATCAGCTTTGTGATTATATATATATATATATATATATTATATATATATATATATATATATATATATATATATATATTATATATATATATAAACGCTGGTCTTGACGTTTTGATGTGCAGGCGTTGACGTCCAATCTTCTGTTGTCGTTATACCTGTCGATTATTTCAGTGTTTCTTGTTAAGGTGTCTTTGGTGATAATCTGCATTCTTGCAATCGCAATTAACCAAGAACGGTGCTATGGCAAGGACACTCCCTCTCTGCCGTCATTTGGCGGGTACAAACAACACTGTGTTAGAAAANAAATTAAATCACAGATGAGGCTGGCAGCTGAACAAATATATCAACTGCCACTGGAAAAGTTACAATCCTATCAGGACTGATGCCTTCAGCTGATTTCTCAACGTTAAGTTGACTGAAGATGGAGAAGCTCCAGCACTGTTCCAGACTAACTGTCCAAGCAGGTACTAGACGGTGAGACGCGGTGATAGGCTACATTACAGTAGATAATATGAACAATATTGGCTCGTGCAAAACACATCGTTATTTAGATCAGAATTAAGTATCAGATAAAAAAAATGTGTATGTTCGGTGCGCACCCAGCACCGAAGTCGAAAGAAATGAAACAGTGTAGTGTATATTAGCAGTCACTTTCATGGTGCCAGAGGTTTTTATATATTATATAATATATATATATATATATATAGATATATATATATATATATAGATAATATATTAATTTACGACTAGAAACTTAACGGTGAGAAAAGCGTTAGTGCAATGTCTACAATCTGTAAATATCTACACTTCGATCTATAAAATATCACAAGAAATGTATTAAAAGCCTCAAAATTTATAATTGCATAAATTCAGACCTTTTAATTGAACAAAATACAACAAGTCCTCCCTCGCCCCCCACACAAATAATCATATATTGAGTTGACCCCTGTAACGACACTGGCATAATTGCGACTTAGGGAAGTTTTTCAGGCATCTTAATCCAAAGCTGCCGAGAAATAAAGCTAAAATAGTTTATAAGTAAAATTCCATTTACTTCTGCTTGACTTGTACTAAAATTCCCGCTAGATACATAAACTGATGGACAAACGTGAAAAAGGTCTATCTGGATGGCAGGCAAATTTAATTATTCTCAACAATATTTCATCATTCCGCTTTTTAAACTTTTATATTGATAAACGCCCGGGAGACATAAAGTTACGGTTCTATGATTTTATTACCCAAATCCAGTTTTTGAATTTTGTGTTTAATTTGACCTCCGTTAAAATCATTTTCCTTATTTTTCGCATTCGAATTCACTTAGAAAATTAACTTCGTGTTTTCAGTTTACACAATTTCTGCAATGTTATGAGGTTTGTAATGTATTTAATTCTTGGACTCGCTGATTGATTCACAAATTTTATTTGTAGCTTAAGAAAGAGAGACAGAGTTTAACGCTGTTCTCACGTTCAAATAATTTATTTCGACAAAAATTCATCCAAAAGGATTGGGATGTAGAGTACTTCTACCCTCTTGTTTGCTCACATTGTAGTTTACATCAAGTACAGGTTGCAGGCGATGATCCCAATAACGTGGCTGAAATATGTTGACCAGACTACACACTAGAAAATGAAGGGACGACGACGTTTCGGTCCGTCCTGGACCATTCTCAAGTCGATTGTCAATCATTTTCACAATCGATTGAGAATGGTCCAGGACGGACAGAAACGTCGTCGTTCCTTCATTTTCTAGTGTGTGCAACAATTACTGGCTGTAACAATGGTGAGGTGAATTTAGAGAGCTGGGTAACACTTTAATGAACGTAACCTTGTTTCTAATATCTGATCATATATTTTCCCAGCATTGACATGAAGCTTCCTGTTGCACTCTGCTTTTATTGATAGACTCGCGAGTTTTTGTTGGCAGGTAGACGAGTGTTATTGTTTATCGCAAGATGCGTGTTCTTGTTAACTGCTTAACACTTCTGAACTTATTCATAGGTAAACAGCTGTACACTTACTTCTAAACAGTTAAACATTCCCTTTAGACATTGGTGAGAGGGGAGTCCCACTCACTCCCAAACATATTTATAGGGCGAGGGAAGGGGGTGTCTGGTCCACTCGCCTACACCCCAGCGGGGCTGGGGTCGTGTCCACTCGCACATTCTGTGGAACAAATGGAGTTTGCCATGAAAATAAAACATGTTTTACTTTCATGGCAGAGATTTAAAACATTACATACGTTTTCTGTTGCTCACTGTGGCAAGGATGTTGGAGAAACATATATGTTTTTCTGTACCTTTCAGCCGTTGAATTAGTGATAATTTCAAGTTTTATATCACATGTGCTGTTTCCCAGCTTCTGTACCGATTCTGTGCTCGTATCGCCAACTCGGTTACCTTTGAACTCTTTTTTGGGTCGTTTGAAGAAGCTTAATAGAAAGCTGAGACTTTGTCTTGTCACAGATTAATTAAAATTCGATTTTCCTTTACCTATTGTGTTAGGCGGGGAACCAGAAACGTGAGATTTCCTTCGAGATGATCCTATTTTAATCAGCACAGGAGTTCATTATCTCGGTGTTTATAGATTATCTGTATATTAAATTCCAACAACAGATGGCAAATATGACCTTACAAATAACAATGTGAGAAATGGAATTAGATTTACGATTATGTTTATATACCATCAATGTTGTTATAAATCTTGATATATATATAATGGCTATAATATAAATTTGATGTTTACCTGAGGGCCTCCCTCTGTCAGGTGATCTCAACGGGGGAAGGAAGTCGGCGGCTTGTCAAAGGTCCCCATGCATTTTCCCGAGGACTTTATCTAACTGGATTTTTAATTGAAGTAGGGAATTGACATATAGGGCTTCGGCGGGTAGGCGGTTTCACTGGGT
>WNGS01163555.1:12149424-12154664 GCA_020271785.1 Procambarus virginalis
TCGAAGCTCCTCTGAGCTGGTCTGAAAACTGAATGCTAGAATTTAACCCATTCAAGTGTAAGGTTATGAGGATAGGAACAGAAGTGAGAAGTACATCAGTATGATATGAAGGGAAAACAGATTCTTGCATCAAAAAATGAGAATGATCAGAGCGTGTACATAAATCCCAAATCTAAATCCACATTAACAAACTAACGTCAGCAGCATATGCCAAATTGGCCAATGTCTATGTAGTATTCAGAAACTTGGATAAAGGAGCGTTTAAGGCCCAACACACAACCTATGTGAGATGCACTCTTAAATATGCATTCCCAGCATGGATCCCTCACTCTGAAATGGACAAGGCAAAACTAGAAAAGGTCAAGATGTATAACAGGGGTAGTTCCTGAGCTGAAGGACTTGAGCTATGAGGAAAGACTGAGGAAACTGGACCTTGCCACGCTGGAGGAAAGGAGAGATAAAGGGGACAAAATAACGGCATATAAAATTTTAAAGGAAATCTAAAACGAGATTAAGCAGCAATGAGGGAATTCGAACCCTCGACCTGGGTTCGAGATTCGAGCAGGGCTAAGCCGCTCACCTTACCCATTGGCCATAACATATTGTAAATTATACAACCTGATGTGATTCCACTGAATCCTCAGGACGTCTGGAGACCCCTACTGAAGCCAAGCCCATCCATGCTCCCATGCACTCTGTGCCTTCGAACGTCCTGTGGATTCAGTAGAGTGACTGATTGATGAAGATTAAACAACCCAAGAATTGGCACAGGCATGAATAGCCCGTATATCAGTGAAATCCCAGGTTGTACACTTATATACCACGTCGTGGTCCATAGGTAAGGTGCGTGGCTTGGGAGTACACGGCTCGAGGGATCGAGTCCCCCGCAGTGCTCCAGTTTATTTTCTCGTGGATATATCACATTAGTGTGATTCCCATGAGTACTAAGCAGCATCTTCAAGGCTAGAAATAACAAAATGAAAGGATATAGATGAAATCTGGAGACACAAAGTAGTCGCAGAGATGTCAGAATGAACTTTTTTAGTGTTACAGCATTGGTGGCAGTATAATCCAAGTTATTCTTGGTAGTATAATCAGAATCATTGGTGGCAGTATAATCCGTGTCACTGGATGTTGCTTAATAGCTCACTTCTATGCGTTAATTTATATTACCGGATTAACTTCCCAGATACCAGTGTTGGTCTGGTGTCGACCACACTGGTGTCGACCACACTGGTGTCGACCGTAATGGTGTCGACAACATTGGTGTAGTCGGCCCAGGTGAACTTTGTGGCAGTGTCTAGGAGGAGGCGCTTGCTGTAAGTGGATAACTATTGTCAAGTTCTTGTTGTTGTTTGCAACTAAAGCTGTTTACCAACATAGAACTGTACGACTCTAGTAAGCTTAGACAAGGATTCAAGCTTTACGACTCTCTTAAGCTTAGATAAGGAGTTAAGCTCTACGACTCTCGTAAGTTTACACAAGGAGTCAAGCTCTACGACTCTCGTAAGTTTAGACAAAAAGTCACTCACAGGATTTGCATTTAGAAATTCAACACCCATAACATAAGGCACTTAGTTCAACACCAAACAAATACTTTTCCATTTATTTTTTTTATTGAACTCTAATTATTACCTTACACATATTTTTTTCTTTAAGTTTGATACTCGCTTCAAATTTTGTTTCTCTTCGCATCATCTAAACCAAATTAGACCAAAGATTTTACAGTGAAGATAACTGTGTTGCAAAGCAGGAATAAATAATATAATAATATAGTTAGCGGATATCAAATGAATTACATCAAGCAAGAATAGCAGAACGTTCAGAACACACCCGGGTAAGGTTATGCACATGTCAAATGCTGAAGACACGAAGGTAATTAACACTTTCAGAATTTCTACATATTCTCACTTCCCCCAAACACATTTATACTTCTACAAATCACAATGCGAAACTGCAACACATCAGTCACGTAAAGCTTAGTCTTACTAAACACAAAGTTGTGTTAGCGACGCGTTGCTTGAGATATTGTGTGAGTTTACAGCTTAGGATGTAGCACCACATTCTGGAATCATGACAAGGAGTATTGACGACATTTGAGAGGACTTGGAAGGCTTAAGCTTTACATATGTTAGCAGCACTAGAGCTTAGACGAGAAAGAACAGCACTGTCAGAGGCGATATTGTCTCGTGGATATTCACTTTACTCTACAATATTATTCACAATAGCATTGAAACCTGCTACTGAATTTTTGATCAGCATTAAGGGTTTCCAGCGAGGTAAGTTCTGGAATGTCAATTGCCATGCATCCTCATACAATGTTTCCTCATGTCATGTTTATTCACGTTTCCTCATGCCATGTTTACTCATGTTTCTTCATGCCACATTTATCCATGTTTCCTCATTTTCACTGTTCCGTCCAAGGGCACAACAGGAATTCACTCACAGAGCCCTACGCCACGAATGTTGCTCTGACCCTGTAATGAGCTCTGAAACAGTGCCCCACTTTATTAGGATCGTAGTTGAACACTCTCGGTACCACATGAGAATCAGTTCCATTACGAAACCAAATTGCCAGATAAATGCTATTTCAGTTGATTACGCCAATGTCTGAGTACACAGCCTTAGCCATTAGATAACCTTGTCGAGCAATAATTGTCATGATGTCTTGATACTGTTGGTGCAATTGCGATGTATTCGAAGCTGCTGATTATGTAGGTAATCTCTTGTCCTAGTTTCAGGATATAATCCCCATTGGTAAATTCAGTATCATGGTATAGTTGCAGATCGTTATTATAATCAGTAGCTGAATATCCCCAAGACGTGTAATTGAATTAACATAGAAATATTAAGCAGGAAAATGGAAGGAAAATATGTAATGAATACGATTAAAATATGAGTAAGGTTACAAAAATAAGGTATTAACCACTTAGGATTTGTAATTAATTTCATAAATGAATATATAAATATATTCATTTATATTTATAATTTTATATAAATATATTTATATGTTATTATATATATTATTAAATATATATATATTATAGGGGATAGCCCTATATGTGGAGACCATCGCCAAAGCATTGCTGGACGTTGCTTCTCAGAAGGACAGAGCACTCTCTAGCTGTGCAAGCCCCATAGGCTGATACCTGTTGGCAGTCCCTAATTCGCCTTGGGCACCCGCGGATCATCGGGACCTAATATTTGGTGTTGCTCTGTGCCTTGCCGCCCCTCATCTCCAGTCGAGCACCGGTGTATTTGCGGCCAGGCACGGGCAACAATACGCAGCCATGGTCTCATCTGTTGTAAGACACCGGGAAAGATTGCCAGACACGAGGCAGTTCTAATGCACATCACATAGAGAAGTTTGGATACAGCTGGGTGTCCAGGACCAAAGGTAACCCCAGTCTGTGCAGACGACAACAGCCAAAAGCGCCCAGATGGCAGTCCACCCTGCAGACATGGAGGGAAGGTAAACAGGTCTATGGGATTACACCTGTGCTCACATTGGCTGATACCTATTTACGTTACAGCTCAGCAGGGAGGTGGGGCAGCCACCATCAGGGAGACCAAGAAAATCACAAGTACAGAGACCCTAGAAGGTTGTTACAGGTTCGGCCGATAGGCTCAGAGACACTGGGCGCTGGGTTCACTCAAGTTTTTAAAGGACCTAGAGTTGGTGAGGAACTCATTGGGAAAAACTAGAGACCCACGAGCAGCCAGTGTTCCTATTCCAGCGCCCAGTGTCGCATCGAGGGGAAATGACTTGCTGTAGTCCTGGGTACGCACCCAACCTCCGAGGAGCTGAGACCGAGGTCTTCGATCGCTGCATTTTTATTGTGTATATATTTGTGTGTGTGTGTGTTCGTGTATTGTAACACTGTAGCATTGCAATAAAATAAGATAAAACAAAACATACAAAAAAACTAATAGGGGTGGTAGGAGAAGAAAAGAATAAAGTATTCAGTGAGAATCCACAAGATCTTCTCTGATAATGCTCTTTGTTTTTCTTCTTCGAGGATGTGGGTCCCTGCAATTGCAGCCAGGGTTGGTACCCCTAATTATATTAAATATAAATGAATATATAAAATATATAAATGATGAATATATAATATAAACTTATAATGAGATTGGTAAGCTCTTTAACAAGTTACAGTTTTTCTTAAACTGTTGGCAATATTTATACTTTAAAAATGGATCAAGTTTGTACATTCTAGTACTAACATTAAGAAGATTTGGACATCTGACTGATTAGGCAGACTCACTCAAATTCGTGCCACGAAATCCCCACAATTGGTAATGTTTTTGCACCATTCCAGTTAATAGTGTGATCACAAACTTGTATGTAGATACAAAGTGATAGACGTTTGGGAAGTTCTCTATACTATACGCATGTTGTGACAACCGCAATTGAAAGGACTGTCCTGTTTGTCCAAGGACACAAGAATCAAAATCATTGGGATTGTGATTCTGTGTTACCTGAGACAAAACAGGAGAAGTCCTTACAATTGCGTTTGTCACTAACATGCTTACAGTATTAGAACTGCCAAACGTCTATGCATTGTATCTACATACGAATTATGCGATCACAATATTAACTGTAATGGTGCAAAAGCATTAACAATTGTGGGGATTTCGTGGAAAGGAATTTGATTGAGTACTGCTCTAATCAGTCAGTGTCCAAACTTCTTAATGTTAGTACTGGAATGTACAAACTTAATCCATTTTTAAGTTATAATATATTGCCACAACAGTTTAAGAAAAAAAAATGAATTGTTAAAGAGGCTGGGATTACAAGTCTCGATTATAATTTTTTATTATTTTATTTTATATTCATTTTTATTGCATGTCATTGAGGCTTTCTCTTAATCTTTCATCCTTTTTCTCTGCCCGTTAATCCTCTTTGACCATTCCTAAGCTAAGCTTATCCTGTCTCTGGTTAATTCTTTCGCCTTTTTTTTTTTTTTCCTTTTTTTAGGTTGGGGTGGTCAGGTTGTCGGCTACTATATCTCCCAATTCCTTACTCCTCTGTCAGTCTGGTTTGACAAGGCTTGTAACAAAGTGAAACGTTACCTCCTTTCATTTTTCTTGTGGATTTCTCAAATATATATATATATTATATATATATATATATATATATATATATATATATAATATATAGATATATAGTATATAATATATATATAAACATTTATTGTTTGCACAGTAATCTCCCTCACATGTTAACACAATTGACGGTT
>WNGS01163555.1:12188838-12212124 GCA_020271785.1 Procambarus virginalis
TCTGTAAGCATAGAGAGACTCCTTTGAAAATTATTCAAAATTTACATGAAATTTGGGCTTTACATTGTACCGTGAAATTAATTAAGAGGATTTCCACTAACTTTAATAGAATACGAGGAAGCGCCTTTTGACTCCTGATTCAAATTAACATATTGTGAGTGATGACTCGGTTATGAAGGAAGTTTTTTTGAATTTCGTTTTTAATCCACTCATTTTTACAAGGTCTTGAATATTATATGAAATGATATATATATATATATGTATATATACATATAATATAGTATATAGTATATTATATATATTATATGTAGTATTATATATATATCTCTATTATACACACAAGAAGGACCCATACTAGGACGTCAAGGCTCACAACCCATCACTCATTCTGACAACGACCCAAGAATGAATTGTAATTTGGTAAACCTAGAACATATTTCAGCTAAGGAGCTGCTGAAGCTGCTCTCACACCTCTAATCTGGGTTAACACATTTCTCGGGAATACTCTTGAGGTGGATCAGATGTTAGGTTGTACGGATATTCTATATCACCAATAGGAATCGCACAATGTCGAACCCGCAACAATGTGACACACCACACCAGGAGTGAATTTCTCGAGTAATTATAGTCATGCAAGAGATGAGGTGAGAGCTGGCACAATATCAACAATAAACATGCTCACAAAGAAAATATGGCCAGCCAGCCAGAGAGAGGAATTAAAAAATTCTGTAAGAACTGTCAAACCAGGTCTAAACTTGAACTGACTAATTAAATCAGGGGTAACTTCATAGTAAAGGACATTCGAGTGGGAAATTAAATTTGAAGGCGTTTTAAAAAGGGGATCCAGATGCTTGGAAAATATTGCAGAATAAAAGAGACGGTTTTCAGATCATGTGTCTAAAGGCTGTTAAAGATATATTAAAGATGAAGACCAAACTTCTAATTGAGCTACAAAATACATTCCTCCAGATTTGAAAAAAAAAGAATAGCTGCAGCTCCACTGAAGAGGTAGTGAAGGTAAGCGAAGAGAAGGGAAACAATTAGGTGAGTACATTTTAGACGAATACACAAACGCACATTCTTGTCTCTCTCTTCTTATCTTTGTCTTCTCTTCTCTCATCTGTCCTCTCTCTCTCTCCTCTTAGTCTCTCTCATCTTCTCCTGTCTCTCTCTCCCTCTCTCCTCTCTTCCTCTCTCTCGCTCTCTCTCACTCTTCCTCCTTCTTCCTTTCCTCTGTCTCCTCTCTCTCTCTCTCTCTCTCCTCCCCTCTCTCTCTCCCTCTCTCTCTCTCTTTTCGTTTTTTTTTTGTTTTATTTTCTTTTTCAGTTTTTTTTTATTTTTTCTCTCTCCTCTCTCTCTCTCCTCTCTCTCCTCTCTCATCTCTCTTCTCCGCTCTCTCTCTCTCTTTCACACACACCACACATAGACTCAAGCCCATAATCCTGCGTCCTGGCATTGTATAAATAAGGGTTGAGTTTAATTCCCTTTGTTCCAGTGAAACATAAGCAATTTCCATCCGCCGTCTCGACTTGGGATGAGAGTCGAATATCTGAGAGCAGACATGACAAGGGAAATATAGTGTGAGTTGTGTTGATGGATGTCGCTGCCCTGACACTCCAAGTAAGGGCCAATCCTTCCGCTGGTTGCGTGCAGAATACGCAAACATCGGGGAAGTGAATATTCACATAATTTTATACTTCGCGGAAATTATTGTTAACAATTATTATCTAATGGTGATCAAGGGGTGGTAGAAAGCGTACTGGTTGCCAGCGATTGTATTGGCGTTTTAAAATTCCAAATCCGCCCACTAAAAACTTCAAAATCCACCAACAAAAAAGTCTAAATCCGCCAGCAAAGAAAAGAAAGAAAAAAAAACAACATTGCCAACAAAACTTTTCAATGTGTCAACAAAAAAATTGAAATCCTCCAAGAAAAAAACTCCAAATCTGAAAAAAAATCCCAAATCCGCAAGAAAAAACAGCCAAATCCACCTGAAAATGGTAGTTTAGCTAAGGTGAGAGAGGGACGTACAATTGAGACACATGAGAGGGTGTGTAACTGAGGTAGCTATCAATGGGAGTGTATATTACTGAGGCAACTGAGAATGCGCCGTTATCAGAGGCAACTGAGAGGAGGGTGTCGCTGAGCAGTTGCACGCCCCGTGTAACTGAGGTATATGAGAGGGCAGCGTAGCCAAGGCAGGTGAGAGAGAGAATGTAACTGAGTCAATAAATCTCCGCTTGGCATCTGATCCTGCTGGGAGGATTTTTGTAATTGGATGGATGTGTTGCCGTCGCGTATCTGGAAGTGCCTGGAATACCAGTTGTTCATTCCTGGAAGCTGTCGGGCTGGTAACAAGACGGAGATAACTCTTCCGATTCTTCTTTTGGGTCCAGCTGCAAGGTTCCATCATAACCTGCAGCTGGTGTTGGTTGTATCTGTTTTTAAGACCAATTTTGTTTTGATTTTTTTGCGGAAACATTTCAATTTATTTAAAGTCTGACCAAAGGTAGATTTCTAATATTCGTTAAGCATGAATGGTGAGTGAGAAGAAATTTCATTTATTAGACTTTTTAATGGTCTGGTATGTTGTTACAGACAACATACTATACATATATGATAATACAGGAAGATTGGCGAAGGAGTGTTAGTGTGTTAGAGTGTGAGTAGGTGTGATTGAAAGTGTTTATAGTAGTGTGGCAGTGTGAGTGTGTGTAGGGGTGTGACTTAATACGTTAAGTAGTGTGAGAGTGTGTGTAGAGACGGGACTGGATGTGATAGTGTGTATGACTGAGTATGTGAGTGTGTGTGACAGTTCTGATATTGTGTGGGGATGTTGCAGACTGTTGCATGTTTGTGAGGTTTACCAGAGTGGGATTACTTTTTCCCGGGATTTACAGACAGTATTAAGTTACGTCCCTGGAAACATAAACCGAAACTGTCTCTATTTTCCGCTTGTTACAACTTGTAATAAAGTTGTTACATCAAGGCTTAACGTGTTTATGACGTATTAGAACGTTGTTACAACTTGCTATATTGGTTGTTATAACTGGTTAGGAGGTGTTACGTAGGGCCACAGTAGTTTTTTGCGTCAAGAATTATTCTCGCATGCTATGTTTCAATTAAGGTAAGTTATTATAGGTGAATTTGTATGATCAACAAATAATCTCAAATTATGTAATCTCGAGCATGTTAATGTACATTATATTTTCATATACTGTTAGGCCTAGGTTAGGTTGGGTTAGGTGTTTTGGTCCTGATGGCAATTACTAGTTTATATAGCACGTGTGTGAAGCATCAGAGAGTATGTTTCGTGCATCGATATACCACGTTCACCCGTATCACGTTCACTACCAATACAATGAGAGTTTACCTTAGTTCTAAACCATGTTCAGTGCTAAGGTATGCTTGCGGGCGGCTCAATAAGCTCTAGTAGTTTACTTAAAATCCTCCCTCGGTTGATAGGCATTAAACCCAAACCCAAAGAGAACGTCAAGGTGCGAATAAATGTATAGAATCGATTATAAACTTAAATTAGAATAAACTTCACTAAAAATAGGCAGCTATTTTTTGTTAAGTTTACACTAACACGTTAAACTATCAGCGTATAACTGTCACGATATTTTTCCAGCGTTTCACACAAGAGCAGAGGTATTACTGACTCCTGTTAGCAGGCTTAGAGCTCTTTATCTCCACTACTCCTCTTATTCCTCACATACTAATTTTCCCTGGAACCCGAACTGCTAATCGGTTTCAATCAGGTCCTATATTACTGCCGAGTGCATAGGATTGAACAGTTGAGGATTAGTGACCAGCAGCCCTTTCCTCGCCAGGGTTCGAATCTAGGCGACATCGCTTTATACTTCACCTTTACAGCGAATATTTGAAACTAACAAATAAGACAAAGTATTATGTAATTATTGGGGATCAGTCTTGTTGCTGTATCAGCAATATATTTAAATGTATCTAATTCAAGAACAAGCGTACTATAATCATTGCCAGAATTAATTAGGTCTGTTGGATCTTATCTCTATGGTCTATCAGGATAGACAGAAAATAACATGAAATTTACAAATAATATTTTACTCAATTTCCCGTCAAGAATATTTTATTTCATATACATGAACTAAAGTTTTATCTCCTGTGGAAAAACTTTTGTCTTCAACAAAGTTTTTCTTTTGGCTTTTGTAAATAAAAACTGAAACCCTTCTATATTCCTGTATTTTATTGTTCTGTGAAACTGAATATTGGTCCTGTACATTTACACCGTGGGTATCTTTCAATATACTATATCGTAAAATGTTTACTTTTAAACTATGCATTGCAGTACATAAGCGCTGATATCCCACAGGAGTCCGGCCCAAAAACTAGAATGTAAACAGTATTCGAATACAAGCACCACAAAACACGGATAACTTTTTTTTCACATAAAATAACATCAACACATCATTGCTTACGATTAAAAAAAATTGTGTTAGTTTCCTCTCGATGTGAATGATCATATATTGTTCTATTTTAGAATTCTAAGGTTTATGGAACCCACACTGGTCTATGGTTACGAGGTGCGTTCCGTTCCTCATGTTCAACATGGAACATAAGGAAAAATGTTTGAAAATATAAGGACAAAATAGAACACGAAACAGTGGGGCTTAAATTAGGTAGGTTTAGATTCAGGAAAAAAACCTGTGTAAATACTGATTCAGGGCAATTGGTTGATGAGTTATATGGCAAATTACTAGGTTATATAATAGACATACGATCGCTAGATTCGCTGGAACGTATGTTATAAATAGATATGAATGGGTTTGGTGATATAAATACGAGCTGCCTCATTTGGACCAACAGGCCTTCTGCAGTTTCATGCATTTTTATGTTCGTACTGTTTTCGTGTGTATTCATAAATTGTCATCTTGCCTTATTTCTTAACAAACGGCTTATATGTTATGTACACCCGAGTGTATATATATATATATATATATATATATATATATATATATATATATATATGAATGAAAACTCCACACCCCAGAAGTGACTCGAACCCGGACCGCCAGGCGCACATTGCAACTGGTGTACACGGTGCCTTAAACCACTCGACCATCAGTCACCGTACAAAAAGTGGTGATAGCGGAGGCTATTTGAACCACCACCCCGACGGCACTTTGATGGTAATCTTGGGCATAGCTTTTCATCAAATCACTTCATTTTTATTGGGCCACGTGAGCAAAACAAGATATTATATATATATATATATATATATATATATATATATATATATATATATATATATATATATATATATATATATATATATATATATATATATATATATATATATACATATATATATATATATATATATATATATATATATATATATATATATAAAGCACTCATGGAAATTTGTTGTAGATTGTTCGTAGGTCACGAAATGCTTGTCTAAACGTCTTTAAAGTGCCCAAACCAAACATATGCCAACTGCTCAACAAGAAGGATATTTTATTGCTCAGTGCTATTACAGTTCATCTTGACTTTGGCTGAAAGCATGATAAAAGAGAGAGAGGCGGATCGTTAGGTGAAGCAGGACCGCCCAGCAAGACAAACAACTTCCTGCAATAAAGGTTATGGTGGGGCTGGACCACTGTTTGCTCACCCACGGAGGCCCCACCTGCTGCCTTCACGAACGCCTGGTTCATTCACCTGCTGCCTTCACGCACTCCTGGTACACCAGAACCATCCACACATTCCTGGTACATCCACCTAAACCATCTACACACCTGCTGAATTCATGTATCACTCAAATCAATATTTAAAGCTCAGATACTGACAGTATCATCACCTGCATTATACAGACTGATTAGGATCAGATATTGGTGTCATCGGGAGGAACGATGCCAGGCATGTCATGAATTCTCCCCTTAACATTAACAAGAATGTCACATTCACAACCATTATTATTGGTCATGACAAGTTGTCATGGCCAATTATTACTATCTTGTAAGTTATTAAAAAGAATGTTGGTAGCTGTTCTGTTTCCACCATTATTGAAAAAAGGTTTATTTCAATATTTTAAGAACTAAACCTGGAGACATCTGAAATACAGAATCTTACTCATTTCTTGAATGATCAATGAGGTCGTTAAAGTAATTATGTTGCATAAAATTTTCAAGATAATTTCCAATGATCTGCGAACTGTGATGGGAAAACGAATAGGCATTGAATACTATCTTACCATGATAATTTATTTTAAGAAAAATTTAAATCATACACATAATTTTACATTAAACATGCATAATCTCGACAAAAGAAAGAATATCAGTCCGGAGTCTCAACCAAGAATGTTTCGCAAACAACTTATGAAATTCAGAAGATGAAAGGTATCCAGGAAAACATGGGAGCGTGTTTGATTCAACAAGATGACTGTGAAATGGAAAAAGAAAGACATTGAACCATTCAAATGTTGGACTTATGAAAGACACTGTAACTACGAGAAGAAACTCCAGTTCGAGCATTGAAAGAATAAACTTGACGAGAGGTTACTCATTTTACAAGTTCTTGAAAATATTACTCGTGTAAATTGCGAATGTGGGAGAACAGCTTACTTAAGAAATGTGTACCCGATCAAATGAACAACTTTCCTCTGACTTGGCTAAAAAAAATTATGTGAGAGGTGAAGCTCCCCCAGATATCCAACCAAATAGACTGGACGGTAGAGCGTCCAGTCTATTCAATCCCCGACCATCCAAGTAGTTGGGCACCACTCCTTTCCTCCGTCCTATCCTAAATCTTTATCCTAATATCCCTTTAAAGTGCTATATAGTCGCAATTGCTTAACGCTTTCTCCTGATAATTACTTTTCCCGATATGTTAGCAATATCCCAGAAATGTGCGAATATTTATATTGAGCTGAAGTAATTGATGTTTATGATATTGATGAATAATTGAAGTAATTGATGCCCAGGATATGTGCAACACACAGGGACATAATACCAACACCCAGGGACACAATACCAGCACAGCTCCAATACTTGCTTTATTAAGCAAACACAACTTTTATACTGTTTGAAACCAACAGATATATAATACCAAGTATGACATAGTCATGACCGCAATGTCAACTATATCAAAAGGACTCTGTATTTACCAACATGGAAAGTCTTTCATGTTGGTAAAACGTTAAAACAAAACAACAAAATATTCAATACAGTTTCATCCAAAGATTCAGTAGCAATGATCGTAATATGTGGGACAGTATTTTCCTGCCTGCGTAGCTAGTGACTAAAACTGGCCACGTATTACCGTGTGTAAGTATGTATGAGTTTATCTGTGTGTATGAAAATCCCTCAGGAAGCCAGGTCCACTACCATCTGGCTTTCATGTGCCCTTCCATTCATCAGCGCTGAAACCCAGCCTCAGATGAATAGAGCAGATTGATAAACTTTTCAATGAAATGAACGAGATTACACTCCCACTCTCATATTCATTTTCCCCGTCTTTTCACAGAACAGCAGAGTATCCTAATGAGTTTGTCGAGAGTGAATGACATACGTTACTGTGATACAATACCCATGCAAAAATATATATAATAATTCAATTTCTAATTTCATATGGGTTGAAGAGTCATTAACCACGATAAAATAATGAAAAATATGTAAAATGGCTTTAAAGTTAATACACAATTAAATTATTACTCACCCACTGATCTTATTTACAACATATATATATATATATATATATATATATATATATATATATTTATATATATATATATCATATATAATATATATTCATATATATATATTATCGGGAGGAGAGAGAGGAGAGAGAGAGAGAGAGAGAGAGAGAGAGAGAGAGAGAGAGAGAGCGAGAGAGAGAGAGAGAGAGAGAGAGAGAGAGAGAGAGAGAGATCTCGAATAGAGGAATTACCCATTTCAGAGGATATCTACAATACTACTTCGTCGCTTCACATGCCCAGGAGTACGGTCATCTTCGTAAATTAGCAAATAAACTATATACAAATAAATTCACTCCCTCCATATACATCTCGTGAGATATACACAGAAATCCAATAGCGTGATGCATCAAATAAACAAATCCTCATCACAGCCCTTGTGGTACATCTCGTGAGATATTCTCATTCACTCTCAGGTTTCTGTTATGCTTCCTTACCACGTCCAGCCTACTTGGTTTCCTCTCTCCTCCTACCCTCACACTGGAATATGCTCTCTTCATCAGTCTACCATCACCATCTATCCCACAGTAATGACCGCGTAAAGTTAGGTGAGGCCCCCCCAAGCCTGTACTCTAACCTCGGACAGACATTCTATTATAGATATATAAATATTGCGCTATTTGGGTATTGTTTAATATTGTATTAAAAAAGAAACTTCCTAATATTCTAAGCTATTCTTATCACAATTTAATGTTCAGTTCGTGTCGATCGGTAACCGTGCTATTGGGAACAATTTAAACGAAGAGACCCATTGACCTCAGATCTGGCATTGTTTCTCTTCAAGTCTTCGAATTGTAATGTTCAATACGTGGCGGGACCTCTAAATACCCTCACGAAACATTTAACACCGCATTGTGAACTAATTTGTATCTCTTACCGATCAGAATTGTCCCTTAAGACAAGTTGCCTCCTCTGCTATTAGGGGGATCACTGTGAAGAAATGGGGCACCCTTTCACTTGCAGCAATTTCACTGTTCTGGCTTCGAATTTATATGCCTAGAGCTCAACATATTCGAATCATTCTCAGAAGCGAGAATGAGACCTGAGTTGAGCTGTTCTGAGTCTTGGACTACACTGTTTACAGAATGATTTTTGTCTTCTTGAAATGTGTTGTTGAGTCTTTTTATGTTGTATTTTTGTAACGTATATATATTTTTGTTTTTCTTACTCTGCACACAATTTAATTTAGGTTTAATTTGTTGCTAATTATAATAGTTATTGTAGTGGTTATTGATTCATATTATTTTTAACTATGTATTGATGTTTTAGCTAATTTTGCTGTGTATTTGTTCTTTACTTTAATACCAATGAAGTAATGAGTTCAAAACGTCTGTTTTAAATAAATTGAAGATGTACTTATTTCTCTTATAGTACTATTTCTCATGAGATTAATTGTCCAATTGTTAATATTTTATGTATGTAATATTATATCACTTTTATTGCATAAAATATATGTTATATCATTATTATTGCAGAAATTTTATTATATCATTATTATTGCGCCAAAAATTCATCAAAGTTTGGGAGTTTAAAGGGTAAGTTTTATTATTATAATATTTTGTTAATGTTGTAGTGAACCAACCCGTCCTCCAAATAAAGCGACGCATTCTTTACTTAAGGCCAAAAATAGTCGCACTAGAAAATGGCAGTGGCTCGCGAAATTGACATACTGTCGCAATTTCAGTTTTTTTGGTTTTGTTTTTATAAAGCACAAGAAATACAATAAAAACAATCTGACAAAAAACAATACATTCAGTGATCCGTTGAAAGCATAAAGGCAAGAACCTAAGGACAACAGAAAAAAGAAACATAAAACTGAAACACAAACAAGCACAAACAGGAAAACACTGAAATAACACAGGAAATACAAAGACACAAACAAATTATTTATATACACAGAATTAGCTCGCGGCAAAGAAAACATGGGAAAAGAACAATCGACTTGAGAATGGTCCAGGACGGACCGAAACGTCGTCGTCCCTTCACCTTCTAGTGTGTGGTCTGGTCAACATACTTTAGCCACGTTATTGTGACTCATCGCTTGCACATGGGAAAACAACATTATAAAGCAGGAGGGATAAACCAGTCAGAGTAGTAGTAGGCATCCATCAGTCTCAGGGCCACAACATCCAACCAGTCAGAAGGGCCACATGTAAAGTGCAAAAAGCCAATGCAAACAGTAATACATGACCGGAACACACAGCAACCGGGAAAAACATAATGAAATGACACCCAAACACAAACAAGAACACCGGAACACACAGGATCCGGGAAACAATGCTACAACTACACTCCAAACACACACGAAAAAAATACCGGAACACGCAGGAAACGGCAAAAGAAACACAAAACACAGACACCAGACAGCACACACACACACACAACAGCACAAGCACACAACACAGGAAACATAACATATAAAACTCACATAGGAAACAAAACACAGTACAGTACAAACAAAACACAGCGCCCAAACGGGGCGAGTCAAAAACATGGATACAAGACACATACAGCAAACAAGGCAACAAATACAAAAATACAGGGAGTACACAAATCAAGCACAAGTACTATAAATATTTATCCGGGAACTCCTGTGCCTGAAAGCGCAAGCAGTAAGCCTCCGAAATCAGCATGACGTCATTGAGCACCTGTCGACCAAGAGACGCACAAGGCCGAGGCATCAAATCCGGTACCCCATAAATAAACCCTTTTGCCTGCGGCATCCAAATAGTAGAAGAGCGCCATGGGATCAGATGCACCTGGTCATCCAAAGTGAGAGCCAATGACTTCGACCCACGGACCACGTCCCCGGAGGCGCATGGCGAGAATGCGGATCCCACACGGGACCCCTTCCACCTCCCGGTGGCGACGGCATTCATCCTCATGGGAAGGCTCCGCTCAAAACGGGCAGAGTACCGACGTAGAAGGTCCTCAGGGATTTCTAAGGGTTATGCACCGCCACATATGTCGTCGTACCACAGCGATCAGAGAAAGCCACCGATCCACCATCATCAGGAAGAGTGAAAGAGCGCCCATCATAGCGCGCGATGAGATCTCGGTAAATCTCTGAGGAGCCGAACTTTACAATCGCCCGCCTCCCAGCAAGCAGCTGCACACCACACACAGCCTCCACAGGAACACGTAACATGTCGAATAACACCACTTCCACTGCCTGGTAGGAAGCATTCCTGGAAAACTCCAGGCAAATTGAGTCCTGCCTGACGACAGGGGGGGCACAGGCCCCACCATTCTGCAGACCGTCATGGCCCCAGAGGCCTGTCAGGAAAACCATAGCACGCATCCCACGTCAGTAGGATGACGTGCTGGGCCTGCACACCACGCTGGGTTGACAACAACTGCAGAAGGGCAGACGAAACAACTGTACCCCACGGTAGCCCAGCAAAAGCCCAGAGCGCACTCAATTTTGGATCCTTTGGTAGGTTAGGAAAGGGCACTTTAGTACGACAGTTTTCTGACGTTGAGAAACCTTAGGAGGACGGACTGCGTGATCAGCATATACGGTTTTCTATATTACAAAAAATAATAGTGCAGATTCGAGTCGTCGTATAATATTTGAAAGATTTCTCGTGGGATGACGTTGGCGCAGTGTCACTTTGCACCATTTTCTTTTACACCTATCCAGCCCAGCCCAGGTTGTGCACGTACCCAACAGAAATTACCGTGAAAATAGGGTTTAAGCTAGCCCCAGGATCTGTGCCTCCATCCTCGGACAAACAGACATTTCCATTTACAGATATAGATATTAAAGCATCTGTCGCGTTGAACCCTACGGTTACAAGTTTGTTAATGAAAACATTATTTATAACATAGCAATTATAATTTTGTACAAACATACAAGAATTACAGATTGGTTACAACTGCCATGTAGTGACAGAGAAAGTGATGGTAACAGCAGTGGTGGTACAGAGAACTGGAGCGGCAGTACAACACCACAACAGTTGTGGTGACAAAACGGATGGTAACACCTTGTTACAGTGATATAGATTTTCTATATCAAAGTAGAGGAGAACATTGTCATCACATTACTAGTTGTTATAATTACTAGCATTGCCACCATATATAGCGGCTGTTAGCATCAATTTGTTCTGTCACGTTTTAGTAATTAACACTAGAATTATATGATAAAAATAAGGTTAATAAACTTAATCTATTGATCCATATGACAGGAACAGACAAATTCAAAATGATAGGCTTAGAATTAACAAATAATTAGCCAAGCAGAGTAGAGGAATCGTCAAGAGCTGCGAAAGTGTTGACACTCTTTAAAGCGTAGCATAGACCAGATGAGTCGCATTTGCTAAAGCGAAATGTAGAGGCAGTACAACACCACAGTCCACCACAGACACCTCTGTGATGTTGTTGTGGTTGATTGCTGCCTTAACTACATCCAAACCCTTTACCACCTTACCGAAAACGCATGGATACCCCGTCAAACAAATAACCTCGCCGATCCATTAACCGAGAAATCCTTGGTGCTGATAGCGAACTGGGCGCTCCGATGACTCTCTTGGGTCCATGACCACACATCCCCTTCACTGCATGCCTGCTCATACCCTGTTCCCATAGGATGAAGAAGTGAGGCTCCTCCTCGACCGTCATTACTCTCGTAATCTCCCCCAAACACACGCTCTCCAAACCTACCCTTGTCCTCCACCCTAAATAGTCTTGTGTTGAGGTAACTAGGGCCGAGCTGTCCTGTACACAACAGAGCAAACTGCTTGCCCCGCGGAGTGTCAGAACACAGCCGGATGATGACCCGTCCTATTCTTGACCCCGCCCAGCCGAGGTCAAGGAACGCGTGGGTGTAAACCGGATGCAAACTGTCCACAAGGTCACTGTACTGTGTAAAAAAATCAATACTGTTAGCTACTGTAAAGAAACTTCATGTTAATCACTGTTGTCAAATTAATAATGTCTGAAACATATCAAGAGAAAATCTCAAATAGTCAATAATGTCAGGAGTAGGAAGGGTAATAAAGTAACCTTGAGGATGTAGGCGGGCGCGGGCTGACGCAGCAGTGTGTGGAGATAGAGCTCTCCGTCTTCTGAAGTAATTCTGGCAGAACGTCGGCCACTCTCGTCGTCATGGACAGCCATCACCCGGCCAGCCACCGCCAGCCTTCTGATGTGCTCGCCCATCCTCGCCGGGTTCATTCGGTTCCCGTTAAGCTGGGGATAAGAGTTAGTCCCATTAGGATCTGCAGACAGTGTCAGCCTCATAAGGACCTGCAGACAGTGTTAGCTCCCATAAGGAGCTGCTGACACTGTCAGCCCCATAAGGAAGGACCTGCGGACAGTGTCAGCCCCATAAGGAAGGACCTGCGGACAGTGACAGCCCTATAAGGGCCTGCGGACAGTGTTAGCTCCCATAAGGACCTGCGGACAGTGTCACTCTCGTCGTCACGGTCCTTCCCATAAGGAAGGACCTGCGGACAGTGACAGCCCCATAAGGGGCTGCGGACAGTGTTAGCTACCATAAGGACCTGCGGACAGTGTCAGCCCCATAACTATCTGTGGGCAGTGTCAACCACATTAATACTTGTTGGGCAATTTTTATATATGAGGGCTGAATCAGTGCAAATAACAACACTCCCATCATATTAGCCTCGTGAGTATGATATCTAGCACTGTCACCAAGCTACTGCTCTAGGCACCAATTTCGCAGTAATGAGTGAATAAGTAAATCTATTTTCACTATTTTTAGTAGCGAAAATAGATGTAAAAATAGGACTAATAGAGTTATCTTTTGGTTGACATAACAATGAGAGACAAATTCAAAGTAAAAAGCTTACCGATAAATGCTCCAGGGAGAATGTTCCAGTAATATGCTCAATTTGCTCAGTGATGCTGGAGGCTGAATCTCTCGGCCGCGTAGAAGCAGCTGTGACACCTGTTGATGTAGTCATTATCTCCAGTCCCTCCCCCATTGCCTCCAGCAGCTATTGTCACCAACACAAACAAAAATATTGTTATTGGCTTCAGGTAAGTTTAATAATACAAAAAAACTAGAAATCAGATACACTTAAAATTTAAAAATCGTTCCAGAGAAATTGCATAACATTAATTAATTAAGAAAACCAGGTAATTTTTTTTATATCATCTCAAAACAATATGTGAACTAAAAATTCTTAAGTGTTAGACACTCGACTAGCAAGTGCCACACATCAAGGAAACAATTTCAATAAGAGCCTATATTGTAATACATATAGTTTACATATAGGCCAGTACATGGTCTATTTGTTAATTACGCGAGAAAGGTAAACCTTAATTAAGCAGAGCATACAGGGTTTGGACTCTTACAGAACCTGTTTCATGATCTTTCAGCTTATTTATGCCAAGATCCACAAGAAAATATATATTTCCAGCTCATTAATATGAACAGAGAAAATGGGAGTTTGGTATGGTATAAAAATCCAGTATGGTATAAATAATCGTTAAAAACTTACCTTCGTGGAATTGAGGACGACTTTGGAGTCTGGGAAGCGTTCCTTGCATTTCTTTATCCAGCTGTCAACCCTTTCAGTTATGATGGCCGCCTGCTCAATGGTAAGTATATCGATGCACAGCGAAATAGTTCCCAGATGTTTCTTTCCTCGTGTTATATAATCGTCCAAACTGGCATCCTCCTGTTCCAGCAGCCTAATAGCTGCATTATTCAGCTCTATCACTTTCTTCTGGAATTGGAGGTGTCGTGTCTTCCACTCCTTCAGCTTCTCCCGGTACTCTTGCAACTGGAACATTACCGCTTCACAGCCAGTAATGAGGGTGCGGATGCAGCCCTTCTGTTCCTGCACCAAGTGTTGGAACTTGTCACTGACGTTGCTCGAGGCCCCAGCACCCGAATGCTTCTTAAGCAAAACCTCTGCAAAGTAGTTGATCGGGAACACTGTTGGCGATGTGGCCCTGTGCTGTGTGCGGCAGCTAGGACAGATGAGAAAGGCATTCTCTATAGTGTGTTCAATGCAGTATGAACATAACGTATGCCCACACGGCAAGCAGCGTGGCCTGCAGATATCTTCTTCATAGTTCCCATAACAGATTGTACATACTTCCCTCTCGTCGTTGTCCTGTGGAAAAAATATAACAATGGACAATAAAAATAATGTAACTTAATCATGTTTGCAGAATTGTCTGATTCACATTCCGCAAGCAGATTGTTTTACACAAACATGCTCTATATAATATTTATCAATATTTCATTGAATGCGAAAAATTGTATAAAAATCACGTTTATTATTCAGTACGTTAAACTTTGTATAATAATACTATGACAAGAATTTCACTGTATAAAGTGGCACAATTTTGACTTGAGTTCGAGTCTGTTCTGTCTTACAATGTCCCCCCTCCAACCCGCCAATCGGTGTAGTCCATCCCCCGGACCAGGCGTGAGACACGTTATAAAACGGCCCATCACTGGTTCACAACTCTTAAACCCAAGGAAAAAGGAATAGTGGGAGACAGGCCCAGCCAAGACGCAAGCTCAGATCAACTGATGAGCTTCCGTAAGTACACATCAGATGCAGCTTCCATGCGTGTTCAAGGACATAAATACATGCACAAGAAATATACTTTCTATAGTTCACACAGAGATCAGTCGTGTAAAACTGTGCATAGTAACAATGAAGAAATTAAATAATGAACATTTTTCCTTACCATGATCAATAAGATGAATTATTTGTAATCGTCTGTGGTGGGTGATGAGCAGGACTTTAGTGGTGTCGACTCTCGTCAGCAATAGTCGGCAATTGTGGTTCCTCGTTGGTTGGACTTGATGTGTTGATTTCTCTTAAATAAATATACCAGATTTATAGCATAAATTTTATTACATTTTGGCACTAGTTAACACAATACTGATTTAACTAATACTGTACCTCATGAAATATCAAATAACAGCTATCTGCTGTTAGTGCTTCACTTAAATATAAATACGACACTCTACTCTCAGAGCATGGACTGTTGGGCTTCATTTATCAAATATAATTTGCCCACAGTGTAAATACGGTAAAATGAGTTAGTGCCTTAAAACAGTCATCAGTAGCTAAAGCCTTTGAATGTTAACTTCTAAACATTCAAAGGCTCTAGGTACTTCGGAACATCCTAAGACCCCATATTTCAGAACATTCCAAAAGTACTTTCTTAAGATTCTAAAGTTCTAGGAACAGAGGAGGTATCTGAAGCACTAAGAACCTGAGAATGGTACAAAATAACTGGAGTCTGTGAATGTTTATAATACACTAAAGGCATAGAATGTTCGAAAATACAGAGAGCTATAGAAAGTTTCCCATTTCAGATAACGTTAATATGACCCAAAATACCCCGGACATCAGAATATTCAAAAGAATGCTCTAGTCTAATAAGTAATTAGATTATTAATACATTATTCCAATGTACATAGTGCAATATAAGGTTCCAAAATTTAATTGAGTCTTACAAAGAACAGAAGGGAAGGGAACTATCAGGATAAGGCGCCAAGCCGTTACAACTATATACCACTTGGAAGGGTTCAAGATAAGGATTTGTGAAGGGAATGTTTGGAATGGGACGGGAAGGGCACTGGAATATTCCAAACTACATAGAGCCTTACAATTCGAAATGACTATTATTTCAATCTCAAATGGCTTGGCTCAACGACGTATGCGCGTTGCTATTATGTCTAATAGATGTTAAAACTGTTAAAAAAACATGTTTTTACCTGCCACAGGTGTGACATGTATAATGTAGGTATATATATAAACACACACATATTCGAAAGCAACCTTGAGTCAAAATTTTAAAGCAATCGGTTTTGGAGATTTCCCTCACATGAAAACTCATATGAAAAACACAGTTTTTCAAAAAAGCATGTTTTTACATGTCACAGACGTGAGATCTATATATTATATATATAACAAAAATCGCTCGTATGCGAATGGAACGTTGTGTCAAAATGTCAAAGGAATCGGTGAAGAACTTTCGAAGATTAGCGTTTTAGAACAAAAGAACATTTACATTTTTTTAAATAGATTTATATTTCATTAATTCTTATGTGCTTAGCTAAACTAATTTGGAGTTCAGTTCACGAGCCCAACATATCCATCCGTAACATTTCACGCAAGTATCGCACGCGAACATGATATGAGGTGCATCATAAATTACCTAAATTAAAAGCCATTATAAATTACAAAGAGCCTTCAATCAAGATAATGAATTCTAAAATTGTAGTTTAAGTTTAGTAGAACAAACTAAGCCAATAAAACGGGAAATTCAAGGCAATTTTTTTTTTTATAAATGGTAAAAGATACTAGTAAACAATATCAAATAGGAATTAAGTTCGGGAACAGTGAGCACAAAAGAATTTGATTAAACATATCATGGAAAACTTGTGTAAGAGGAAAATGTTGATATGATTTTAGATATTAGTAAAGAAAATTATGAATTGAGTGATCACATAGTAAGCGTAGATTCTACAGATAGGACCTTGGAAACAGGCTGTCATTAAGAAGACAATGTTATTGAAAAATAAGACAGATATGGTAACTAAAAATGCCAAGAAATAGGTGGTGTACATTGTCTCTGTATTTACTATACTAGAGCTTAATTAATGTTGGAACCATACCTTTGAGCGCTGAGGGATTGTGTTCGGATTTGTGGGTCACCGAAGTATTTGGCCGAGATGTTGACTGTAGCTAATGTAGCACCTTAATGTCCAAGACAGATTACGGGACCGACTTATATGCTGTTCTCGAGGGAGCATCTCACCACCCTGGAACATGGGAAGCAAAGGATTAAGGGAAGCTAGCAGAGGAAAAAATCTCCGGCGTTCCCAAAATTCATCGTTCTGTCATCACTTGTTCTCAAACGCATATACAGGATTCCAAATAACTAGAGCATTAGGTCTAAACTAGAATTTATATTTGTAAAAAGATTGTAGAGTTAAAAAGATGGAGATTCGTGCATGGGCCAATAGGCCTTCTGCATATCCCTTGACTCTTATGTTAAGTTCTTAAAAACACTTCTCTAATCTAAGTTTATTCTTTTTTTCTCGCAGGGGGGAAGAATCGTCATCCCTACGTTGCCTTCTTCCTTTAGTGATGGTAATTGTTTCTTACGTAATAACATTAATTTTTGCAAGATATCATATCTGTTGATATATAATAAAGTTATCAGATATCCTCTTTTGTTGTGTTTCAACAAACAATTTATTAATTCTACCCTCGACTTTAACTCAACGGATTGATTCATTAGCTACCCACTCACTGGATTTATGCGCCCCTTGAGAGACTTGAAGTAGAGGGTCGAAATAGCCTAAGCTACTCTATCCCTTTGAGATGTATTTTATTGTCTCAATAAACGTACTTGAACTTGAATCACACTTGAACCTTTCTTTCAAGGAGATAATGTCCTCTAGATAATCTCCTTTCTAGTGTAATAATCGTCGTGTAACACAAAAACATATAGTTCGAATAAAATTATTTTTGTTTTGAATTATATTGAATTACAAGGTGCCTTGTAATTCAATATATCGTCGATAGTTAATACTTTCCACTAGATATGAATTAAGCAAAACACTCATAGTTATTTTTGCTACTGAGGAATCCAAACAAATTACTGGATACAAGATCTACTGAGTATAAATTATCCTCTCTATCCTTTTACTAAAATAGGAGGTTAGGGATACAGGTTTGTACTCTCTATTGGCTTTAGGGATAGAGATGATCATTGTTTTAAAAATAAGCTGTTCTTTAACATCTAGTTCGTTAAGTATTTCATAAGTTGTTCTATCCTCCCCAGGGAACAGAAGATTTCCCAACATAAATTGTCATTAATACTTCATCCTGCGCCCTGTCTCTGCATGTTTCATGCTGTGACTATTAAATTCCTTCTAAGATCTTTCAAAGAATCTAATGACGCTTTCCTTGGACCGTGCAAAGAACTCATTTTGGCAGCTTTTGTCCATTTATTTACAAGATCGATTGATTGATAAAAATTAAGCCACCCAAAAGGTGGCACGGCCCGTAAGTGGAGGCCCTTTGGAGCCATTACCAGTACCAATAGCTGATACTGGAGATCAGCTATTGAATTGATGGGGTTTTCATGTTGTTGTTGTTATAGATTCAGCTACTCGGAACAAGTTCCAAGTAGCACGGGCTATGGTGAGCCCGCAACTTACCTGGCACAGGAGCGGGGCAAGAAGCACGGGCTATGGTTAGCCTGGGGGTTTTCATGGTCACTCGCAGTTTATGGCCCGCAGGACGCTTGGTCGCCAGGTTGCAGTTCAAAGATTGATTGATTGATAAAGATTAAGCCACCAAAGAGGTGGCACGGGCATGAATAGCCCGTAAAGGGCAGTTCTATGTGCAAAGCGACGCTTTATATCTGAACATTGATTGATTGATGAAGATTAAGCCACCCAAAAGGTGGCACGGGCATAAATAGCCCATAAGTGGTGGCCCTTTTGAACCCTCACCAGTATCAATATATGATACTGGACATCTGTGGAGGTGCGACTGCACCCTGCGTGACTGGAGATGTTTCCCGTGTATCTGAACAGAGCGACCTCGGTAGTTTGATATCATCTGGATCGATGTCCTTTTCGAGGAATTGCATTTGTCCGTCTGGGAATTTGCGGTGGAATTCTGGGTCGCAGTATTCTTGTTTCAGTATTGTGAGATCATTGTAAGAGTTCATAGTGTGGGCGTGGACATACATGGGGTATTTGTTCTGGCTCATCATCTTGTTACATCTGTGGGCCAATTTTTGTCTAGTGTGTGCGTTGAGCTCGCTGAACGGAATGAACAGCACATGGCAAGTATTTTTGTTTTCATCGTCGTCTTCGTCGTTGGTCGTAAGGTCGTTCTCGTCGACGTCGGTGGTGACTCTGGAGAGCTTCCTGGTGTCGGTTGCGGAATTTCGGGTGGTCAGTTGTCGTCTTTGGATGTGATGTTTTCGTTGGCAGGATCAACCAGGGTGGGTGACGTCCCTGTTACCGGACTTTTTGTGGGACATGTTGCGGGGTTGGACGCCGCGCCGGCCGTAGGTGGAGAAGGTCGCTTGGTACCGTCACCGTCGGAAGTCCATTTGCGTTGAGCAGCCTGTTGATGGTGCGGACATATAGGTTGACGTCGTTGCCCGCCAATTTGTCGGCGCGGTGTAGAAGTACCGGAAGCAGGGTGTTGTTGGTGGTAACTGCAGGCTTGGGTGGCAGTTGTGAGGGCTGCGGAGGTGAGCTCGAAGGTGAGGGACCAAGTGGTTGTGAGGTAGCAGCAGCTTCCCCAGTGTTCTCGGGCAAGGCCGGGAAAGCGGACGTAGGCGAGTTGGTTAGCTGAGGTGAGGTAGTGCTCGTCGTCATCTTTTTTATTTCCTCCTGTCGGTAGAGACAGGAAGGTCACGGGAGATATCTCCCGTCACCCAGGGTGCAGTCGCACCTCTACAGATCTCCAGTATCAGCTTTTGATACTGGTAATGGCTCAAAAGGGCCACCACTTACGGGCTATTCATGCCC
Organism: Procambarus virginalis; assembly: GCA_020271785.1. NCBI lineage: Eukaryota > Metazoa > Arthropoda > Malacostraca > Decapoda > Cambaridae > Procambarus > Procambarus virginalis. The sequence continues at coordinate 12,209,073 of WNGS01163555.1, forward strand.
GTGCCACCTTTTGGGTGGCTTAATCTTCATCAATCAATCAATCGACAGTCAGGTGAAACTGCAGTGTGCGAGTTATTGCAGCGTCGGCTAGAGGAAGTACACACTGTGTAGTGGTTCTCCTGGGAGCATATATTGCATTTCTGCACTTGCTCGGTGCATTTCCTGGTGTAGTGGGAGTACCAGTAAGCACTTGAAGCACTGGCAAAGCTGTGTGTATCGTTTCTTGGTCACGTGGGCAGGACCATAGATGTTTCGGTCTGTGCGTCTTTGTCGCAACTCAGTCTTGAGTTGGGTTGTGATGTGAATGTTTATGGTGTGTCGCTTGTTTACACGACAGTTTGTAATTTCCTATGGGTTAGATTTACTTAGTTTCTGTTGTGATCAACTTTCTCTACAAACTTCTGCTAATAATTACTCCTTCCATTCACGTGGACTGTATGGATCTCGAACCGCGGACCCCACGCTTGTGAGGTCGTAGCACTATCAACTCGACTATGAGTAGTCTTAAAAAGGAATTACTCCGTATTTCGTTTCTTTTTCTTCACACAGAGTTCCAACAAAACAATTTTACCTCTGTACTACCATTACTAATTCACATCTGTACAACCATTCCTTTGTAGAGCCAGCTCTATAAAATGTTAATAACCACCCCTTTAGAATCTTATCTTGTGAATAATTTTCTTTTCTGTCAGCATGCTTTTTACACTGGGTGCACTTTTATTTAATGTTACACAAAAGAAGTCAATTTCCTTAGCTATTTTATCGCACAATGTTTATCAGTTCAGTTCAAGTAAGTTTATTTAGAACAAGGAAGTACATCCTAAAAGGATAGAGTAGCTAAGGCTATTTCTATTCTCGTCTATATAAGGTCCTTCAAGGGGCTCACAACCCCATACAGTACCCAATTATTAATCATATTTTACATTTCACATTCAAATGGTAATTACATGGCATACTCTTAGATCTCCTATTGATTGTGCTACCCCTGTCATGTCTTGTGTATGTAAATGTAGACTAAACAAGTTGGAAAAGGTATAAAAAAATGAGAATAATCCCAATATTATTTCATGGCCCATTAAATACTAATACTGAGATAATGATGATATGATTGAACTTACAGAGTATTGGGGATAGAATTTCACAGATAAATGAAGCTTCGGCGATTAGATTTATGAGTGGTGAGGGAGCAAATGAATTAATCTTCCCACTTCAAAATGTGGAAATAAATAAATAAGGCATGTGAACGCATAATAGGATCCTTATGTTCTAATGCAACAAAGCATGATGTCCTTCAAGAATATATTTCATTGTCAAATAAACAATTAACACCATCGTGGGAAGAATACAACGCAAATGCGACAATTTTCCCCTCTATGTTTTCAGACTCTTATCTTTGCTGTGTTTTTTATTTTATTGATAAGCGTCATCATCTCTTGAAATTTTATTGTGTATACCATTTTTCCTGAGCTTCTCCGTCAACATTTTCAACCACACGGGTTGAACACTGCCATCATTAGTGGATTGTTCATTTTCCTGAGCGTCTTCCATCCGCGATACGCCATCCTCTTCCTTACTTTCTTACCCCTTCGTTTCATTCCCCACTTCACTCCCCAAAGCACCCCATCTGTTTGCCATAGCTAAATTTTCTAGAGCTTCTATCCACTTCAATCCTCTTAATCGTCGCCGTGCCTTTCTCCCAAACGTTGGTCACAGAGGCTTTTGTTGTTTTTCCACTGTTTCTTCCATATTCCTGCTGTACGATCTTGTCTTCCTTCGGATCTTCATTTACCTTGCTTATGGGTGCCGGTTTCGAATCTCTCACATGAGGTTTCATGGAACATTGAGAGGAACCGGCACTGTGGATGCCTCGGCAATTGTAGCAAGCTGGCAAAAAAAATCTGCTTTGTCATTTTCTTCTTCTCCTGACTTTACACTGTCGCGAGTCATGTTTCCTACCACAATACAGACATCTGGGGTCAAACTGGCATTTCTAAGCCATATGTCTCCAATGAGAACACTTCATACATAATATAGGGGTCTCAATATATAATGCCACTTTGTACTGTTTGCCAATCAGCTAGAAAATTCAACCCATCCTCGAATCAAGTCCATTACGTCCAGCGGTCGACCCCACAGACACATTCATAAATTTTTACATGCTGTTCATTCAAAATGGGAGTTTTCTCAAATATAAATTAATATTATAATATATTAGCATAATGGACATATATAGGCATAGGTTAGGTTAGGTTAGGTGTTTAGGTTTTGTTGGCGATTATTTGTATTTGTACGAAGGTGAAGCATTTATAGCGTTGTGGTTCGAACAAATTCGTCAGTGAAGCACTTGTTCGGAGATATTGGAACGTCATCAGTTGTGAGTCATGTGTAAACCGTTTTTCATTCATAAACAGTGGGTTTGGCGGGTGCATGGAATCACTTTTAGATCTTTGTTTGGAGGACGGGCTGCAACCCGTCCTCGACTCAAGTCCATTACATTCAGCGGTCGACCCACAGACGCATTCATAATTTTAACAGGTTCATTCAAAATGGGAATTTCTCAAGTATAAATTAATATTATAATATATTAGCATATTGTGTATATATAGGCATAGGTTAGGTTAGGTTAGGTGTTTAGGTTCTGCTGGCGATTATTTGTATTTGTAGTACGTGGGTGAAGCATTTATAGCGTTGTGATTCGAACAAAATTCGTCAGTGAGCACTTGTTCCGGATATGTTCGAACGTCAGCAGTTGTGAGTCGTGTGTAAACCGCTTTCATTCATAAAGAGGGGGTTTGGCGGGTGCATGGAATCACTTTTGGATCTTTGTTTGGAGGACGGGCTGCTCAACCCGTCCTCGACTGGAGTCCATTCCATTCAGCGGTCGACCCCACAGCCGCATTCATTAATTTTGACATGCTGTTCATTCAAACAGGAATTTTCAAAAATGTAAATTAATATTACAATATATTAGCATATATATATTATATGCCTATGTGCATATATATAGGCATAGGTTAGGTTAGGTAAGGTGTTTAGGTTCTGTTGGCGATTA
>WNGS01163555.1:12246333-12257935 GCA_020271785.1 Procambarus virginalis
CTCCTCCCTCCATTTTGACCGTCAAGACCCCATTTTGACCGTCAAGACCCCATTTTGGCCGTCAAGACCCCATTTTGACCGTCAAGAACCTCCTCCCCCAACCCTCAAACAGTAAAATAAAAAAATCAACTGTCACATCAAGCATAAGAATAAAATTTCTTAAAAAGAATGGAAAAAATAATACCATGAATGCCTGATGAGAAAATAAGGCCTTAATGTATTCAGAGAGAAGTTCAAAGACTGAGTGTCCTGGAGCGACCGAGGGATGTAAATAATGAAGAAGCCAGCGAGCTTCCTCATTATTTACATTTACTGAATGCAGGTGCTTGTGGCACACCCGTGATAGATAACACGTCTTGGACACTTGGAGACACCAAAATTCATCTCAAGTATTTTGCAACCCCCTTACGAAACCTGTACGTCTTTCCACAGTTATGACAGCTTTGTTTACATTTATTTAACAGCTTATGAGCTCTGAAGCACTAAAATGAAGATGCACATGTTTCGTAACTGGTTTCGTAAATGCTTTATGAATTTTGGCCCAAGTGACACCAGCTGCTCGAGCTGATGTTGCCAGATGGAGAATTAGCACAACAATTATTAGTGAAATTGAAATTATACATATTTTGCAATAATTATATCTCCTTAGAATGTATACAAATGTTAAGTTTCTTTGCAGTACAACTGAGGTGAAGGAATTATTAAATTAAATTATTAAATTAAATTAGTAAATTAAAATATTAAATTTATATTATTAATTAAATTATTAAAGTATTAATTAAATGATTAATTATTAAATTAAATTAATAAATAATTAAATTAAATTATCAAATTAATAAATAAAATTATATTATTAAATATGAATTAAGTAATTTAATATAGTTATTAAATTAAGTAATTAAATATAATTATTAATTTAAAATATTTAATTAAAATATTAAATTAAGTTAAATTATTACAAATAAATTATCAAATTTTCTCATTATAGTATTAGTTACATATATTGAATATCTTGTAAATAATCGTGTCACTGCATGAATATTTTACAGCCAGAGAGGATAACATGCCATGAGCGTGCCTATGATAGCGTGTCTAGAATATTGTTATCCCTCAAGCGAGATTAGGTAAGTTAAGGTAAGGTAATTATCAGAAGAAACACTAAGATGGAGATAGCTATTCTGTTCTAATTGAAGAGCATAATTGCGCTAGTTTTTGGGAGCAAATTTTTCCTATGGCGAACACTTCTATTATAAACATCAACAGAAACTACTTTTTAAACTAAACCCCTAATGCAGTGGTCAATCGTTCTACAATAAAACTCCTTTAGAGGCACCACCGTCACCAATAAACTCCTGTTTTATACAGTTGCATACACGGTTTCCCTGTAAAACCAAAAAAAAAGCCACCTCTCTTCTGTATATGCCTTTTATATACTACCCTCACATAGTGAAACTTTTTTTAAAGTTATCAGAGTAAATCCCTCGTAACAACAGCTTCCAACAGCGAAAGAGGATTATAGCAAATATTTTTTAAAAGTTAACTGTTAGGAAGGACCGTCTCCTCAGGAAATATTTTTTTAGATTCTGCTCCACAAAGCAGCTAACCAGAGCACGTGGAGTGTCTGTGTGTCTGCCCTGTGTCTGCCCTGTGTCTACCTTCACCCTCTAGGCGTTCCTCAGTGTTGTTGTGTGAAAGTGAACCTTAGAAGTATATAAAAATTCGTATTAAAAACATTTTTAGATACTGTCCGTCATTTTCAATAATTCAATACACTTATATTTACATGTGAGGGAAGCACATTCCCTTCACAGCTGCTTCCCCGCTACATGTGAAGAGAAGCACAGCTGCGTCTAGATGCAAATATGAGCAACTACGGACTAAGTGCTGTGAGCACCCCCCCAGAGAAAAGAAGTGTGGACACTGGCAAAGTTAGGGCCCCACCCTCTCGTGGTGGTTCTAAACGGCAGTTATAGTCGGTAAAGTGGTGATGGCGCTTGTGTACCCTGTTGTGGTGGCCTAGTGGGATGTTGTGTACCCTGCTGTGGTGGCCTGGTGGGATGTTGTGTACCCTGTTGTGGTGGCCTAGTGGGATGTTGTGTACCCTGCTGTGGTGGCCTGGTGGGATGTTGTGTACCCTGTTGTGGTGGCCTAGTGGGATGTTGTGTACCCTGCTGTGGTGGCCTGGTGGGATGTTGTGTACCCTGCTGTGGTGGCCTGGTGGGATGTTGTGTTCCCTGTTGTGGTGGCCTGTGTGGATGTTGTGTACCCTGTGTGGTGGCCTAGTGGGATGTTGTGTACCCTGCTGTGGTGACCTGGTGGGATGTTGTGTACCCTGCTGTGGTGACCTGGTGGGATGTTGTGTACCCTGCTGTGGTGGCCTGGTGGATGTTTGTACCCTGCTGTGGTGACCTGGTGGGATGTTGTGTACCCTGTTGTGGTGGCCTGGTGGGATGTTGTGTACCCTGTTGTGGTGGCCTGGTGGGATGTTGTGTTCCCTGTTGTGGTGGCCTAGTGGATGTTGTGTACCCTGCTGTGGTGGCCTGGGGGATGTTGTGTACCCTGTTGTGGTGGCCTAGTGGGATGTTGTGTACCCTGCTGTGGTGACCTGGTGGGATGTTGTGTACCCTGCTGTGGTGGCCTGGTGGGATGTTGTGTACCCTGCGTGGTGCCTGGTGGGATGTTGTGTACCCTGCTGTGGTGGCCTTGTGGCATGTTGTGTACCCTGTTGTGGTGGCCTAGTGGGATGTTGTGTACCCTGTTGTGGTGGCCTGGTGGGATTTTGTGTTCCTGTTGTGGTGGCCTAGTGGGATGTTGTGTACCCTGCTGTGGTGGCCTGGTGGGATGTTGTGTACCCTGCTGTGGTGGCCTAGTGGGATGTTGTGTACCCTGCTGTGGTGGCCTGGTGGGATGTTGTGTACCCTGCTGTGGTGGCCTGGTGGGATGTTGTGTACCCTGCTGTGGTAGCCTATTATGGTGCTGTCACAGTGTAGTGAGGATATTGTTACATGAGAACACAGAGATCAGAAAAAACTGCATAAGACCATTTTGCCTGTGTGATAACCTAGATTAACCTAATTAGGTGTTTAGGGTCGGCTGGCAAGAACTTACAATATGTGCGTGCGAGAGTGATGGATTTATAAAGGTAAGATTCCAACATAGGAAGTAAGTAAAGCACTGTACAAGAAAAGTTCGAATATATTGAGTTGTGAGTTATATGTAAAGTGTCGTTCATTCATAAACACGGGGTTCGGCGACTGATTTAATGACTATTTAACCATTGTTTATGAAGGCCGATTGCCTCCGTTCTATTGCATTGGGACGGAGGCAATCCGTCCCACTGGTTATCCCACTGCCATAGTGGGACACTAAACTGTGCACACTCCAGTGAACTCACTTACCAGTGAATTAGCTGACTGACACACACACCCAGGGATAAATATCTTTCTAGCCAATATTCACATCCAACTAGTTATTGCTACATATTGGACATTATTTATTTAATAATAAGCCAAAAGAGAACACACAACAAGTAAATAGGAATTTAGAATGGTAAAACCTACGAAATCCTTTACTATACAAATAAAAAAAAAGGAGAGGGGTGTAATGTTTAGCCCAGGAGCAGACCATTTAAACTCGAGTCCTGAGTGTCGCTCTCGAGGGATGGTCGACGGTATTACCTGACTTACAGCTGCCCATTACAGGGGATCACGCTGGCAGCCTCACTTTTCCCTCGTCCCATCGCCTCTCGTGGTTTACTTAATAGAGCTCCTCTACGGAGGTTAACACACGCGCACGCTCGCACTCACACTCATACTCACTCATACACACACGCACGCACGCACTCACGCACTCACACACACACACCACACACACACACACAACACACACCCACACACCACCACACACACACACACACACACACACACACACACAAACAACACACACCACACACACACATACACATTAGAAAGACATTACAAAAATTTTTGTTAGTGTCAGAGTAGTTAATAAATGGAATGCTTTAGAAAGTGATGTGATGGACGCAGTCTCCATACTCAGTTTCAAGTATAGATATGATAGAGCCCAATAGGCTCATGAACCTGTACACCAGTTGATTGACAGTTGAGAGGCGGGACCAAGAACTGAAGCTCAACCCTCGCAAGCACAACTGAGTACAACTAGGTGAGAACACACACACAGAATGGGGGGGAGGTCTCGCGGATGAGTGGGAAAGCGCTCTGGTGTCGTAATCCTAAGAGCCTTGTTTCTATCCCCGGCCGAGGCAGAAACAAATGAGCAGAGTTTCTTTCACCTTGGTGCTCTGTTCACCTAGCAGTAAATAGGTACCTGGGAGTTAGACAGCAGCTACGGGCTTCTTCTTAGGATGTGTGTGTGCGTGCGTATATTAGGGCGACATATATATATGTAGTAGATATAACAGAGGTTTGTAGTAGATATAACATAGGAAAAATAGATTATTAAAAAGAGGGATCCAAGAGATAATAACTCGATCATGAAGGCAAAAATAGTAAATAGTAAATACACACACTAAAAAACACAAAGACCCCGAATTTAAAGGACTGAGCTACCAGGGTAGACTAAGGATCATTTCTTTCTTTGTGAGACGGAATCTGAGTTTCCCTGCATGGAAGAAGCTTCTTTTTCTGTCCCCCAAGCGGGGAATCGGGGCGATGACCGACGAACGAGTGTCCAAGACTTCGAGCTTGCCTTACTCAGGCGTATGGGGGGTTCGACTCTGCTTCTTCGGGATGGCTCGTATTTCTGCTGTTTTCTTTGGCCTCAAACCCGGTGCCAAGCCCGCGATCCGCTGTGAGGACATTATCAGATGGGGAGTTTGAGTGGGCCGGTATATATGTCAAGTGATAACGCACTGGTCCACAATCCAGCTCAGCGTGGAGACCAATCTCGCGTAGAGCAAATGGGCAAAACGAAACTCAAAGAACAATTAAACAGAGGAACATTTTCCATACATATAAAATACAGACAGGACTCGATGAAAGAAATACAAAATGTTCAGGTTGAAAACATGTAACGAGAACAAATGTAACGAGAGAACATGCATGTAAGCTTATATAGGGATTGTAGAAGAAACATTTCTTTAATGTAAGGGCAGTAAGCAATTAAGCTGAGTGACCTAGAAAGGAAATAGAAACTGTTAGTTATAAGGCGATGTCCAACGATATCCAACAAGACACTTCCTGAGTTAATGGGAATGCCTAGGAAAAAAACACGAAGAGACTGACCTCGCCACACTGGAGGAAAAAAGAATTAGCACAGATATGATAATTTGTTCAAAATTCAAATTGTAACTGGCCGAGAAGATTGAAAAAAAAATCAAAGTGAGGCACATTACAACGAGACATCATTGGAAACTGAAGATTCAGATGAGTCACAAAGATATCAGAAGGAACATTTTCATAATAAGAGTCGTAAATCCGTTGAACGGATTAGATGAAAAAGTTGATATGCTTGACAACTACGCATCATAAACTCCAATCATAAAGAAGCTCTACTATGATAGAATCCTTCAAATTTTCCTAAATATCTAAAGGAAACGTTAATACTTCTGTTAGTTCCTCATTCGACCCCTGTCAACATCATTTCATCCAAGAGAAGCAGACAATATTAATGTTGTCAAACCTGTCCACCCTCATCCTGTTATGTGTATCCTTAAACTTACTTTAACTAGGTAACACCCAGTTTTGAAAACTTTCAGAGTACTTAATCATCTTCATATATCACAAAAATATACAAAAACATCAGAAATCAGAATTAAATCGCATTTTATAGCATATAATTTGCTTTTAACTTTCCTTATATTTAGAATACAAATCATATAAGAAACATAATAAGCATAGCAACATTCTGAACAAAGACAGTCAACCGTAACTCGAGCCAGACCTCACAGTAGCACTGGTAATATTGGCAGATCCTTGGGTCGTTGCCAGCGCTTGTGTCTAGTGTAAATCCTGTACGACACAGTGGCGAGAACGACGTATATAACGTTAGCACTTAACCCTATACTACAGTTATGAGTTTGTGATATTAACTATAAATAACGTATTACTGCTTAGTACTGGGCAATGAAGAAATGTTGAAAAATGCTAAGTGGAAGCTTCTCTCACACAGTAATGGTGGCAGAAGCCTCTCTCACAAGGAACCTATTACAAATTTTTTGAGCTGGGAGCTTATTTATCCTATTATGTTAGGATCAAGCTATGTTTTATGATGTAGAAAGCCTTTGCCATATTATACCCGCTCAAGAAGATCGTGCTCCAGGGAATAGTTGGTATGGCTTACCATCAGCTATGGGATGAGAAAAGTTCTCAGCCTGCTAACAGGAGTCGTTCCTATACCCCACCCGTGTTAAACAAAATGTAAATGGAAAAACAAGAGAACAATCCACAGGGGCCGTGACGATGATTCGAACCTGCGTCCGGGAGCATCCCAGACACTGCCTTAATCGACTGAGCTACGACAGGTAAAAGGGTTGAAACCGAAGTTCTACTGAACTTACTGGATCCCGTAGCCTCTCCGAGGCACAGACCAGGATTTTACACTACCCCCCCCCCCACCCTGCACCCGAGCTATGTCAGTGTAAAGTGTAAGGGGAAGGGTTGTGTAAAATCCTGGTTTGTGCCTCGGAGAGCTACGGGATCCAGTAAGTTCAGTAGAACTTCGGTTTCAACCCTTTTTACCCTGTCGTAGCTCAGTCGATTAAGGCAGTGTCTGGGATGCTCCCGGACGCAGGTTCGAATCCTCGTCACGGCCCCTGTCGATTTGTTCATTTGATGCATCCCGTTAGTGTGATCTGTGTGTGGGAAAACAGAGCCTCGAACTATTACACATTATGTCTACTGAATGGTGTTTTCTTGCGCACATTGAAGGTAACAGACTAGCAATTAAAACTAATACATTAAATTAACTAATATTCTCAAGTGTTCCTGAGGGGACATCTTTGAGTTATGTATATGCTCCAGCAGGATGTCTTTAGATGTATATATATATATATATATATATATATATATATACAACTCAAGACTATTTATTATATATATAGTCTTATTGGCTTGGCGCTTTCCCATGATAGTTCCTTTCCTATATCACTCCCGGCTGGGATGCCTCTGAGTTGTGTATACTCCGGCGGGATGTCTCTGAGTTGTGTATACTCTGGCTGGATGTCTCTGAGTTGTGTATACCCGACTGGGATGTCTCTGAGTTGTGTATACTCCGGCTGGGATGTCTCTGAGTTGTGTATACTCCGGCTGGGATGTCTCTGAGTTGTGTATACTCCGGCTGGGATGTCTCTGAGTTGTGTATACTCCGGCTGGGATGTCTCTGAGTGTATATTGCAGCCGGATGTACCGCACAGCCAATCCGAACATCATCCGGCAGCCACGAGTCAAGTCTTGATTGCTACTCAGACTTGGAATATTAATATAAGCTAAATTATATTAGCTACGCCTGAAGTCTGGTGTCTCTTGAAGCATTAGATAGGACGATAGATTTTATTCATATATGCTTAAGTATAGAAAGGGGTTCTATACATTAATAATACAGAAGGACTCGGATCAAATACAATACTGCACAAGTCTAATGGCTCATGATGTTCTGTTCTTGCGTATATTATATATTCCTAGTCCTATTTATGTCATGTGATACAGAGAGTGAGGTTGCATTTGCTAATTAACCTGATAATAGGTACCTTACCTGCCATTCATATACTGATCCATGCAATGCTTGAAACTTTCTAGTGGGTTTGCATGAATTATATAACTTTGTAGGTTGTAGATCTGTCCACAGGTTACAACCATACTTCAGAAGCAATGTTTATCTTTTTCTTGTACTTAATAATCTAAGTTGTTACAACTTTCCTTAATCGTTTCGTGTTCATTGCAAAATTTTAAATGTTTAGAAACCTATTTTCAAACACTTCTTAAATGGTTTCAACTAAACACATTTACACTAAATTAATATACCACTTGCACCTTTCTAGAGCAGTAATATCTATATTGTTTACACTCATAAAATAAGTGCTTAATCACCAGGATTAGCTTAACCAACTCTTCCTGTAAACTCTCGATATAATTTACATTTATTCTATTGTACGGGGTTAAACTGCTTTGCATGATCCAATAAAGATCTCACAGCGATAATATATTGATGAAGGGTAACATGTTCGATTTGTTGTTGGAAAATAACAAGGAAGCCTGCTCCACACAATAATATAATGTTCACAGAATTAACTTTCTCACACACAATAATGTGGGGGAGGGAGGTGGGAACATTTGCCACACAATATTGGTGGTAGGAGGGACCTCTGCCACACAATATTAGTGGTAGGAGGGAACCTCTACCACACAATATTAGTGTAGGAGGGAACCTCTACCACACAATATTAGTGGTAGGAGGGAACCTCTACCACACAATATTAGTGGTAGGAGGGAACCTCTGCCACACAATATTGTGGTAGGAGGGAACCTCTACCACCAATATTAGTGGTAGGAGGGAACTCTACCACACAATATTAGTGGTAGGAGGGAACCTCTACCACACATATTAGTGGTAGGAGGGAACCTCTGCCACACATATTATTTGTAGGGGGGAACCTCTGCACACAATATTAGTGGTAGGGGGAACCTCTGCCACACAATATTAGTGGTAGGAGGGAACCTCTACCACACATATTAGTGGTAGGGGGAACCTCTGCCACACATATTAGTGGTAGGGGGAACCTCTGCCACACAATAACTGTGGACATAATTTTTTGTGAGAGTGCAGTCTCATGTCTCCTTGAATTACACATCTTCTCCCTTCGTGCTCTTGGTATATATATTTTTTACTGTAAATAAAGAGAAACACGAGTGGAAGAGAAGAGCGATGAATCATGATAATGTGAACACGTCCCCTGAGAAACATAAGTATTAAACCGTTGTAACTCTAGTGTGACTAAACCATTCTTTTCTCTCTCAATTCTCCTTTTCTCTTCATGTAGTGCATGCATTAGGAGTATTGATATATCCATTGTATACATGTTTTAGTATCATCATTCGGGTGTCTATCGACAAACGAGAATTTTTGGAGACAGGGCTGACAACTAACCCTCATAGAATTGAAATATTTACTGTACTATTTACTGAAATATTTACTGTATTTAATTAGAAAAAACAAATATGATCATTATAATCATACTCATGACAATCATTAATGTATTTTTCGTTGTATTAGGAGTGATGCACTCCAAAAATTTTAGAAATTTATATTAAATTACTTGATCAATCTTGTCCTAGCTTCACACCAGCTGACGGGGATCCTCATTGTGTTTGCGCTGCGGGCTGGGAGCGCCAGGCAGGAAGTGTTGATCTCACTAGCCTTCAAGCTGTGCTAACCTTCGCCCAATGTGTGTATTCGCTCCACTTACCCTCTTGGTTCCTTTTACATATCATCTTCTGGTGACTGGTATGATTAACCGGACGAGTCTTTGGGACATGAACCACGTCCCTGCTGGAATAGTCCATGTTGCCTATGTCGTCTACCAGTTTTAACTTAGCTTTTAGGACGCCGTTTGGATTCATTTATCTTAGCACACAATCTTACAAAAATTAATATACTGGTGTTGCGAAAAATTTGGGATTTGTTAAATTTACAAGAGATTCTAGTTAAAGATTAAAGCGTTTATGCTAGCTGCATTTCTTACAGTACCAAACAAATCAGAGGCATGAATTTGCAAATTCCATTATATTTATGACGCAAAATAAAATTATTCCAATACACACACAGGGATAACAACTTAATAAATCTTTACTTCAGCAACGAAAATATAGTTTTTATAGCGTGACTAGGCCAAGAACTTTAATTCTGAAAGATGTTTTTCATAGGAATATGTTGAGCGTGTCAATGAAGGCGTTGATGCAAGGACACTAGCGAACACTAGGAGTGAGGACAAGGAACTCTATTTTTTCAGCGTGATGTTGTGGAAGGGACGCTGCATGTGGCTCGTTAATCACACGGAATACGTGCAAAGGGAAGCCGTCTCAAAAGCAATTTGGAGCGTTAATATTATTCCTTTTAAATATACGCTGTGTTAATGTTTTATTCTTGATGCTTGTCTTGATGGGAACCTGGAACTCTCCTTATTGTTAACCATAATTCCAAACAATTTTTGAACAAAATTAAATTTGTTCAGAGTTATCGTTTGCAATGAAGGTTATCACGGCATGCCGTTCTGACTACCAGCGAATCTGAATCTGGAAACTGTCAAATATACTCGAGGAAATTTTAGAGAAAACTTTCTGCAGTTGTCAATTTCCAAGACGTACTACGGAGTCTCCAGTCACATTGGCTCCTGCGTTCTGCACCAGCACACAGTGAAGAAACTAAAGTTAAGAAACGAGTGATGAAACTAAAGCTTCCAGAGGACTAATTCACTCTGAATGACAAAAGTAAAAAAAACTCAACAGGAGATTAAACAAACGAAATTTAAGAGGTCACTATATTACTTTTTTCCCGTAAGATCACATTTACATACAGAAAAGTGCAAATGAGTGATTAAATACAATAAAAGAATATTATATGCAGCATTTGCTAATTAAATACTTTTAATTGCCCTCAATAATCTGTGAGATATGCCAGGTATAAAAGAAACTGAGTGAAAGGGGAAGAAAGGAACGAAATAAATAGCGAAAGGGAAATAGCAAAACGTGAAATAAAAAGCGAGAAGAAAAAATGCGAAGGGAAAGGGCAGCAAATGACAGAAAGAGAGAGTACACTGGGACGGAGTCTGAATGGTACACACCAGCGCACGATTTTATCCATAGTAAAATATAAGAAAATATGACGAAAGATGCAATAAGAGAGCGAGAGAGAGAAAGGGAGAGTGTGTGGGGGAACGGATGAGAGTGAAAATGATGGGCAAATATTGAGACGTGAGGAAGAGACGCTTCGGGGAGTTAGCAGTAAGGCTCGTGAGGCGAGCACTCAAGATGAAGGGAAGGTTGAGAAGTGAGGCGCTGGGTAAAGAGTACACAAAGAGGGGAAGGTAGCAAGTGAGGGGGAGGATGTAATACCTGTAGAGGAAAAGGAGAGATATACGAAAAGGTATACATAGAATATCTCTAAATATTCTAAATATTTATTCTTTTTGAATAATGAATAACTTCAATAAATGTATAGGACCTCCTATAACTTAGGCCACTTGAATACCATGAAGCCGGATTAAGCTTCCGACTCCAAAAGTCAGTAGCCAACGATTGGAGTGAAGCTGACCGCAAGAGTATTGGTAATTATGAGTAAAAGCGTCGAGCCAGTTTGACTCTATAGCGCTTGGGAGGGGATATGAGGATAAAGCTGTGAAATGAAGACAGAGTGAAGGACCGATGTCCAACTACTGGGAACACAAGGGTGCGAACGTCGACTTATGACTTTACTCTGTGCCAAACGCTTGATGTTTTCTACTTCATGACGTACGCCATGCCTGACGTTCCTGACGTCGTTCCTAGGGATGCACACACACGTATTGCATCAAAAAATAAATTGAAAGTATAGTGAAGATTAATTTTTTTTTAGCAACTTTAGTAGTTTT
>WNGS01163555.1:12258935-12272868 GCA_020271785.1 Procambarus virginalis
TCTCCTTTAGAATGTATACAAATGTTAAGTTTCTTTGCAGTACAACTGAGGTGAAGGAATTATTAAATTAAATTATTAAATTAAATTAGTAAATTAAAATATTAAATTATATTATTAAATTAAATATTAAAGTATTAAATTAAATGATTAAATTATTAAATAAATTAATAAATAATAAATTAAATTATCAAATTAATAAATAAATTATAATTATTAAATTAATGAATTAAGTAATTTAATATAGTTATTAAATTAAGTAATTAAATATAATTATTAATTAAAATATTTAATTAAAATATTAAATTAAGTTAAATTATTACAATAAGTTATCAAATTTTCTCATTATAGTATTAGTTACATATATTGAATATCTTGTAAATAAATCGTGTCCACTGCATGAATATTTTACAGCCAGAGAGGATAACATGCCATGAGCGTGCCTATGATAGCGTGTCTAGAATATTGTTATCCCTCAAGCGAGATTAGGTAAGTTAAGGTAAGGTAATTATCAGAAGAAAACACTAAGATGGAGATAGCTATTCTGTTCTAATTGAAGAGCATAATTGCGCTAGTTTTTGGAGCAAATTTTTCCTATGGCGAACACATTCTATTATAAACATCAACAGAAACTACTTTTTAAACTAAACCCCTAATGCAGTGGTCAATCGTTCTACAATAAAACTCCTTAGAGGCACCACCGTCACCAATAAACTCCTGTTTTATACAGTTGCATACACGGTTTCCCTGTAAAACAAAAAAAAAAGCCACCTCTCTTCTGTATATGCCTTTTATAACTACCCTCACATAGTGAAACTTTTTTAAAGTTATCAGAGTAAATACCCCTCGTAACAACAGCTTCCAACAGCGAAAGAGGATTATAGCAAATATTTTTTAAAAGTTAACTGTTAGGAAGGACCGTCTCCTCCAGGAAATATTTTTTTAGATTCTGCTCCACAAAGCAGCTAACCAGAGCACGTGGAGTGTCTGTGTGTCTGCCCTGTGTCTGCCCTGTGTCTACCTTCACCCTTCTAGGCGTTCCTCAGTGTGTGTGTGTGTGAAAGTGAACCTTAGAAGTATATAAAAGATTCGTATTAAAAACATTTTTAGATACTGTCCGTCATTTTCAATAATCACATATTTACATGTGAAGGGAAGCACATTCCCTTCACAGCTGCTTCCCCAGCTACATGTGAAGAGAAGCACAGCTGCGTCTAGATGCAAATATGAGCAACTACGACTAAGTGCATGTGAGCACCCCCCCAGAGAAAAGAAAGTGTGGACACTGGCAAAGTTAGGGCCCCACCCTCTCGTGGTGGTTCTAAACGGCAGTTATAGGTCGGTAAAGTGGTGATGGCGCTTGTGTACCCTGTTGTGGTGGCCTAGTGGGATGTTGTGTACCCTGCTGTGGTGGCCTGGTGGGATGTTGTGTACCCTGTTGTGGTGGCCTAGTGGGATGTTGTGTACCCTGCTGTGGTGGCCTGGTGGGATGTTGTGTACCCTGTTGTGGTGGCCTAGTGGGATGTTGTGTACCCTGCTGTGGTGGCCTGGTGGGATGTTGTGTACCCTGCTGTGGTGGCCTGGTGGGATGTTGTGTTCCCTGTTGTGGTGGCCTGGTGGGATGTTGTGTACCCTGTTGTGGTGGCCTAGTGGGATGTTGTGTACCCTGCTGTGGTGACCTGGTGGGATGTTGTGTACCCTGCTGTGGTGACCTGGTGGGATGTTGTGTACCCTGCTGTGGTGGCCTGGTGGGATGTTGTGTACCCTGCTGTGGTGACCTGGTGGGATGTTGTGTACCCTGTTGTGGTGGCCTGGTGGGATGTTGTGTACCCTGTTGTGGTGGCCTGGTGGGATGTTGTGTTCCCTGTTGTGGTGGCCTAGTGGGATGTTGTGTACCCTGCTGTGGTGGCCTGGTGGGATGTTGTGTACCCTGTTGTGGTGGCCTAGTGGGATGTTGTGTACCCTGCTGTGGTGACCTGGTGGGATGTTGTGTACCCTGCTGTGGTGGCCTGGTGGGATGTTGTGTACCCTGCTGTGGTGGCCTGGTGGGATGTTGTGTACCCTGCTGTGGTGGCCTGGTGGCATGTTGTGTACCCTGTTGTGGTGGCCTAGTGGGATGTTGTGTACCCTGTTGTGGTGGCCTGGTGGGATTTTGTGTTCCCTGTTGTGGTGGCCTAGTGGGATGTTGTGTACCCTGCTGTGGTGGCCTGGTGGGATGTTGTGTACCCTGCTGTGGTGGCCTAGTGGGATGTTGTGTACCCTGCTGTGGTGGCCTGGTGGGATGTTGTGTACCCTGCTGTGGTGGCCTGGTGGGATGTTGTGTACCCTGCTGTGGTAGCCTATTATGGTGCTGTCACAGTGTAGTGAGGATATTGTTACATGAGAACACAGAGATCAGAAAAAACTGCATAAGACCATTTTGCCTGTGTGATAACCTAGATTAACCTAAGTTAGGTGTTTAGGGTCGGCTGGCAAGAACTTACAATATGTGCGTGCGAGAGTGATGGATTTATAAAGGTAAGATTCCAACATAGGAAGTAAGTAAAGCACTGTACAAGAAAAGTTCGAATATATTGAGTTGTGAGTTATATGTAAAGTGTCGTTCATTCATAAACACGGGGTTCGGCGACTGATTTAATGACTATTTAACCATTGTTTATGAAGGCCGATTGCCTCCGTTCTATTGCATTGGGACGGAGGCAATCCGTCCCACTGGTTATCCCACTGCCATAGTGGGACACTAAACTGTGCACACTCCAGTGAACTCACTTACCAGTGAATTAGCTGACTGACACACACACCCAGGGATAAATATCTTTCTAGCCAATATTCACATCCAACTAGTTATTGCTACATATTGGACAATTATTTATTTAATAATAAGCCAAAAGAGAACACACAACAAGTAAATAGGAATTTAGAATGGTAAAACCTACGAAATCCTTTACTATACAAAATAAAAAAAAGGAGAGGGGTGTAATGTTTAGCCCAGGAGCAGACCATTTAAACTCGAGTCCTGAGTGTCGCTCTCGAGGGATGGTCGACGGTATTACCTGACTTACAGCTGCCCATTACAGGGGATCACGCTGGCAGCCTCACTTTTCCCTCGTCCCATCGCCTCTCGTGGTTTACTTAATAGAGCTCCTCTACGGAGGTTAACACACGCGCACGCTCGCACTCACACTCATACTCACTCATACACACACGCACGCACGCACTCACGCACTCACACACACACACACACACACACACACACACACACACACACACACACACACACACACACACACACACACACACACAACACACAAACAACACACACACACACACATACACATTAGAAAGACATTACAAAAATTTTTGTTAGTGTCAGAGTAGTTAATAAATGGAATGCTTTAGAAAGTGATGTGATGGACGCAGTCTCCATACTCAGTTTCAAGTATAGATATGATAGAGCCCAATAGGCTCATGAACCTGTACACCAGTTGATTGACAGTTGAGAGGCGGGACCAAAGAACTGAAGCTCAACCTCGCAAGCACAACTGAGTACAACTAGGTGAGAACACACACACAGAATGGGGGGGAGGTCTCGCGGATGAGTGGAAAGCGCTCTGGTGTCGTAATCCTAAGAGCCTTGTTTCTATCCCCGGCCGAGGCAGAAACAAATGAGCAGAGTTTCTTTCACCTTGGTGCTCTGTTCACCTAGCAGTAAATAGGTACCTGGGAGTTAGACAGCAGCTACGGGCTTCTTCCTTAGGATGTGTGTGTGCGTGCGTATATTAGGGCGACATATATATATGTAGTAGATATAACAGAGGTTTGTAGTAGATATAACATAGGAAAAATAGATTATTAAAAAGAGGGATCCAAGAGATAATAACTCGATCATGAAGGCAAAAATAGTAAATAGTAAATACACACACTAAAAAACACAAAGACCCGAATTTAAAGGACTGAGCTACCAGGGTAGACTAAAGGATCATTTCTTTCTTTGTGAGACGGAATCTGAGTTTCCCTGCATGGAAGAAGCTTCTTTTTCTGTCCCCCAAGCGGGAATCGGGGCGATGACCGACGAACGAGTGTCCAAGACTTCGAGCTTGCCTTACTCAGGCGTATGGGGGGTTCGACTCTGCTTCTTCGGGATGGCTCGTATTTCTGCTGTTTTCTTTGGCCTCAAACCCGGTGCCAAGCCCGCGATCCGCTGTGAGGACATTATCAGATGGGGAGTTTGAGTGGGCCGGTATATATGTCAAGTGATAACGCACTGGTCCACAATCCAGCTCAGCGTGGAGACCAATCTCGCGTAGAGCAAATGGGCAAAACGAAACTCAAAGAACAATTAAACAGAGGAACATTTTCCATACATATAAAATACAGACAGGACTCGATGAAAGAAATACAAAATGTTCAGGTTGAAAACATTGTAACGAGAACAAATGTAACGAGAGAACATGCATGTAAGCTTATATAGGGATTGTAGAAGAAACATTTCTTTAATGTAAGGGCAGTAAGCAATTAAGCTGAGTGACCTAGAAAAGGAAATAGAAACTGTTAGTTTATAAGGCGATGTCCAACGATATCCAACAAGACACTTTCCTGAGTTAATGGGAATGAGCTAGGAAAAAAACACGAAGAGAACTGGACCTCGCCACACTGGAGGAAAAAGAATTAGCACAGATATGATAAATTTGTTCAAAATTCAAATTGTAACTGGCCGAGAAGATTGAAAAAAAAATCAAAGTGAGGCACATTACAACGAGACATCATTGGAAACTGAAGATTCAGATGAGTCACAAAGATATCAGAAGGAACATTTTCATAATAAGAGTCGTAAATCCGTTGAACGGATTAGATGAAAAAGTTGATATGCTTGACAACTACGCATCATAAACTCCAATCATAAAGAAAGCTCTACATATGATAAGAATCCTTCAAATTTTCCTAAACATATCTAAAGGAAACGTTAATACTTCTGTTAGTTCCTCACTTCGACCCCTGTCAACATCATTTCATCCAACAGAGAAGCAGACAATATTAATGTTGTCAAACCTGTCCACCCTCATCCTGTTATGTGTATCCTTAAACTTACTTTAACTAGGTAACACCCAGTTTTGAAAACTTTCAGAGTACTTAATCATCTTCATATATCACAAAAATATACAAAAACATCAGAAATCAGAATTAAATCGCATTTTATAGCATATAATTTGCTTTTAACTTTCCTTATATTTAGAAATACAAATCATATAAGAAACATAATAAGCATAGCAACATTCTGAACAAAGACAGTCAACCGTAACTCGAGCCAGACCTCACAGTAGCACTGGTAATATTGGCAGATCCTTGGGTCGTTGCCAGCGCTTGTGTCTAGTGTAAATCCTGTACGACACAGTGGCGAGAACGACGTATATAACGTTAGCACTTAACCTATACTACAGTTATGAGTTTGTGATATTAACTATAAATAACGTATTACTGCTTAGTAATGGGCAATGAAGAAATGTTGAAAAATGCTAAGTGGGAAGCTTCTCTCACACAGTAATGGTGGCAGAAGCCTCTCTCACAAGGAACCTATTACAATATTTTGAGCTGGGAGCTTATTTATCCTATTATGTTAGGATCAAGCCTATGTTTTATGATGTAGAAAGCCTTTGCCATATTATACCCGGCTCAAGAAGATCGTGCTCCAGGGAAACTAGTTGGTATGGCTTACCATCAGCTATGGGATGAGAAAAAGTTCTCAGCCTGCTAACAGGAGTCAGTTCCTATACCCCACCCGTGTTAAACAAAATGTAAATGGAAAACAACGAGAACAATCCACAGGGGCCGTGACGATGATTCGAACCTGCGTCCGGGAGCATCCCAGACACTGCCTTAATCGACTGAGCTACGACAGGGTAAAAGGGTTGAAACCGAAGTTCTACTGAACTTACTGGATCCCGTAGCCTCTCCGAGGCACAGACCAGGATTTTACACTACCCCCCCCCTCCCACCCTGCACCCGAGCTATGTCAGTGTAAGTGTAAGGGGAAGGGTTGTGTAAAATCCTGGTTTGTGCCTCGGAGAGGCTACGGGATCCAGTAAGTTCAGTAGAACTTCGGTTTCAACCCTTTTACCCTGTCGTAGCTCAGTCGATTAAGGCAGTGTCTGGGATGCTCCCGGACGCAGGTTCGAATCCTCGTCACGGCCCTGTCGATTTGTTCATTTGATGCATCACGTTAGTGTGATCTGTGTGTGGGAAAACAAGAGCCTCGAACTATTACACATTAATGTCTACTGAATGGTGTTTCTTGCGCACATTGAAGGTAACAGACTAGCAATTAAAACTAATACATTAAATTAACTAATAATTCTCAAGTGTTCCTGAGGGGACATCTTTGAGTTATGTATATGCTCCAGCAGGATGTCTTTAAGATGTATATATATATATATATATATATATATATATATACAACTCAAAGACTATTTATTATATATATAGTCTTATTGGCTTGGCGCTTTCCCATGATAGTTCCTTTCTCTATATACTCCGGCTGGGATGTCTCTGAGTTGTGTATACTCCGGCTGGGATGTCTCTGAGTTGTGTATACTCTGGCTGGGATGTCTCTGAGTTGTGTATACTCCGACTGGGATGTCTCTGAGTTGTGTATACTCCGGCTGGGATGTCTCTGAGTTGTGTATACTCCGGCTGGGATGTCTCTGAGTTGTGTATACTCCGGCTGGGATGTCTCTGAGTTGTGTATACTCCGGCTGGGATGTCTCTGAGTAGTGTATATTGCAGCCGGGATGTACCGCACAGCCAATCCACGAACATCATCCGGCAGCCACGAGTCAAGTCTTGATTGCTACTCAGACTTGGAATATTAATATAAGCTAAATTATATTAGCTACGCCTGAAGTCTGGTGTCTCTTGAAGCATTAGATAGGACGATAGATTTTATTCATATATGCTTAAGTATAGAAAGGGGTTCTATACATTAAATAATACAGAAGGACTCGGATCAAATACAATACTGCACAAGTCTAATGGCTCATGATGTTCTGTTCTTGCGTATATTATATTATTCCTAGTCCTATTTATGTCATGTGATACAGAGAGTGAGGTTGCATTTGCTAATTAACCTGATAATAGGTACCTTACCTGCCATTCATATACTGATCCATGCAATGCTTGAAACTTTCTAGTGGGTTTGCATGAATTATATAACTTTGTAGGTTGTAGATCTGTTCCACAGGTTTACAACCATACTTCAGAAGCAATGTTTATCTTTTTCTTGTACTTAATAATCTAAGTTGTTACAACTTTCCTTAATCGTTTCGTGTTCATTGCAAAATTTTAAATGTTTAGAAACCTATTTTCAAAACACTTCTTAAATGGTTTCAACTAAACACATTTACACTAAATTAATATACCACTTTGCACCTTTCTAGAGCAAGTAGATCTATATTGTTTACACTCATAAAATAAGTGCTTAATCACCAGGATTAGCTTAACCAACTCTTCCTGTAAACTCTCGATATAATTTACATTTATTCTATTGTACGGGGTTAAACTGCTTTGCATGATCCAATAAAGATCTCACAGCGATAATATATTGATGAAGGGTAACATGTTCGATTTGTTGTGGAAAATAACAAGGAAGCCTGCTCCACACAATAATATAATGTTCACAGAATTAACTTTCTCACACACAATAATGGGGGGAGGGAGGTGGGAACATTTGCCACACAATATTGGTGGTAGGAGGGAACCTCTGCCACACAATATTAGTGGTAGGAGGGAACCTCTACCACACAATATTAGTGGTAGGAGGGAACCTCTACCACACAATATTAGTGGTAGGAGGGAACCTCTACCACACAATATTAGTGGTAGGAGGGAACCTCTGCCACACAATATTAGTGGTAGGAGGGAACCTCTACCACACAATATTAGTGGTAGGAGGGAACCTCTACCACACAATATTAGTGGTAGGAGGGAACCTCTACCACACAATATTAGTGGTAGGAGGGAACCTCTGCCACACAATATTAGTGGTAGGGGGAACCTCTGCCACACAATATTAGTGGTAGGGGGAACCTCTGCCACACAATATTAGTGGTAGGAGGGAACCTCTACCACACAATATTAGTGGTAGGGGAACCTCTGCCACACAATATTAGTGGTAGGGGGAACCTCTGCCACACAATAACTGTGGACATTAATTTTTGTGAGAGTGCAGTCTCATGTTCTCCTTGAATTACACACATCTTCTCCCTTCGTGCTCTTGGTATATATATTTTTACTGTAAATAAAGAGAAACACGAGTGGAAGAGGAAGAGCGATGAATCATGATAATGTGAACACGTCCCCTGAGAAACATAAGTATTAAACCGTTGTAACTCTAGTGTGACTAAACCATTCTTTTTCTCTCTCAATGTCTCCTTTTCTCTTCATGTAGTGCATGCATTAGGAGTATTGATATATCCATTGTATACATGTTTTAGTATCATCATTCGGGTGTCTATCGACAAACGAGAATTTTGGAGACAGGGCTGACAACTAACCCTCATAGAATTGAAATATTTACTGTACTATTTACTGAAATATTTACTGTATTTAATTAGAAAAATACAAATATGATCATTATAATCATACTCATGACAATCATTAATGTATTTTCGTTGTATTAGGAGTGATGCACTCCAAAAATTTTAGAAATTTATATTAAATTACTTGATCAATCTTGTCCTAGCTTCACACCAGCTGACGGGGATCCTCATTGTGTTTGCGCTGCGGGCTGGGAGCGCCAGGCAGGAAGTGTTGATCTCACTAGCCTTCAAGCTGTGCTAACCTTCGCCCAATGTGTGTATTCGCTCCACTTACCCTCTTGGTTCCTTTACATATGGCATCTGGTGACTGGTATGATTAACCGGACGAGTCTTTGGGACATGAACCACGTCCCTGCTGGAATAGTCCATGTTGCCTATGTCGTCTACCAGTTTAACTTAGCTTTTAGGACGCCGTTTGGATTCATTTATCTTAGCAAACAATCTTACAAAAATTAATATACTGGTGTTGCGAAAAATTTGGGATTTGTTAAATTTACAAGAGATTCTAGTTAAAGATTAAAGCGTTTATGCTAGCTGCATTTCTTACAGTACCAAACAAATCAGAGGCATGAATTTGCAAATTCCATTATATTTATGACGCAAAATAAAATTATTCCAATACACACACAGGGATAACAACTTAATAAATCTTTACTTCAGCAACGAAAATATAGTTTTATAGCGTGACTAGGCCAAGAACTTTAATTCTGAAAGATGTTTTTCATAGGAATATGTTGAGCGTGTCAATGAAGGCGTGCGATGCAAGGACACTATCGAACACTAGGAGTGAGGGACAAGGAACTCTATTTTTTCAGCGTGATGTTGTGGAAGGGACGCTGCATGTGGCTCGTTAATCACACGGAATACGTGCAAAGGAAGCCGTCTCAAAAGCAATTTGGAGCGTTAATATTATTCCTTTTAAATACAGCTGTGTTAATGTTTTATTCTTGATGCTTTGTCTTGATGGGAACCTGGAACTCTCCTTATTGTTAACCATAATTCCAAACAAGTTTTGAACAAAATTAAATTTGTTCAGAGTTATCGTTTGCAATGAAGGTTATCACGGCATGCCGTTCTGACTACCAGCGAATCTGAATTCTGGAAACTGTCAAATATACCGAGGAAAATTTAGAGAAAACTTTCTGCAGTTGTCAAATTTCCAAGACGTACGGAGTCTCCAGGTCACATTGGCTCCTGCGTTCTGCACCAGCACACAGTGAAGAAGAAACTAAAGTTAAGAAACGAGTGATGAAACTAAAGCTTCCAGAGGACTAATTCACTTGAATGACAAAAGTAAAAAAAATCAACAGGAGATTAAACAAACGAAATTTAAGAGGTCACTATATTACTTTTTTCCCGTAAGATCACATTACATACAGAAAAGTGCAAATGAGTGATTAAATACAATAAAAGAATATTATATGCAGCAATTTGCTAATTAAAATACTTTTAAGCCCTCAATAATCTGTGAGATATGCCAGGTATAAAACAGAAACTGAGTGAAAGGGGAAGAAAGGAAACGAAATAAATAGCGAAAGGGAAATAGCAAAACGTGAAATAAAAAGCGAGAAGAAAAAATGCGAAGGGAAAGGGCAGCAAATGACAGAAAGAGAGAGTACACTGGGACGGGAGTCTGAATGGTACACACCAGCGCACGATTTTATCCATGGTAAAATATAAGAAATATGACGAAAGAATGCAATAAGCGGAGCGAGAGAGAGAAAGGGAGAGTGTGTGGGGGAACGGATGAGAGTGAAAATGATGGGCAAATATTGAGACGTGAGGAAGAGACGCTACGGGGAGTTAGCAGTAAGGCTTCGTGAGGCGAGCACTCAAGATGAAGGGAGGTTGAGAAGTGAGGCGCTGGGTAAAGAGTACACAAAGAGGGGAAGGTAGGAAGTGAGGGGGAGGATGTAATACCTGTAGAGGAAAAGGAGAGATATACGAAATACATAGAAATATCTCTAAATATTCTAAATATTTATTCTTTTTGAATAAAGAATAACTTCAATAAATGTATAGGACCTCCTATAACTTAGGCCACTTGATACCATGAAGCCGGATTAAGCTTCCGACTCCAAAAGTCAGTAGCCAACGACTGGAGTGAAGCTGACCGCAGAGTATTGGTAATATAGAGTAAAAGCGTCGAGCCTTTTGACTCTATAGCGCTTGGAAGGATATGAGGATAAGAGCTGTGAAATGAAGACAGAGTGAAGGACTGATGTCCAACTACTGGAACACAAGGGTGCGAACGTCGACTTTATGACTTTACTCTGTGCCAAACGCTTGATGTTTTCTACTTCATGACGTACGCCACCTGACGTTCTGACGTCGTTCCTAGTGGATGCACACACACGTATTGCATCAAAAAAGAAATTTGAAAGTATAGTGAAGATTAATTTTTTTTTAGCAACTTTAGTAGTTTTGTTTACTAGCAGGTTATTGAAAAGTATTGACAATATAATTTAATATGTCAAAATATTGATCGCGGAAAGCTTGTATTGTCATTTGTGTTGGGATGGAAAACTGACTATCCATAATGTCATGAAAAAAAGGAAAAATGGTAACAAATAATTTCTTTTCAGTATTCATCAAATAATCTGCATCTTAATTATTTTTTTAGGGGAGTAAAACAGAATTTTCTTTTTTTTTACAGACTCGCAGAGATTCCGACAGCGCACTAAATTTCAAAATCACACAAATGACTTGTTTTTCTATAGCTCAAAATACTTATATTTGTTAAATATCAAAGAAAGCTATACTTGCACAACAGCATCTCTTCTGTTTAAAAATTTTATTTGTGTTTGTTAACGCTAAAACATTTGTTTTATATTTACATTTCTGCTCGAAACATTCACAAAATAAAATACTCCTCACTTTTCTAATGTGTAAAAGTGAATAGTAAAATTTACATTGCTTTTGTTCTTAATCTAAATATGACACACGATACATTTCTTTCTCCCATTGAAGGTGATTGTGTTCTGTATGTGAAGCTTTCCTGTCAATAGATTGTGGTGATCGGTCCGCTGGGTGGGAGTGCTCGCCTGTCTACTGGGTCATGTAGAGTTTTTTTTCTATTGTATGGTGAAGCTTACCTGTGTTCTGTATGGTGCAGTATATATATCTTTTACCACTGTAAGGGTGCAGCCAAGCTGTTTACAGTGTGAGGTGCAGATTTGTTCTACAATATGTTGCAGCCTACCTTTCATACAATGTATTGAGACCTATGTGTGGCGCTGCTTGTATGTGTGTTGTGCTGTCTGTGTGGTGCTGCCTGTGTGTTGCTGCCTGCGTGTGTGTGTACTCCTTATTTGTACTCACCTATTTGTGCTTGCGGGGGTTGAGCTTTGGCTCTCTGTTCCCGCCTCTCACCGTCAATCAACTGGTGTACAGATTCCTGAGCCTACTGGGCTCTGTATATCTACTTTTGAAACTGTGTGTTGGAGTCAGCCTCCACCACATCACTGCCTAATGCATTCCATCCATTAACTACTCTGACACTGAAAAAGTTCTTTCTAACGTCCCTGTGGCTCATGTGGGTACTCATTTCCACCTGTGTCCCCTTGTTCGCGTACCATCAGTGTTTGAATAGTTTAGTCATTGTCTACCCGGTCGATTCCCCCTGAGAATTTTGTAGGTTGTGATCATGCCTCCCCTTACTCTTCTGTCTCCAGTGTCGTAAGGTGCATTTCCCGCAGCCTTTCCTCGTAACTCATGCCTCTTAGTTCTGGGACTAGTCTAGTGGCATACCTTTGAACTTTTTCCAGCTTTGTCTTGTGCTTGACAAGGTACGGCTTCCATGCTGGGGGCCGCATACTCCAGGATTAGTCTGTGTGTGTGTGTGTGTGTGTGTGTGTGTGTACTCACCTATTTGTACTCACCTATTTGTGCTTGCGGGGGTTGAGCTTTGGCTCTTGGTCCCCCTCTCAACTGTCAATCAACTGGTGTACAGATTCTGAGCCTACTGGGCTCTATCATATCTACACTTGAAACTGTGTATGGAGTCAGCCTCCACCACATCACTGCCTAATGCATTCCATCCGTTAACTACTCTGACACTGAAAAAGTTCCTTCTAACGTCTCTGTGCTCATTGGGTACTCAGTTTCCACCTGTGTCCCCTTGTTCGCGTCCCCCCATGTTGAATAGTTTGTCCTTGTCTACCCGGTCGATTCCTCTGAGGATTTTGTAGGTTGTGATCATGTCTCCCCTTACTCTTCTGTCTTCCAGTGTCGTAAGGTGCATTTCCCGCAGCCTTTCCTCGTAACTCAGCCTCTTAGTTCTGGGACTAGTCTAGTGGCATACCTTTGGACTTTTTCCAGCTTCGTCTTGTGCTTGACAAGGTACGGGCTCCATGCTGGGGCGCATACTCCAGGATTGGTCTTACATATGTGGGTGTACAAGATTCTGAATGATTCCTTCACAGGTTCCTGAACGCTGTTCTGATGTTAGCCACCTCGCATATGCCGCAGATGTTATCTTTATGTGGCTTCAGGAGACAGGTTGGTGTGATATCAACTCCTAGATCTTTCTCTCTGTTCCGTTTTCATTAAGTACTTCAGATAGTATAAAGCAGTTACCTTGAGCAACCAAATATATCACCAAGAAGGATGAAGTTAGGTGTCACATGGGTCAATATGTGTCATAAAGGGAGGGAAATTTTCACACATCTAATCAGTAAATACAAAAAAAAATGGCCTTTATGCAACATAAGCAAAACACATACTAAAGGAAATTGGCTTTCATGAATTGCCCGGTCATGTAGGAGAAGTTGTAAGCATATGGTAAGTTCCTTTCGGTAGGAAACGTGTATGGAGTAGGAAGAGAATTTCAACTTTGCGGATTCAAGAGGAAATGTAAAATTAAGTATAATGACAAGCGCAAATAATTTAAAGGAGACATTTTCCACAACAGAGAGTGGTGCCCAAGATGACGTGAAGGCAGTACTGAAGAGAGTGTGAGAGTAGTGGTCAAAACAGTGTGAGAGCAGTGTTCAAGACAATGTGAGAGCAGTGTTCAAGACAATGTGAGAGCAGTTTCAAGACAATGTGAGAGCAGTCTTCAAGACAATGTGAGAGCAGTGCTCAAGACAATGTGAGAGCAGTCTTCAAGACAATGTGAGAGCAGTGCTCAAGACAATGTGAGAGCAGTGTTCAAGACAATGTGAGAGCAGTGCTCAAGACAATGTGAGAGCAGTGCTCAAGACAGTGTGTGAGAGGGGGCTCAAAATGCATCAAAATCGACCCATTAATATGAGAACAGTACGATGATCAATACAAATTCAATAGCACTAAAATAAAATGAAGAAATAAAATCTTGGAATCTGAAAAATATAAAAATTTCGGCA
>WNGS01163555.1:12275869-12307473 GCA_020271785.1 Procambarus virginalis
AGTTTTATATTACAGGAGTTTATGAGCAATCTCAAGTCACAATATTGCTGAAACTATTGGAAGAGGATAAATATTAAAAGACAATATCAGTATCGTGAAACCGAAGAACAAAACTTTTATCAAATAGTCCAAAAGAAAACTCCGTTGTATTAACTTGCATTTGTCAAAGTAACAAATCCAGAACACAGGGCTGAAACAAAATTCAGACTGATTACGGAACTGAAAAAATCTATCACATATTTAAAGCTGCGGAAGCAAGAAAATTAATTAAATTTCATGATGATTTTGTCCAATAGGAACTGCCTGTATAAAGTATAGCAGTCGACATTATCACTTGAAAAAATATAACATTAAAGTAAGAAAAGAGCATTCATTCGTGACCAGCAGCACAGAGGTGTGTTCATCACGAAAATCTAGAATTTTGCAAGTCTGAAATGAGAGCAGTTTAGTGATCACTAGTCTGAATAACAGAAATATCTAGTCACAAGTCTGAATAAGAGAAATATCTAGTCACACGTCTGAAGGAGGGCTTTATGAGGTAATAAGTCTGAGAGAGGGCAGCTTGAGTTTCTCTACCTAAAGGTCTGTAAAGTATTATTTTATTGTCAGAGAAAAGAGGCATTAGATTGAGAAAATGAAAACAAGAAAGTTTGGATGGATGCTATCAGCCAGAACTGAAAGACAATGCCAAAGAAAGGAGCTATGTGAGAAAGATATAAAGGCAACTTTAGAAAAAGGTACAGCTATAGTTAGAGATCCAGCTACAGAGAAAGAGGCAAGTAGAGAGCTAGAGAGAGGGAGAGAGAGAGAGAGAGAGAGAGAGTGAGAGAGTGTGAGAGAGAGTGAGAGAGAGAGAGACAACTATGGAGAGAAATAATAGTGACTGAGACATTAAAAACAAACTTAAGAAGAAAAGTTGGCTTATAAAGCTTCAATGAAGTTTTATTTCTAAGCAGATTACAAGAGAAGGTATTCAGAAAGAAAAGAAAACACTATTATGTTAAACTGTGAGACAAACTGAAATTTCAAGACCACTTTCTAAACAATTGGTTGTGTGGAGTAGACTTCTACCGGCCTCAACACACGATATACATAACAATATTTTAAAGGCGGAGTTTCCAGTAATGATGATCTAGATGTCTTCTCATTTATATATATACAAATAAAAATTGCATTGACCTGATCTCATCCCACCTTAACCTTCCTGACCTCACTCTCTCCTTCATGACCTCATCTCTTCCAATTAATTTGCCTTTAATCAAAAGAAGAACGTAATATAGTTGCAGTCACCCTAACTCGTGTCCTTGGTGGTTCCATCTAATTTGGCGTTCACTGAATTATTCTACCTTTATCTAATAAATGGCAACGTTTCTATTCTTTCTTACAAATTTATATCTATCT
Source organism: Procambarus virginalis (assembly GCA_020271785.1). Lineage (NCBI taxonomy): Eukaryota > Metazoa > Arthropoda > Malacostraca > Decapoda > Cambaridae > Procambarus > Procambarus virginalis. The sequence continues at coordinate 12,277,271 of WNGS01163555.1, forward strand.
ATTTGCTAACAAAATCAAGAACGTAAAACCCTAAACCTAATAATTTTAGTTAAGCATTTATTTCGTGATGAAATTTGTATCCAGGATATATTTTGATTGTAAACTCATACAGCAAAGTAACGTCTCTGTTTAACCTGTATTAGTTCCTGCAACACATTATCTCTTTTATGTTGCCTTTGTACAACATAAAATGTCGTCTGAGTATACCACACCATTAGTACACATCTGTGTGTGTGTGTGTGTGTGTGTGTGTGTGTGTGTGTGTGTGTGTGTGTGTGTGTGTGTGTGTGTGTGTGTGTGTGTGTGTGTGTTTTAGATACTCATCAGTGAAAGTTAATTGAAACATCAGTGTCTGGAGAACACGTTGCGATGTATACTTTTAATACACATCTTCTCTTGCCTCACAATGTAACGCCGGCCACAGTAAACGTTACGTCCCCTCTTGCCCTGTGTGTGTACCGCGGGAAAATATCCCATGAGTGATGTCCCGTCCCGTCCATGGGTCCCAGGCACCCCGCTGTGGCCGTTCCGAAACATGTAGATCATCGATGTTATATATATACACACCAGAATACATCTAACAACTCCCAGACCCTAATAACTGTCCGACTGAAACACATGACGGAATACCTTTCCCCCATCCAAAAAAAAAAAAGACGAATCAAGGAAACAAAACAAGCTCCCTCTACAAGCCCCGTATTCCTCCCTCTGGATGATCAAACTAAGCAGACAAGCCACAAGCACTTACCAATTTACTATCCCCAGGCTTCCGTTTGGACAGAAATGAGTAAGGAACTCAAGTTCGCCCTCTCCTGCGACGCGTCCTCCAAGCCAGTGAGGAAGAAGCCACCGGAGCAGGAGAACGGTCCCTCCTACCTCTCCATGAACACCTACGGCTCTACCTACACCACCTCGCAGTATTCCTTCTCATCCAAGGATCCAGTCTCATGACAGCTACCGGTAGGTCGTCCCTCTCGCTTCACGCACCAGCCTTAACGGCTGTAAACTGTTCAATCGCAGATTCTCTTACCTGGCTAGAGTATTTCCATGTTACCTGGTAACTTCTTATCAGTTTAGTTACTTAGTGCTACTTGGCAAGCTACACTGATCACCAGGTTATCTGGCGTTAGTTGTTCAGTTTAGCGCAGCACGAACCAGAGTGTGAATGTTATCTGCTTGTTATGTCGGGTTGGGCGGTGCTACTTGGTAAGTGGCACTTTGGTACTTCAGTCTTGTTTGGTAAAAACCATATTTGACAATCTGTTAAAAATTAGAAAATCTTAGAGCAGTGTGAGTAAGTATTATAGTGAGTAAGTATTATATGAAAGTTCGATTTCACACACTGTTCCAAGATTGTCTCGAAGATACGTAGTTATTGTGATTGTATTGATCATTGAACGAAGTGGTATTGCAATTCCATTACTCTTCGCAGCTCTAGAGCTCTAGTATTATACATTTACCTCATCCAGTTGAATAATCCGAACATTATTTTGTTTCATTACTAACAGGAACCAGCAAGCCAAAAGCCGGCCGAAAAATTCGGCCAAGACGAAATTCCGACGCCGCCTTTGGCGGCTGCCCGCAGCAACCAGTCACTGGACCGTATTTCCCGACGGTCAGCGCCGCCGACCACGCCAGAGTCCACCCCTGAGGTGCAACACAAGGCCAGCTTGCAGTCACCTGACTTGCCCTTCCAGCTGATATCTACAGTATGACACTAGAACACCCTAAGCCAGCACCAGTCCCCTCGCCTCACCACCATCACACACATTGCTCGTTCTCAACTATAAGCTCAAGGAACTTGGGTCGGTATTCAATATTGCAGGTCAGAAGTTGCACGCCGTTATAGAAGACGTAAGATAATGAATACTTCTCTAAATATCTGGATCGTCACACTTTAAGTATATTTACACTTCGAGAATAAGATGGTGCCAAAACTGGTGCATGGGCTTTTTGTATAAAGAATATAATTATTTTTTAATCGTACATGAAAACGTTAATGTAAGAATCATTTATATTATTCATGTATATTTACACGTAAAGAAATAAATAGGCAAATAAAGTAATAATATTAATAACAAATATATTATTTATATGTGAGAAAGCTGCAGGAACACGTAAGCCATAGATCACTAAGAACTCTAATTGACCTGGCCAGAATTCGAGCCCATGCCGTCCAGGACGACCCCTAAGCGTACACAGCACCATGACCACCTCACCAATGATCGCCTATTGGTGTGGTGGTCACGGTACTGTGTACGTTTAGAGGTGATCCTGGATGGCCTGGGTTCGAATCAATCACATTCGACTTGAGAATGGTCCAGGACGGATCGAAACGTCGTCGTCCCTTCACCTTCTACTGTGTGGTCTGGTCAACATGGGTTCGAATCCTGGCCGGGTCAATTAGAGTTCTTAGTGATTATATATATAAATATATATATATATAAATAAATATATATAAATATATATATATATATATATATATATATATATATATATATATATATATATATATATATATATTATTGATTTCTTTTTCCTATTTAGCAAGGCTTGTCGCGTCCTGTTAGCCAGGATGTTGCTTTCACTATATCGTGATAAAGTTCATTAACATCACGATATTGACATATTTAGAAGCTTACTTTTGTTCTTATTTTATATCGGTCGAATTTTACCATAGTTATAAATAATCTAAATGAGAAATAATCGGTAAATTTAGATTTGGTGAAGTTGTTAAGTGAGTTCCGTTTCAAAATATACAAAATACATATCATATGTATTGAATAAAATGTATCTATTAATTATTAAGATATGCGAAACAATCATTATTAAGAGTTATTTGACAACTCTGCCTGAAAAGCCGGACATTTAAATGCAAAGAGCAAATCATACACATACTTTGTGGGTAATAGTGTACGAAAACTTATATTAACTAAAGAAAAAGATAACACACAATTACATACATGCATACATATTATGTATATACATATATGTATAAACTGTCAGCCATAATAATCGTGGATAATAACATTTCATTCACTAGGGCACTAGGAGCCTTGAACCACCGGCCAAGGAGCCAGAGGCAGTAGCTCTGTCAACCACACTATGAACAAGCCACATTAAAAGAAGGGTCCCAGAGTCACAAGACTGGTATCCAACTGAGACTTTCAACTTATCTCGGGCTGTCACTAGAGCATGGAGGAATTAGGCCATGTAAATTGTCAACCACAATCAACGTGGGCGTGGCTCATATAAGACCCAGGTGTCAGGAAAGGACGGCTGTTTCACCATGGGAGGGTGGCCAAGGTGTCTGGCAGGGATGGTTGCCATGTGAGGGAGGGCAAGCTGCTCCTTCCATGTCTATGTTAATTTTTTCACCATACACGACCATTGGTGATACTTGTTCTTCAAATAAATTTTGTCTTATATGAAACCAGTATTCGTATAAACTGAGTTTGATAGACTATCAATATATATATATATATATATATATATATATATATATGATAGTCTATATATATATATATATATATATATATATATATATATATATATATATATATATATATATATATATATATAAATTACTGCCTACACTAAGAAGGATAGATACCAGGACCCTGAGGTTCGTAAGTGCTTGCGTAACTGCTTCGTGAATCTGGCCCCAGGAACGTGGCTGAGGGACTTTTTAGCCAGTAAGCGTGTTCGGGGCAATAGGAGGTGTGGGCTGGCCGTGAGATCATCTACCATTTTTAAGGACTCCTGCTGGTTGGTGTGGAGGATTCTGCGCCATTTGCCACTGATCATGGAGAGGAGGAGGGATCGGAACCCGGTACTGGCTCCGAGTACATAACTGTACCTTCTCGAGTCTCATTTTTGGTCTTTTATGGTAACGCCTATTTCTAAAAGGACGTCATGGACCAAATGTTTCTTTCATTATTTTTGGTCATCTAATTGAGTAAATAAGTAAAAATGCAATAATATATCATTTTAAATAATATTTAGTTTATAATATTGATTAAAAATTGTTTCAGAGGAGACATTCTCGATTCTTATCCTTAAAAAAATAATTTTGAAAAAGACAAATCTTTCAAGTTACTTAAAATGATTCTTACAAGACCATAATATAAGCTACATTTGGTGCTGTCGTCAGTAACGTGTCATTTATGACACAATATTTATAAAATGTATTATATTATATTTATATTATATATATATATATATATATATATATATATATATATATATATATATATATATATATATAAATTAACGTTTGACGAAATCAACAAATCGGTTCTATAAAATATCAGTATCCCTATTCATAGAAAATATAGAGAAATTCAACGAGATTTTCTAAGTATTAAGAACAATTCTCAAAGACAAATTCAGTTTTTTTTGGGGGGGTGAATGCCCAAAACGCTGCAGCCTTCACAGCAAGATATAGGACCCAGAGAGTTGGTCTCGTCACATGCGTTCCTGGGACCAAGCTTACTTGAGTTTGGTGTAACTCTTAGAAGGGCAGCTCATGCTGGCAAAGAGGCACAGTCACAACTTGTAGAGGTGAGTGTGTCTGAAGGTCTCGTCGGCTCATGTGCAAAGTCACACATGCTCAAGACGAGCAAAGGTCACACATGCTCAAGACGAGCAAAGGTCACACATGCTCAAGGCGAGTAAGTGGCCCATGCTCAAGACGAACGCCTTTCCAACATAAAGCATTACATCAATTCCTCTTTATGGAAAGAAAACGAGTTGTTTTTAATGGAAATGTAAGATTCACTCAGACGATTGTTACTTTGGCATTATATAATGTTTCATACATAGTGTACGTGTACATAGTGTTTCATACATGATGTGTAACAAGAAGGAAATCAACAATGGGTTTTTATATTTAATAATTCTCCTTCGATTAATAAGTGGTCATCTTGCTAAGACTGAGGGAAGAAAGGTGCGTAGGTGAATATGTTTGTCCTTGAAAGTGTGCATCAATATATATATATACGTATGTGCGTGTATGCTTGCATAAATGTCATCATATGTATGTTTGTATGTAGATGAATGTGTGTGCACACATTTTAGTTAGTCATATATTTTCAAACCTTTTCGATCTCCTTAAATTACTAAAACCCCCCTCTTGCTGGTGAGTTTTGCCCTCGTGCTGGCGGTGAAAGCTGGGCAGGTTTTCGGAGTGAATTTAATCTAGACACATTTTTCCCCCCGTGTAAAAGTCAGATGTAACAGCCTATAATAAGTGAATTACAGGTTGTTGTAATGCACTTATTACACGTGAAAAGTGAGCCTTGGTGATTTTTTTCCCCTTGTTTTGTGATTGCCTCGTAAGAAAAGGGGTTCCTGTGGTAACTACTTGTTATGAGGGAGACGAAGCACAGTTTTTAACAAAACCACTGAACAAACGAGTAGAATAATAGAGAGCTAGTTTTAAACAAGAATTTTTATATGTTAACAAGTCCTACAGGACTTTTTTTTGTCTCTGCAATAAATGCTATATTGCAACATAACAACGGTTTTTTACAGACACTGTTGATGCGTGAATATTTTCTACCAATCTGGTGCAAGAGTGTTCTAGTGACGGATGAGGAGTAATTCCACCTCATTATTGCTAACTAATGGGGAGTGATAATCCGTCACATGTTGCAGTGTTACATGCAATAAGTTGTTAAATGTTGTATATTGTCCCAGAAAAGAACTTTTTATACGTAGCTTACTGTTACATATTACAGATATCACATGCTGTAACTTACGTGGCAGACTGTGTCCTTCTACACAAAGGAGAGTGTAGACTGTTCAAAAGATATTAGATTGAAGACCATCATATAAAGCTATATTATTTTTGCCTTTAGAAAATATTAAACAAATTAACTGAATTTTAAATAGGTATATTCTTGCCAATCAATTGGAATCGCTGGCTTAGGCGAGGACTCGCGAGACTAAAATTCGTGCCATCACCAGTTTCGCCTCAGAACGTAAGAATATAGGAACTTATGAATTGTGAAAACTGCATATAGCATTTAGGGCCATGTGAAGCAGCTATTTATATCATAACAAGCTCACTCATATATATGGCTAGCCTGAACATTAAACAATTTAGCGGTCCAACACTCCAGCCATATGTGACATGACTTTTAAGACGGATCAATAAATTTACAATGAACAGTGATTGGCTGATTATTCCACCATATTGTTAACCTTTTGTAACATTAATAAAATAAACATATTATTCAGAGCTTTTATTTATATTGCTAAAATAATCGCCATGCATATTTCAACAGACACAAGCAAGTCAGTCATAATCAACATTTATTATGAATATATATTGTTTTAAGAAAAAATGTTAACAAGAAAATGTATAGTTAATTATTTTTGTCTAAAAATGTTTATTAAGAATTGCAGGAGCAGCACAGTACTTGACACAAGTCTCCAAGTCCAAGCCAGGGAAATATTCATGTAAATACTGTGTAAGTTTTGTTGGTGATTTCATGTTGTTATGACGTTGTTGAGTACGCAAGTCTAGAGCCCATTATTTACTGTCAGTTGCTAAACCTGCTTACACCTTAGCTGGATTAAGTTCTCATCTGCTCTGTAACATAAAGCCTCTTACCCCGTTTGTATACGATATGTACCGATTAAAAAAATAACGAAATACAGTGTTTTATTGTATTAATAATGCCCTTAAGGTGTTGCCGCTTTGTCGTCAATATATCATAAGTGCCAGCAAGTGAGCCACACATACCTCTGTGGGTGAGGGAAGACCCAGCATGTAGGGTTGTTATTAGAAATATAGAGGCGCTCGTTTCACTAGTGGCGCTCGTTACTGCCATATGACCCTAGCTAATGTATTATCAAAGTGGGGGATGAAGAAACATTTAAAAGTAGGAACTAGTCTACTCCAGTCAAACAACAGATAATTATATACAATAACTAAAACCGAGATCATGAGGTTGAGATTATGCTGACCGATTCAATAATCATAACTAGCACTTAAGTATCTGGTGGGAAAAATAGTCAACACTAAAATGTGATCACAGCTGTTCCCGGAAGAAGTTCTTACATTAATCAAACAAAACACTGAGTCACAACTGCCAGCTAAATTTTTGGATTGGTATAAATAGGAGCTGCCATGTATGGGTCAATATGCCTTCAGCCATTTCCTTGATTCCTATCCTCTAATGTGTTTCTGTATATATATAAGCCTATAGAAAAAGATCCCCTAAATACTAAACTTAGCTGATAGTTTGTAGAGATACACTTACTTCTTCCTTCCGATCCACAATTGTCACTGCTACGAGCTGACCACCGTGGCGGGTAACCTCCACACCTCAGGGCTACCAACAATACCGCGCTCCCCTATTTTACCCTAAACATGTATACATCCTTTCCACCAACTATTTATAATGTTATATTATTCATGGCAAAATAGGATATGTATATAATTATAAGGATACAGGTAAACTTCGTGAATAACTTTTTTTTTCCTAAAAGTGGGGAACAATCCTGGTTACATTCTCTAGCCCTTGCAGCCGCGTGTTGGTGTGTCGGTCTCTGAACACCCAGCANGTTTTTGATTGATCAGTTAAAGGGCGATTTGATTAGGATAAGTGATACACATTTATCTTACTAATACCTTATTAATATCCCTTAATCTCAATAATGACATTGTGCTTCACTTCACTTTTTTCTTGTCTGTATATCCAACCTACTGTAGGACTTGTAAATCCATCCTTCTGGAGATGTATTATTAAATACGAAAGTACTTAAGAAAATTCCTGTCTTAATCCTTCCTTCTTGGTCTGACACTGTCACACTGTTCATCACATGGTAATTTTCGTGATTTACACAAACACACACACACACACTAATATACGTGTATATATATATATATATATATATATATATATATATATATATATATATATATATATATATATATATATATATATATAAACTTTTATGTGTAATATATCAACATTTCACCTTTGATAATGCATCATAAGGCGATAAGACATTCTATGCTAATAAAATGAGAGAGAATAATCATTTAAGGAATTTTTAAAATATGAATAAAGGATATTGTGGCGAACCTTGTGGCCTATGTGAGGCAGTTCCTATTTATATCCAGTCACAACCATTTACAAATGCTTCAAAACTACCCTTGATAGAATCCAGCGACCCCGTCGATTATGTTACCTGGCGTCCTTTTTTATATATTAATAAACAACCTTTTTTTCTAAATTTTATTTTACCCAGGTTGTTTCTGAATCTATACTTACCAAAGTGTCATCATTTCGTTTATATATATTTAGAAACCTATTAATATTCACCTTGTAACATAGTTTTGTCAATTTGTTTACTTCACTTGAACAATCTTCGCCTTTCTATAGAATGTTATTTATGTCTAATGTTATCCATCAACTTTATGTCGCCTGTGAGACTCCACTTCCATAACAGTACAGCATTGAGCATCGGTCCATGCAATGAACGTCAATTGTCTTGAGAGTAAGAAGAGAACCATGACAGCTAATCCTGGGCATAAAGTGCTCCACATAACGTGAAACTGCAATTAGATTGGCAAATTTACATTCTAATTAAATTCGTAGAGAAGACGGGACATGATTCTTGGAACATCAACCAAGTTAGAGGACTAAATATTAGACTGAATTTTAAGAAATTTAGGATTCAGACAAATAGGCAGCCGTATAACATTGCAGAAATGAACTAATAGGAAAATTTCAAGCATAGTTTTAATTGTAGGTCGTTCTTTGTTACGTCACAAAAAATGTAATAAAATGCCCCTTACCTTACCTTGAGGTGCTTCCGGGGCTTAGCGTCCCCGCGGCCCGGTCGTCGACCAGGCCTCCTGTACAACCTAACCTAACATCAAAACATCAAACTGCCCGTCAATTTTGCGTGCCGCTATGATTTATAATAAAAAAAATATTTGGGCCGTTGGGGATTTATATGTCAAAATACTATTCGAGAGGACGGGTTGATAAGAACATCAGAGTCGTTTGATATAAATCAGAGTTGCCTTGTAAAGGCCAATAAGCTTTGCTAAGTATTTCTTCATTATTGTTATGTAATGAACCAATGGGAAATACTTATGTAACTCTATTTTCGTGTAATATCTGCGATATAAATCGCTCCTCATTTTGAGAGCATAGATTAGCATTTCTCTTGTTACATAATAAATGCAAAACTTAAGGTAAATGATGTATATTTAACTTAAGTTTTACATTTATATATATTGGTATGTTTATATATGCTCAAATACTGCATGCTGACCAAACTAATTGGAGAATATCTATATCACTAAATCTTTTATATTCAGAAGGAGTAACTGGCACGCAATTGCTTACTTTTCATTGTACATTTGCAAATGAAAATGTTTATCCAGGTAAACATTAGCAGGTGTACAGTTTTGTCATTAACCTTACAGTAGCCACAATAAGGAAGGGACCCATTTACCCATGCGGCGTGCGGCTACGGAGACTTTAACCATTTCTCTTTAACTTGTGTGTGTAATCATTATGGGCAATACGCCAATGCTGAAAGTTCCGCCACACACACACCCCACCAGGCTCGCCTTACCGCACGTTGCTCAACTCAGCCGTCCTGAAGCTGCAGGAGATGGGCAGACTGCACGCCCTCAAGCGCAAGTGGTGGAAGGAGAAGAGGGGCGGGGGCACCTGCCAGGTAACATCCATGGGGCTCCCATGCCCACAGGCTCCCATGCCCACGCCCCATACCCTTGGTCCTCACCCACTTGTTCATCTTCATCAAACTCATCATGATTTTTTAGGCTGACAAACTGCTCTCCTGGTTATTTGTAGATACATAAGTCATACACATCTTCGATATGGGAATTATTTTGATCCCCGTTTTGCTGCCAATTATTTTGCTCATATTTTTCTGTGATGAATCTCTTTGTGTTTGTTTCCAATATTCCAAACATTCCCAGTTGCTTGCTTGCATGAGAACCTACGATCAGATTTACTGTTTTGATTTGTGTTCTTAACCTGTTGTGGCCTCCAGTCTTCACACAGATGACACGTTTCATACAACAAGGTGTCATGGCTTCCTGTTTCCTGAGAGTTGGCATCCCCGAGCTTGTGCTAGAGTCCTGTGATCTCGTCTAGAAGGAATCTCCATAGTCCTAATCTCCTGCAACTTTATAGCATTTCACCAAAAAAAATGTTCACTGCACCTGTCTTCCTTACCTGCTTGGATTAGTCTTGACACTGATTATTTTCATTCATCCACAGGCCTCGCCGTGTAATATGGGAATTGTCGCTCCCAATAATATTTTTTTATAGATCAGTTCCTTATACAGGGTCACCCTTCACGAACGCCATCACCGGGGCTATCCTGAGCTTGCAAGAGGGAGGAAAACTCCAGGCTCTCAGAACGCGCTGGTGGAAGCACAAAAGGGGAGGGGGGCGGTGTAAAGTAAGAGGAACCTCTTTTGGTGTTGTACTAACATTTACTGCTAACACCAGTAAACTTCTCCCACCATTGCTAGTGATCAATAAGTATCCTAACACCGCCACCAAATATTTTCTTAACCTTTCACTTATCCTGTGAGTTTAGACATTGAATGAGATTTAATATAACGAACGTCTTTGCTCGTGTATTTCTTGCTGATTTTCAATGGGATCCATGTCTTGCTCAGCATCATTTAAATTATTCCTCAACAATGTTTATATTTTTATCTTCATTTCAAAGACTAAGCTCACTTTAAATATCCACCCAGAAGGAAGAAAAATAAACGTACCCACCTTCAATGTATATAATCCAGCCATAAGTTAAACGCCTCCCTAACAAACTGATGCTAATATTGAGCAACTCTCACTACTGCACTTCTCGTGTCAAGCACAACCTACAGCCGCCTAGGAAAAAACCTCAGTTAGATAATATCTACGTAATTCACTTTTTTGGGGTCAGAATTATCACCTATGAAATTTAATCTAAGATGAATTGCCAGAATATAATAAGAATGAGGATATTACAACAAAACATATTGGTGAAGAACTCAAAGCTATACATAATTATCACGTTTTAGTAAAGGATATATATATATATATATATATATATATATATATATATATATATATATATATATATATATATATATGTTGTACCTAGTAGCCAGAATGCAGTACTCGGCCTACTATGCAAGGCTCGATTTGCCTATAAGCCAAGTTTTCCTGAATTTATCTATTTTCTATTTTTTTCTTATGAAATTATAAAATGTCCATTTCATTATGTATGAGTTAATTTGTTTAAATTTGAGTTAGAACTAATGTAGATATATGACTGAACCTAACCTACCTAACTAATCTATCTTAACCAAACCTAAACTAACATACTAAATCAATAATTAATGCTTTAATATATGTAATAATAATAATAATAATTAAATAAACCAATTGGAAACAATTTTGAAAATAAAGAAAATCACTCGGTCTATTAGCAAATCAGGTCTTGCATAGTAGGCTGAGAAGAGATAGAGAGAAATATATATAGGAAATATGATAAAGGAAATAGGTCGGGAGTCAGTACATTAGACAATCGACGGGTAAAAAGGCGGAGTCCAAGAGCTAATAGCTCGATCCTTACGGTACAAATAGTAAATATAAATAATAAATACACACTCACAGACACACGCACATACTTAACGTACTTGGTTAATGTTCGTTCTCTCACTTCGCTTGTAATATTAACCAAACGTAATTTATTTTAACTAAATATCTGCAAGTACTGCAAGAATTTACTGTACCCTCTTTATGAATTCGTTCACCTGCTTATGCAATAATGATCACTTGACTTTGCAAACCTGCCACTTGGCCCTTTCATTAAAACAGTTCTCACACACCTGCTGGCACCATTCACAACTCCACAAGAACTTGGTTCACCTCTCTCACACACCTGCTGTACACTCTTCACGACGACTCCTTTCAAANTCTACAGCGTTCCTACCACTGCTTCATAACCACTGGTCTACTGTTATCTTCCAGAGCTGTCATATACAAACATATCAGAGATTTACTCTCCCTCACATTCTTCCGACACCCATCGACATACACAAGTGTTCAGCGAGAAATCAACCGCCCAAGTATCGGACTTGAATTAGGGCGCGTTATACAGTACACTACAGACCTGGTGAATTGTTAAATCCTGGGGGCCTATCTACGAGGCTGGGAAAGCCGCTAAGTCCTCGTACTCAGCTACTGCGTTCCTCCTGCAGGTACTCGGGTCACTACACCACAACACTCGCATCTTTATTAAAATTCTACCAGTTATTCGTTACGCTATTACCTCTTACTCGCAATGAATACTCAACATATGAAAAATGGCTTCCTTAATGGCTAGCCTAGTCACTTGGGCTGGACGGTAGAGTGACGGTCTCATCCATGCGGGTCGGCGATCAATCCCCGAACGTCCGCGTAGTTGAGTACCATTCCTTTCCCCCGTCCCGTCCCTAATACTTATCCTGTTCCCTTCCCAATGCAATATAGTCGTAATGGTTTGGCGCTTTCCCTTCATAGTGCCCTGCTTCCTTAATGGCTATATAATTTTATGTTTGGTCTTGAACTATGTCCTTATTTTTGCATATAATAATGTGCGAATTGGTGTGTGTTTTAGGCTGACCCCTTACACCATGCTGAAGGAGACCTCAGAAACAGAATGACGGGAAATGATCGCTATGAGGGCTTCTGTATCGATCTCATCAAGAGATCTCGGAACTGTTAGGCTTCAACTACACCATTAGAATCGCTGCTGACGGTTCCCATGGCAAGTACGACGACAAGAAGAAGAGATGGAACGGCATGATTGGCGAACTTCTAGATCAGGTGAATTGGGCAATAAGACATAATCAGCGTAATAATAATCCCCCGCTTAACACGAAGATTAACGAATCATTAAAAAATTTGTCAAAACTGAAAGGAAACTAAACGTGAACCCACTACAAAGTTTTTATCAACTTTATCGTAAAATATAATTTGATCAATAACATCTTAGTTAAAACATGCAGAATGACTCGAGTAGTTGGTAAACAACTGTGCAGACATGGCAGAGTTGTTGTGGTGAAAGCTCATGCTCGCGGTAAACAATGACTCTAAAGTGATAAGATCTTTCGTGTGTGGGGGGGAGAGACCAGTATTGTGTGTACACCTGCTGTGAGAGTAAGGTCCGCTGCCTGCTCCAGGAAACCTTCCTTAAGGGGCTGGCCAGAGTGTTGAGAGCTACTCGAGTGATTTAAAGTTTCAGTGTTTAAAAATTCAGTTAAGTCCTTCCCACATATCGAGCACCTGAACACATTATATACGCAGCACAACCCGTCCTCCTCAGCCCGACCTCATCAACAAATGCCAAGTGCTTGTTAATGCAGCCGCCAAACCCTATGTTTATGAATGAAAAACGGTTTGCTCACGACAACTGATGACGTTCGAACATTTCTTGAACAGTGCTTTGATGCCTATCACTGTTCGAATCCCAGCTCTGTAAATGCTTCCCCAACGTACTACACTTACAAATAATCGCCAACAGAACCTAAACACCTATGTCTAATGATAAGTAAAACTTTATTATATAATACTATTTATTTATATATGAGAACGTTTATTTTTAATTCGCATTACGTAAAAATTTATGACTGCTTCTTGGGGCGGGGGGGGGTGGTAAGGGGTGAGCCGCATGGCTTTAATAAGCCTGGCCTGAGGACAGGTTGACACACACACACACACACACACACACACACACACACACACACACACACACACACACACACACCTGTCCTCAGGCTAAGCTCGTCCAGGCGGCGAACAAGCAAAAAGACAGAGTCAACAATTTTAACGTACTGCGGATTTGTTTTTCTTAAATAAAAGGTAACGGTATTTCATATTAACATATGCTGAATAGTTAGACCTAACTTAGGTGATAAGGTTCTGTTGGCTATTACTAGTATTTGCAGAAAGTGAATGAAGCATTTATAGATGTGCCATTGGAGCCTGTGACGGGAATGAACCACTGTTCCAGAAAAGTGCATTCGTCATCAATGTGAGGCATGTATAAAGTGTTTATTCATTAATGAACAAGGTGGTTTGGCGGGTTGGTTAGCGAGCATTTGGCGTTTGTTGCAACCCATCCTCATCAACATTTTGTCTTGTTTTTTCTTGAAAGATGAAAGACCTTAACTAACCGATTCCATCTGTTGTACATACTCATCACGAACCATCCAGCTCATTATTTTGATGAAGGGTTCAAACCTCCTATATAATTTTGTTGTTGTCTTGAAGCCTCAATAGTATGATTTATGAATATTTGTGTATATCATTCTTGTCCACTGAGGGAGGGAGAGGGGGGGGGTCTGGTAGATGGTGAATAAGATGTTCTATACATTCCCTACAAATATACATTTTGCATAACACGATTCTCTGTATATATATATATATATATATATATATATATATATATATATATATATATTAGGGGTACCACCTCTGGTGCAATTGCAGGGACCCACATCCTCGAAGAAGAAAACAAAGAGCATTCAGAGAAGATCTTGTGGATTCTCACTGAATACTTTATTCTTTTCTTCTCCTACCACCCTATTATTTTTTTGTATGTTTTGTTTTATTTTATTGCAATGCTACAGTTTACAGAGAACACACACACACACACACAAATATATAACAATTAAACAATCAGCGTTCGAAGACCTCGTCCAGCTCCTCGGAGGTTGGGTGCGTACCCAGGATACAGCACGCATTTCCCCTCTGCACTGCGACACTGAGGCGCTGGAATAGGAAACTGGCTGCTCGTGGGTCTCTAGTTTTCCCAATGAGTTCCTCACCAACCTCCTTTAAAAACTTGAGTGCACATTTACCCCAGGCGCCCAGAGTCTCTGAGCCTATCGGCACGAACCTGTAACAACGTTCTAGGTTTCTGTACTTGTGGATTTTCTGGGTCATATATATATATATATATATATATATATATATATATATATATATATATATATATATATATATATATATATATATAAAGTGTTTTACGTTTTTTTGTTTGTTTTGACCACAGAAAGCAGACTTGGCTATCGGTGACCTGACCATCACATACGAGCGAGAGCAGGTGGTTGACTTCACTATGCCATGGATGAACCTTGGTGAGTGTTGAATTCATCCCTCTTGATGATAATTTGTAGAACCTCCAATGTACGATTTTAACTCAAAAAATATTTGAAGAACATTTTAGTAATATGATTATTGATGTTCCACAATTCCAGTCGTTCAACAGCATTTTATCAATACAATCAGCGAAGTTGTAGTCGTTCCACAACAATTTAGCAATACAAACTGCGAGGTTGTAGTCGTTCACGACATTTTAGCAATACAATCAGCGATGATGTAGTCGTTCTACAGCATTTTATCAATACCATCAGCGATGTTGTAGTCGTTCCACGTCATTTTTTGCATTACAGTCAACGATATTGTAGCCTTTCAACAACATTATATTATAATAATTAACAAAGTTGCCGTTCTACAGTCACTGTTGCAACACAAACAGTGACTGGCCTACCCCTCTAGCACTGTACCAGCGTCTTCTCTTATGTTCCTCCAATCTTTAGTCTACCCTT
Source organism: Procambarus virginalis (assembly GCA_020271785.1). Classification (NCBI taxonomy): domain Eukaryota; kingdom Metazoa; phylum Arthropoda; class Malacostraca; order Decapoda; family Cambaridae; genus Procambarus; species Procambarus virginalis. The sequence continues at coordinate 12,292,926 of WNGS01163555.1, forward strand.
GATTTGATTACCCGAATGTTCCTCCAATCTTTAGTCTCCTCTTGATTTGATACTCCGTAAAGAAAACGAACCTCCTAATCTAACTAGACTCGTATAGACCCAAGCAACCCACCTACTTTTCATAGTAGGTTAGGTTGTATATGTAACGTTGGTTATTATAGCATAAACAAAATCGCAACGCATTAGTTGAAGCACTGTGTTGCTCTACCCAGAATGCCACTGTCAACGTATCGTCTCGTTGCTCCAGGCGTTCCAGAATTGAACGTTCCATTACGTTCAGTCATCGTAAATTAAACAAATCTTCTTATCGTGATTGAAATAAATCTTCCTGGGTCTTCGATTGCCAGCGCTCTACTGTTGCATTCACCGTTGTGGGGATTTCATCAGTGCTTCAGTAAATTTTGTGTTGCAGTGATTAAAGTGTCAGTTGTTTTAACAGCCGGTAAACAGTGAGCTAGATGGTGAGTTTAGCAGTGATTATCCCGGCGCTAGAATTATACGGGAGAGACTATAGTGAGACAACAGGAGCTTGTCTCTGTGAAATTAATAAACTAACAGGAGAGTCTGTGTGTGTGTGTGATTGAGAAATCGGTGAGAGAAGGGGAGGGAATATTAGTAGACCAGTAATAAGACTGTTTGTGGAATATGATTAAAAAGGTCTAGCAAGATTTTAAGACGATTGACCCTTTCTCTATTTGTTTTCGTCAATGACTTAATAATAAGGTGCCTGGTTAATATTTGTAGCCCCAGTGCCAAGAATTGGCACCCTTACTTTTTTTCAATAAGGGGCATACATCCTGTATTTATGCAGCTACGGTAGACTAAATGACGGGTTACATTGTTTGTATATAAAAGGTTGTTATGAGATGCAAAAAATTCCAATTTCACAGGATGGTTAATCATTTAGGGTCATGTGATCAGTAGCCTACTTTGATGGAAAACTTTGAATGCATTGGATACTTTGAATGCATTGCAGGCTCGATAATTGAATGCATTGGATACTTTGAATGCATTGAATACTCTGAATGCATCGAGTACTTTGAATGCATTGAATACTTTGAATGCATTGTGAAAATAGCGTCAAGAGCACGAGGGTGGAAAAGGTTGTTGAAAAGATCCAGGTATCTCACACTAGCAGGTCTGAAAGGTCTCATACTGAAGGTCTGAAAGGTCTCACACTAGCAGGTCTGAGGGAGTCTCATACTGGCAGGTCTGAGGAGGGGGGGGGCTCGCATACTGACAGGTCTGAGGGGTCAGAATTGGGAGATTCGTCACCTGTAATCACCTGCTCCAGATAACATCAGCGGTGGAGTATAAACTCGACCAACAGGACTGTGAGACAAAGATTTGTTCCCAAGCACTTGCTAGAATGACTTTTTTGTGAGCCAACTTAAAAGTCTGTTGTCGCAGATGAGCAAGTCATAAGGGGGGATTATGTATGTGGGGGAGAATAACGATCAAACGGAGACTAATTAACCAACAGGTTTTTTTTAGCCGGGGGCGGGGGTGGGGGGGGGTTCACGCGAGATAAGTAATTCAGTATCAGAGTATAAAGGGAGATTAACGAAAAATAATGGACTTGCTTAAATGTGTATGTGTGTGCGAGTGTGTGCGTGTGTGTACTCGCCTAGTTGTGCTTGCGGGGGTTGAGCTCTGGCTCTTTGGTCCCTCCTCTCGACTGTCAATCAACTGGTGTACAGATTCCTGAGTCTACTGGGCTCTATCATATCTACATTTGAAACTGTGTATGGAGTCAGCCTCCACCATATCACTACTTAATGCATTCCAATTGTTAACTACTCTTGTAAATTCCTTCTAATGTCTCTGTGGCTCATCTGGGTACTGAGTTTCCACCTGTGTTTCCTTGTTCATGTTCCACCCGTGCTAAGGAGCTGGTTTTTGTCCACCCTGTCAATTCCCTGAGAATTTTGTAGGTTGTTAACATGTATCCCCTTACTCTCCTGTTTTCCATGTCTTTCCTCGTAGATCATACCTCTCAGTTCCGGGACTAGTCTGGTGGCATACCTCTGAATCTTCTCTAACTTTGTCATGTGTTAACCAGGTATGGACTCCAGGCTGGAGCTGCATACTCCAGGTTTTACATAAGTGGTTTACACGGTCTTGAACGATTTCTTACACAAGTTTTCTAAAGGCAGTTCTTATGTTGGCCAGTCTAGCACATGCCGCTGATGATATCCTTTTGATGTGGTGTGTGGTGCCGGTAAATTAGCGAGGTAAGAAGGGTGTGTGCATAGAAGGAAATAAATGTAACAGAAAGTGTACAGAGGGGAGACGATGTTGGCAGAAGAAAGGGGAAATGAGCGTACACTGAACGGTGATTAATTACAGTGAGGGGAGACTTGGGAATAGAAAATAAAAAGTTGCAAGGGAAGTTGGCAGAGAACGAAGAAAGAGACGACAACGGGTGAAAGAGAGGTAGGAAGAGAGGCAGAGAGAACAGGATGGAGGGAGAGAAAGGCAGAGGGAATTGGATGAAGGGAGGGAGGGAGGAAGAAGAGAGAAAGGGGGGAGAAAGAGAGAAGGAAAGAGGGAAAGATAGATATGTAGGAGAGAGAGAGAGAGAGAGCCGGTACTGCCTGGTATCCTAAATAATGTGTAAGACCTTCCATTATTTCTTTTCTTCTCCCACATAACGCAGTTCTATTGAGAACATAGATGTTGAGGAAACTTCATAAAGCCCGTCGACCTATCCGAGGCAGCTGTATATTCACTTTATAAACGATACGTGTGGCGAAAAAGCTTGATACATCATCCATGAATATAATTACCATAATTACATGCCACGTTTAACCTTTTTAATTTTATAATTTAACACCAAAATTCATAAAATCGATCACTGAGAAGTTATTTACAAGTTATTAATTAATTAATTAATTACCGCCGTATTATGGAGCAGGAACATTGTGAATATTAATAAATTAATTATATTTGTTATTTGCAAGCTACCATTTGATTTCAGAATACAAGATAACCTATACGAAAAGAGATTCAACTTGTGAGCCTCAATTCCTTACATTATTCTCACTTGTTGACCAATCCACACACTAGAAAATGAAGAGACGACGACGTTTCGGACCATCCTGGACCATTCTCAATGTGTACAATCGATTTGAGAATGGTCCAGGACGAATCGAAACGTCGTCGCCCCTTCATTTTCTAGTGTGTGGATTGGTCAACATACTTCAGCCACGTTATTGTGACTCATCGCTTGCATTATTCTCACTTCCAAGCATTAGGAAGAGTAACACCCAGTGTGTGTGTCTGTCATCAGTCAGGATTGACATTAAATGTTGACCACCCTTGTTTCTCTACGACAGGCATCACCATCCTCTACCGGAAACCCACCAAGAAGCCTCCAAACCTGTTCAGCTTCCTCTCACCTCTCTCACTGGACGTGTGGCTCTATATGGCCACGGCTTACCTTGGCGTCTCCCTTCTCCTCTTTGTGCTGGCAAGGTCAGAAAACTCGTTTTGACAAATGTTAATTCTTTTTAACGTCGGAGTGTTGTGTTGTGTGTGTTTGTGTGTGTGTTTTAGTATTTACTTTTGACTTTGTATGTTTGGAAGTGTGTATGCAAGTCTGGGGTTTGCGTGTGTGGTATACTGTTTGAACGTTCAAGAGTTGTACAATGGTACAGTAGTTAGTAGTAGTTTTGGATTCAGCTACACTGAACGAAAATTCAAAGTAGCACGGGTTATGGTGAGCCCGTAGTGAACATGAATGCTCCAGTGTATATGTGTTCTTACAAGTAGTGCCCGTATGCGTTTGGGTGTGTGTTTTGTGCACGCGTGTGTATGTGTGTGCGTGTGTTTGTGTATGTTTGTGTGTGTGTGTGTGAGAGAGAAATTCTCTAGCTCTAGAAAAATGAGAGAATCTTCATTGCACAGAAGAATTGTGATGTGTGATGGTGGTGGTATAAACTGTCCGGGAGAAACTCAAGCCTGCCCTCTTACTCACCAGCAAGGGCAGGTGAGTAAGTGGGCTTACTCCCTATACCCATGTCACAACCAACCAGCATCTCATGTCACAACCATCCAGTTTCTCATGTCAAAACACAAACCACTTGTTTCTCTCTCTCTCTCTCTCTCTCTCTCTCTCTCTCTCTCTCTCTCTCTCTCTCTCTCTCTGTCTCTCTCTCTCTCTCTCCTGGTAGATTATGCCCAACCTTGTCTTTCATGTGCTGTTTCTCTCGGTTGTAATTTTCTCCCATTCTAGATTTAGCTCTTCTCTTGATACTTGGGCTTCCTCATTTATTCCATTTTGTTCCTCGAACTTATTATCCAGTTTTTATTTATTCCTTATAGCACGCCCTGTCAGATCTCCTGCATCCCTATACTCATGTCAGCATTGTATTAACATTGTGTGTGATTGTGCGTCTGTTTTTGGTTATCTGGGTCAGTATATTTGTTAATATGTGTGTTTGATTTGTTGTGTATTTGTTGTGTATATGAGTAAATGTTATGTGTTTGGATATAAGTATGTGCAAGTGTATTTATGTGAGTGTGTGCGGTTAGCCATAAAAGAAACATGTGATGAAAATGAGGGAATGGATAACAACGATGCAAGTTCCTGGAAACTATTTGGACCCCTTTCAGATAAATATTTGTTGACATCTTTACAAGCAATAGTAAATATATATTATATCATATGCATTTTAGTAATCATATGCATTTTTATTAGCTATAGCGATGCTTGTTTAAGATAGTTAATATTAAAAAGTTTTCGCCTCTTTAATGCAATTACCCAAGTGATTAACCATTTCAGTCTTCGATAACCATTCGTATTCTTAGTGATAAGATGTGAACGCAATGTTTGCCTTGGCAAGAGCTCTTCTGCAACTTCAGGCATTATTAAGGTTATGTCAGAGAATCGGGTAACCATGAATCATCATTTAGTTCAAAGTTATGCTAAAATAGGTAGTATTACTAGTCTTATTTCCCCTTGATACGAGCTATTGAACTTACTAAGACTAATCTAAATCGTTTTATGGGAATCATTGCATGGTTCTATTGTGATAACTCTAGGATTACTTATATCGTTCTTGATAAGTTGGCTCAGACTACATAAACAATGCTTACTTAGTAGTTTAAGGCTTACGAAAAAAGGTTTGGTAGATAGGCCATCACAAAGATTAAGCTTGGCAGGTATGCAGAGATTTCTGAGGTAGAGTTTGATAGGATGACTGACACTACTGAAATAAAGCTTTGCTGGTAGGCTTTGACTATTAAAATAGAGCCCGATAGGTAAGCTGAGACAAATCAGATCAGCAATGGTTTGTAGATCATGTTGCACAATCCGAGTTGCAAACACTGAGTAAAATAAGCCGTCTACTAAATGGTAGGTAACCGACGACAGCTGGCAAACTCTTGTTAGGTAATCAAGGGTTCTAAGTTAACGTTTGGTGGGAATTAAGCTTATGGTTGTTGGGAGAGGCTTTATTGGGTAGTCTGTGGTTGGTGATATAAGCCTTGGTAGGTCATATATGACAACGTAGATAAGACTTTGTAAGAACCTTTTGGTTACTGTGAGGCTGCGGCCACCAGACGACTGTGAGGCTGAGGCCACCAGACGACTGTGAGGTTGAGGCCACCAGACGACTGTGAGGCTGAGGCCACCAGACGACTGTGAGGCTGAGGCCACCAGACAGTTAGCCTCCTGGCGTGCACACACAGGTTCTCCCCCTACGAGTGGTCCAACCCCCACCCCTGCGACCAGTCCCCGGATAAACTGGACAATGAATTTTCCCTCCTCAACTGCCTCTGGTTCTGCATTGGTTCTCTGATGCAGCAGGGAGGAGATCTCTTGCCGAAGTAAGAATGAGACAGGGGAGAAGAGAATGATCAAATGTATGCTAGAAATGATAATGATTGTTTTATTCCTACCGGGAGGATGACTTATGATGATCTTGATGTTGGATTGCTTGTCATGTATCCTTTTTTTCTGTCATATTGGGACTTGTCAGTAATGCTCGCCAGCTGGAACGTAAGATCACTTTGTTTTAAAACACTAATAATAACAATAAGTAAGCTAAAGGTTTGTACCGACACCCAGTACCAGTTCACCATCAGCGAGCATTAAGCGTGACAGCCGCCAATTCTAAGCTTTGAATGTCACCCCTCCTTGCTCCTCCTCCTATACATATAACAAAATAATTCTTTATTAATTTATTTCCAGTTATTTTAAGATGAATCTCTGTAAACCTTTTGAATGCCAGCCAGACAACACTAAAAACGACATTAGCAAATTAGAAAGTAATTAGAGTATTAAACATTCAGATTTTTTGCTCGTTGTATTTCTCTCCATGGATCTGAGATAAAGGCGAGATACTGCTTTAAATACGTATGTAGTCTAGCAAGAGAAAGATTTATATATTTCAAGAGGCATCTGTCTCTTTAAGGAAGCGTCTGGGGAGATTTATAGCTGCTGAATATTTATATAAAAAGCTTTGAATTCGCCCTTTGCATTAGAGATGTTTGATAACTTGGGTTGTCTTGGAATGTCGTGCTGCCGGAAGCTATCGTAATAGGCAACTTAGCCGGCTTTATTTTCAACACACCTTAAACTTACTTTCATAGTTTATTCTTATCTATACCGATTAGTAAAGGTAAGAATAGTCAAGTTTAAAGTTATCCAGTCAAAACAAGACGATTGACCCTTTCTCATTTTGTTTTCGTCATTGACTTAATAATAAGGTGCCTGGTTAATATTTGTGGCCCCAACGCCATGAATTGGCACCCTTACTGAGAGTCGAGATCATGAAAAGGTGAATATAGTAAACCAATTATTTATCTACATAAGTGGTCGAAATAAAATATCTTCACTCTTCCTATTTTTTGGGGACATCCTCAGGTTATGGTCGAATAGCCGTAAGTAATTCGTGTGCTGCTGAGAGCACAGACCTTGAGAAAATTGGCAAGATTTGAGTATTTGAAGAAAAGCGATGGAGGTAGAACTCCTTGACTACAGCCAAAGTACATGGGGAGGCAGGAGTGAAACCTGTGATAAGACTTCAGTGAAAGCCTCAGAATCCCTAGAGGATTCAGTTGAATCCCAGGTTGCATTCCTTTTACCATGTCGTGGTGTAGTAGTTTAGGGCGTGAGCTTGGGAGTACGAAGTGTGCGGGTTCGAATCTTCCTCAGTGATGTTACCGGTCTTCACGTTGATAGATCGCGTTAAAGTGACATTGTGCAAAGATTTCCTTTGACCACTATGCTGAAGCTTCTAATGCAAACTTATTCTTTGATAATCCAGAACTATATTACAGTCTTTGTTAAAAGGACTCATATATGAGTAAAGAATATTATTCAGCAATGTTCGCGTTGTGAGTAATATTTTAACGGTCCAGTGAAATATAACAAAATAACATCATATAGATTCCAATACCTTTTAATATTTTTAATTTCTAGCAACTGTCGTTTGCAATAAAAAAATATGTTTATACTTCAGGAATCAAAATAAATTATATATTATTAATTTTTTATTTATCAGTGACCTGCTTTGGTTATTACGATCCATTAAATGTTACACACACACACACACACACACACACACACACACACACGCACACACACACACACATACACCCACGCACACACACACACATACACCCACCCACACACACACACACACACACACACACACACACACACACACACACACACACACACACACACACAATCACAACCTCACAACCTACAAATCACAACCTACAAAATCCTCAGAGGAATCGACCGGGTAGACAAGGACAAACTATTCAACACTGGGGGGACGCAAACAAGGGGACACAGGTGGAAACTGAGTACCCACATGAGCCACAGAGACGTTAGAAGGAACTTTTTCAGTGTCAGAGTAGTTAACGGATGGAATGCATTAGGCAGTGATGTGGTGGAGGCTGACTCCATACACAGTTTCAAGGGTAGATATGATAGAGCCCAGTAGGCTCGGGAATCTGTACACCAATTGATTGACAGTTGAGAGGCGGGACCAAAGAGCCAAAGCTCTACCCCCGCAAGCACAAATAGGTGAGTACAAATAGGTGAGTACACACACACACACACACACACAAACACACACACACAGAGGGCTTCGCGGCTTAGTGAACAGCGCTCGGGGGGTCGTAGTTCTAAGGGCCCGGGTTTGATTCCCGGTCGAGACAGAAACAAATGGGCAGAGCTTCTTTTACCCTGATGTCCTTATTCATCTAGCAGTAAATAGGAACCTGGAAGTTAGACATCTGCTACCTTTGCTTCCTGTACTCACCTAGTTGTGCTTGCGGGGGTTGAGCTCTGGCTCTTTGGTCCCGCCTCTGTGTGTGTGTGTGTGTGTGTGTGTGTGTGTGTGTGTGTGTGTGTGTGTGTGTGTGTGTGAGTGAAGAAAAAAATCAGTTGATTGATTGATTGACAGTTGAGAGGCGGGCCGAAAGAGCAAAGTTCAACCCCTGCAAGCACATCTAGGTGAATACAACTAGGTGAATACAGAAAGACACAAACACACACGGACACACACAAAGGCACACACGAACAACACACATGCACGCACACACACGCACGCAAAAGAATACTATGATTGGTCCTTCTAGTGCCTCGCAGATTAAGGGGTGTGGAGAGGGTTGCTGAGTCTCCCTCCATCACTGCTTCAGAAAAGTCTTCAGTCTAGTTTCTGGAACAATGAAAAGTGTCGGTGGCCTGTCTGGCTGGCGTTCGAGCCGCTTGCTTTCGCTTTCTCTATCCTCTCCTGAATGCTAACGTCATAGAGGAAAGATTTTCCTGAAACAACATTGTTACTGAAGAATATACGGAAATATATTTCGTCAATAATTATAAAATCCAATGCACATTTTAAATAGTTAACTGAATTCATCACACACACTGTTATTACAGCTACAAAAGACTGGAGCATCTTTCCTCTTGTATCCCCCTTCCCCGTGTTTGGTGTCGTAAGCCACTTGTCCGATTCTGTGCCCTTACTCCACAGGTTAAGTCCCTATGAATGGATCACATCCTTTCCATGCAGAGAAGAGGGAGCGAAAACTATGGAAAATCAATATAATCTCTTCAATTCGCTCTGGTTTACAATGGGCAGCCTACTACAGCAAGGCACAGAGCAGCAGCCCAAGTAAGCCTCACGCAACCTTTCGGACACAGGGCTTGTGGCTAACCTAGAAAGATTTTTTTTTTTATTTTACCTTTACGAATGAATTAGTTCATTTTACGGTTTGCTGTAGCGGGCACTAGACGCTAGCAGAGGGAGTAGTGGAGTCTACGACATGCCTGCCTTAACTAGTGAGACCTTAAGTCGCCTCCTTGCTCTGAACATGCATTGACATTAATTATTTTTATAACTGAAAAACAAAATTGTTCCTTATAAATGCGAGGCGATGAGCAATTAGTCTCTACTGGATCGTTCATTACTTTGGTTAACGATTAAATTCATCTAAATAAATTACGTTCAATATTTATAATAATATTGTTTGACGAATTAAATACTTATACATCGTTCCAGGTTTCAGTAATGTTTAAGAACTTTGTAATCGGTGAACTCGCTAATGTAAATAATACTGCTATTTAGCGTTGTTAAAAGGCTTCTCTTATGTATGCTATGTGTTGAAAAGGCAGTAAATAAATGAGAAACACATTCAGATAAAATATATTAAAATAAAGAATTGTACTACGAATAAGGAAAAGTAAGGAAAAAAGCTCTTGTGTTACTGACCGAATATTTTGCGTCTTCCTCTGCGGTGTTTTGTTGATGAATTTGTGTCCTGCCCCACTCATCTCTGAGACATGGACAATAAAATTAACGCCTTTCCCTGTTCCCTCCCTGTCATAGGCCTTACCTGTGTATCATCACCTCGAGCACACAACTCTTGTTGCAGAGCAACTGCGCTCCAAGCAGCAGCAGCAGCACGACGTTCACCCCCTCCCTCCCCTCCAGCAGCCTCTGGCCTCCCTCTCTACATCCCCAGCAGACGTGTCTCCCTCCCCAGCAAAAGCCTTTCCCTAATAATCAGTTCTTCCATCAGCAGGAACCTGGGTTCCTCGCCTGCTTGCCTGCTTGTTGCTCGCGCATCCCGGGCCCCAAGTGTGTGCTCAGCCCTCCGAGTTAACTCTCCTGGCAGCTCCTCACTCCCACTACGTTACGTTAGCTCGTTCTCCAAGTCAACCCAGGCAGGGAACCTATAGGGGGGGTTGAGATGACCGAACTTGAACGCCAGCTAGTCCCCCTCAAGGTCTTGCAGCTCTTCACCATCTGTTCAAGAAGAGATTTGTAGATGTCCGGGGACACGTCCGTTAATATTCCACCACCAATATATGCATGGGCCTTGGGGGGAGATGGGGAAGGTTGTAATTGTTTTCATACGTGTTACAGACACAAAATTCGTAGGATATAAATACCATTCGCATTCCTTAAATCTAAATAATATTAACTAAAGTTAAGAAAATCAATAAATAGGTATAACATGCGGCGTAAAGTGGTAATGGGCGGGGGAGAGGAATGCAAAGTGACGAGGGTGAGGGGCGGGCTGGTGGAGGTCCACTTAGTGTTGTAAGTGGTAGTGTGTGGTGGTGTAGGATTTTGCTGTGTTAGATCGTCGAGTGCATGCCAGTGCACTTCTCTTGTCTTAGATAAGTGTTATCTAGTTTTGTCCACCTTTACTAGTTCATTTCCAATAGCGTATTTTCTCTGCGTCTAAAAGCCCTTCAGGATTAAATGGAAAGTATAAATTTTCATTTAATTTTGGTTTGTTTCATATTTTATATTACCAAAATTAAAATTCTTAGAAATATGTGTATATATATGTATGTATATATATGAATAATATATATGTCGGTAAAATATGAATAATTCCTAATCAATTTCTCATTGCTTTTTTTCTACATTCCTTCATCTCTTGCCCTAATTCCTACAATATCCTTTCATTACTACACTCACCGGTTACCTTTGCATATCCTTCTCTCTCTCCCACCCCTCCCTCCGTCCCTCCACCCTGTTTCTCTCCTACCTTCCCTTTCCTCTACCCTGTCTCTCACCTTCTCTCCACCCTGTCTCTAACCTTCCCTCCCTCGCCTCCAACCTTCCTCCAGGGCGGTGTCCACCCGGATTGTGGCGGGCATCTGGTGGTTCTTCACGCTGATAATGATCTCCTCCTACACCGCCAACTTGGCCGCCTTCCTCACCGTCGAGCGGATGGAGTCCCCCATCGAGTCGGCCGAAGACCTGGCCAAGCAGACCAAGATCAAGTATGGTTCCTACTACGGCGGCTCCACCTGGAACTTTTTCGCGTAAAGACATCATCATTCCGTTTAGCTCTCTGCTTGTGCGCAGTGAATGAGAACTTGTTGTTGCGAACTCTTTGGCGATTTTATTTTGTTCTTCAACTATTCGTGTTTGTTGGTGTGTATGTAATTAATTACATGTAATTTAATTTGAGGTTGAATTAACGTTGATTTAAGATTGAATTAAAAGTTGATTTCACATCATTATTTTAAGGTTGAATTAATTATGATTTATAGTTGAATTAATTATGATTTATAGTTGAATTAATTATGATTTATAGTTGAATTAATGTTGATTTATTAGGTTAATTAGAAATGGCATGCTCCAATGTAAATGGCAAGAAAATGAATTCATGTCGTTCAGCTGAGATTTATTTAGCGCCCTATAACCTAAATCGTTGGGAAGACCAGCATGTACTTGACTGTCATAGGCCATTTGAATCCTGACTGAGGACACATATCTTTCACTACCTTCAGGTAGGGTCAGCCTGAGATCCAGATTCCACTGAGTAGCAATGTTGCAATGTAATTCGCTGTCTTTGAAGTTGAATGGACGATTAGGACCCGAGATAATTGAGTATGAATGTTAATACCTTGGACTGGCTTGACTGAGAATCGATTAACACTGACGAGCTGTTATATGTCCTCTTGTGTGTTTTTTTCAGCACCTCCAAAATGCCAACTTACCAGCGGATGTTTAGTTTCATGGAGTCTCAGAATCCCTCTGTGTACACCAAGTCAAACGAAGAGGGTGTGAAGAGGGTGCTGAAGGGTGACGGGCAGTACGCGTTCATGATGGAGTCCTCCAGCATAGAGTACATCACGGAGAGATACTGCGACCTCACTCAGGTCGGAGGACCGCTCGACTCCAAAAGCTATGGTATTGCCTTACCTCCAGGTAAGACCCAACATGGGATTCTTCATTATACTAAAAATCCAACCGAACATATTCCCGTCATTTTACTATAAACTCAAAGTCAAAACGTGTATATAATTTGGTTTATGCATATACGTTATTTTATACCTTTTACGCACCTGGTAGATTTTATCTCCTTACGCTTATTTGCTGTTCTCGCCTACATAACTTCTACGGCCTTTAGGCAAAGGACAGCATTGGTCTGCATGCTTGAAGCTACTGCACAAGTTCTTCAACTTTACTGAATATAATCCAAATTATTTAGTATATGTACAAATTTATTTGGCATTGATTAATACAATCCAGATAGATTTTACATTAATTTAATCCAATTTCAAATTCGGTTACTAATACAGCCACAATAAACTGGCTAGTTACTGTTACAAGCATACGTAAATTAAAAAAATCTTCATGCCGTTTCGAAAGTATATATTTTCATCAGCTGATATAAAAATAGGTAAAAGTAATTAAGCAAACAAACATTCCTTAGTGTCAAAGTTACAATAGTTTAAATTGAACCAGCTATTTCAAAATGTAACCGCTATACAATTTGAAGTAGATGTCCGTAAATCAAAACAATAAGAAAAATGACACTGTACAGAACAGGGAATTAAAACCCTGAGTTGGTATTAATGACTGAATCTCTGATTCAAAATTTATGATTGAATCCCATGATTAAGATTCGCATTTAAACTTCCCTGTATTTTCCTATATTGAATAACATTCATGTTTGATTCCATGTTACTAGGTCAACAAATGGTAGATAGGCGATCCAAGAAAATAGGCATACAAATATGTGTATGGAGATAATATAAAACACAAATAAACTATATGACCTCCAAAGAACCGTTCGTTTTTTAAGAACTAAGCCATTAAGATATAGACAGTGGCCTGGCCGTGTAATGCAAATTAAGTTCACATACAAATAACTTGCCAAGCCGTCCTCATTATTTAATACACGTTCAGACAACTTAATTTGAGTTTTTTTTCTCAGATTTTCTCCGAATCTAATCCTTTGTGACAAACACAAGTTTGTCCCAACATCCCAACACATTATATGAAAGAGAATATAATCCGGTGCTAAACGCAGTAAACATGTCTTTGAGAATGTAAGGAGTACCATGCGAAACACATCCCTAGGCGTTAGACCACAATTAGGTGTGAAAATGAACTTTGAAGAGTAAATTTCTTAACTTCCTTAACTTCTCCTCAATAAGAAATATTGAGGAGGTTCATGTTAGAATCATTGACATTACCTTTTCGATAATATTCAAAAACATTTGTTTACAACAAAGACTGCTACCAAAATATACTTTATATATATATATATATATATATATATATATATATATATATATATATATATATATATATATATATATATATGTCGTACCTAGTAGCCAGAATGCACTTATCAGCCTACTATGCAAGGCCCGACTTGCCTAATAAGCCAAGTTTTACTGAATTAATATATTTTCTCAATTTTTTTCTTATGAAATGATAAAGCTACCCATTTCATTATGTATGAGGTAAAAAAATTTATTGGAGTTAAAATTAAGATAGATATATGACCTAACCTAACCAACCCTACCTAACCTATCTTTATAGGTTAGGTTCAGTTAGGTAGCCGAAAAAGTTACGTTAGGTTAGGTTAGGTAGGTTAGGTAGGTTAGGTAGTCGAAAAACAATTAATTCATGAAAACGTGGCTTATTAGGCAAATCGAGCCTTTCATAGTAGGCTGAGAAGTGCGTTCTGGCTACTAGGTACGACATATATATATATATATATATATATATATATATATATATATATATATATATATATATATATATATATATATAATATATGTGTGTGTGTGTGTGTGTGTTTTGATCACATAGAAATTAACACATGATGAGAAAGGTCGCACCAAATTGATTGGAAGATGGCTTCTTCAGTAAAGAATTGTAAAGCATTTTCAATAGGAACATAATTGAATCTGCTCTAATACATATTACAAATCATGTAATTTGAACATTAGCAGTGGTTTGTATAACTTAGATCCGTTTTTGATTGATCAGTTAAAGGGCGATTTGATTAGGATAAGTGATACACATTTATCTTACTAATACCTTATTAATATCCCTTAATCTCAATAATGACATTGTGCTTCACTTCACTTTTTTCTTGTCTGTATATCCAACCTACTGTAGGACTTGTAAATCCATCCTTCTGGAGATGTATTATTAATACGAAAGTACTTAAAAATTCCTGTCTTAATCCTTCCTTCTTGGTCTGTCACTGTCACACTGTCCATCACATGGTAATTTTCGTGATTTACACAAACACACAC
>WNGS01163555.1:12317967-12334679 GCA_020271785.1 Procambarus virginalis
GGTCCAAGAGCTAGAGCTCGATTCTGCAGACACAAACAGGTGAATAGACACAAATATATATCACCCTGATGCTACTGTTCATTAGCAGTTAATAGGTACCTAGAAGTTAGACAGCGGCTTCGGGTTGCTTCTTGGGGATGTATATGGGTGCGTGTGTTAGCGAGAAATATATGTAGCAGATAAAAAAAATATATATATATATATATATATATATAGATATTATATATATATATATATATATATGTAATATATATATATATATATAGATATATATATATATATATATATAATATATATATATATATATATATAATAGCTTCAACTTGTAACAAGCAGCCTTGTACCCTGCATGTAATCAATATTGTAACTTGTTTGTGTAATGACATTTTCAAATAAAGTTAGATAAGTATACACACATACCAAAAGAATAGGGGTGGTAGGAAAAGAAAATATCAAAGTGTTCAGTGAGGATCCACAAGGTCTTTTCTGAGTACTCTTTATTTTCTTCTCCGAGGCTATGGGTCCCTACACTTGCACCAGAGGTGGTACCCCTTCTAGGTTTAAAAAAAAAATATATATATATATATATATATATATATATATATATATATATATATATATATATATATATATATATATATATTCTAAAAATGTATTGATTAATGCAAAAGTACTTATGGGAGAGTACCTATAGGAGAGAATATTTGCCTGTCAGTCAGACAGACAGAATACAGATTGGTAGGGATATGTGAGACGAGGTGAGTGAATGAGTGAGAAAGTGAGACAGAAACAAAAATATTGGGACAGACGGAGACGAACCCAGAGACAGATAGGGACATACACAAAGACAGAGAGGGATATACACAGAGATAGAAAAAGAGATACAGAGAGGCATACATAAACGGTGACAAAGAAACATCCACAAAGACCGACGCAGATCGACATCCACAGAAACAGCGACAGACAGAGAAGGAGACATAGAGACAGAGACATACCAACACGCATACAAACTGGCAGAGATCTATGAGACGTTGCTGAGCGCAAGAGATCACCCAAGGTTGTTTATATTCATGTATTCAGTGGGAGGTGATGAATGGTATTGGTGTTGTAGTGACTGCTGTGAAGTGGACGCGTGTGGTGGTGGGTTGATGGTGGTGACATGGTGATGAGGTGGTGGTGGTGGGGAGGTGACGGCTGGTAGGTTGGTGGTGGTAGTGGTGACTTGGTGATGGTGGTGATGAATTGTGGCGTGATGGCGAGGTGCTGGTGAGGTGTAGTGGCGTTAGTCACTAGATAATACAATATCGGCCACATATATTTGTGGCTTTCATTGATAAATGGTCAGACTTCGATATTCAGCACTCATGAGTTGTGTATAAGTTAAAGATTGTTCACCTATTGAGCATTAATTTCAGTTCTTTTCATCTTGTTTAAACTAATATTTACCAGTCCGTATATGCCCCCTTTTACTTTATAAATTTATGTTAGTCTTAGAAAGGAGGAGGAGGGGGGGTTAATCTCTCTAGCCTAAATAATAGAGACGATACTTGTCTGCCACAGAATACAATCAGATGATAGACATTCACAACAGTCGCGATTATATGCTGCAGTTTCCACCCTTCTAAACATAAGCCACGGGCGATGAAATATTTTCTACCATCACCCCAAGACCAGTAAGGCCAATTCTTACTGGTGTCAAATTATTTGTTAAATTTAAATATGAGGGGAAGGTAAAGCACAGGATTTCCATTGCTGTAAGGCAGTTTATGAACGAAAGAAATTTAATTTTACATGAGAGTGGGCATAGTTTTTAACAATTCAGTGGATACCCAATACAAGAAAATACAGAGCTAGTGTGTGGAACAGTTTTGCAAAACTGCTGGACACATGGATTATTCTGCGTGGGTGAAGCGTTGTGGTAGCGGCTAGTTGTGGCGGTTGAAATGGTGCTCAGGTAGTGGAGTGATATGGTGATTGTGTGAAGAAGTGGAATGAAGTGTTGTAGATGTGGAGAATTTTTATAGTGAGGTGGATTGTTGTGGTAGGAAGGCTGTGTTATGTTCTGGTGTAGAGTATTTCGTTAAAAGTGAGGCCCTAATACCCCCACACCTAGGTCCTAGTGAGTCTCTTCTACCCCTCACAGTGAGGTGCCAGTTAGGCTCTCCCACCCCCTCACAGATAGGTACTATAGCCGTTGGCAGACACTTCCACAATCCTAGTGTAAAATTGTTATACAATAATTACGCGGGTCATTAACATGGTAATAAATGAAACATAATTTGTAACGAAGAAAAATATATTCTTTCATTTACAATTTACATAATTTGACCATACACTCTAGCCAGGTAATGTTTAATCAGAGTTTCTCTGATAAACACGGTAATTATATGCAGATTAGTAGTATTTTTAGCCCCATAATAATCACCATTATGAAAACAAGGAGTGGCTTGAAATATTTTTGAATACTGAGAGCAACCAATACAGTCTAATTAACAGAGAGATAATCATACAACTAATTTCAAATATAAATTTAATAACAATGTCCTTACAATAATAACACTAATAATAATGAATGAAATATTCAATAATAATAATGTAATATTCAATAATAATAATGAATTAAATATTCAATATTAATAAGTAACGATATATGCAATTATAATAAGAAAGAGTTAAATAAACAATAATAATTATCGGAAAGGAATAATATACGTAGTGTGGGATAGGCTGATAGCACTGCCATGATCACGTCTGCCAGATTAATCTCAACTTCAAACTTGTCGTGTAAGACATTAATTTACACCTCTGGCATATATGCTTCTCAGATACTCAATATCAATATCATGAATGAAATTACAATAATGGTTAATAGATATTCAGTTAATCTTGAATATATACATATAACCTGAAACTGGGTAGGCAGTACCACTAAATAAATATTTCACACGTATAATCAGCTCAGTTCTACTTGGCTCTTTTCCAATCTGATTATGATCACAGCTTTTCTCCAATCATATTATGATCACAGCTCTTCTCCAATCTGATTATGATCACTGTTCTTCTCAAATCACATTATGATCACAGCTCTTCTTCAATCTAATTATGATCACAGCGGCTACCAAAATAAACACAATTAGCACCAAACTAATCCATAGACACTGTTCCAAAAATATTATAGGAGAATATAATGTTACAAAATAACCATAAAACATAACCTGACTTGAAAATTAGCATAAAAACTCACCTCTCGTCTTTGTATATAGTTGTACAAAAGCTGCAGAGGAAAGTTACAATAACATGGCTTAAAAATGTTGACCAAACCACACACTAGAAATTGAAGAGACGTCGACGTTTCGGTCCGTCCTGGATCATTATCAAGTTGATTGAGGAATTGTACAAACGCTGTTTCATTGTTCATTGTGGTTGACTAACATGTAAAAGAACTTTGATGAATAACACCGGCAGGTACATAAGTGACATAGTTTATTCAGTGACATTTGATGTATGGGGGATAAAAACTATAAATAGTATCCAGATATACACATTTTAATAGGATTAAAATATTTCCGCATTAGGCGCAGATATGACCGGAGTTTATACATCATTCTCTAATATAACAAATTCTGTGTCACAATATACAATAGAAAAGCGTTTAAAATATGGTTTTTGGGTGGTAGAGGCAAGTGGATTTCCTTGTATTTTTTTAAAGTATCATAGTTTTATTTAATCATCGTTTCTGTCTATTTATATCTGTACTGTCGAAATACGTAGAAAACACCTCTCTTTGAAAGCATAAGACACATTCATTAACTTTGCCATCCTAAAGATAAGACCATTTTTAATGAATAGCTCCCGGCCTCCATTCATTCTCCATTCGATGCCTTTTCCAAGGGTCTTCTCTATGCAAATACATCCTCCGCCAGCTGTCTGCTCATACACATTCATTTTACAGAGTGTCTTTAGCTTGTTAGCTTGATCTCTGTTCTGAAAACAGCTTGATTCTTCATTGTGTTATCTTTGCAACAAGTAATTAAACTTGTTGGAAATATTATTCAATTACTTGCATTACAATGTTCAATGTTGTTTTTCTAGTTTAGATCTCCAGTAGTCTCATCATTCCTCATCACTATCAGCCTCAACACCCTTAAAACACCTCTCATTAACTCCAGCATCATCCTCACCATCCTCTTTCACCACCAGACTATATGTCCCTCTTCTCTATCAGTCTCATCACGCCCTCATACCAATTGACATATTTCCCTTCATCACTACCAGCCTCAACACCCCCTCCCCCCCAATCACCCCTCATCACCATCAGCCTTATTACCTCTCATCACCAGTAGCCTCATCATCTCTCATCACCTCCAGCCTCTCCGCCCTTCGTCACCACCAGGCTAAGCACTCCATATCACCATCAGCATCACCACCCTCAGAGAATCACAGACACACAAACTCACAATAAATTAATGGTTAACAAAACGCTCTGTTTGTGCTGATAACCTCGAAAAATGTTTTTCCATTTAGACTTCAAAAAAGTTATATCTCACAACAGTATTACTTCGGATTAAAACACTCGGTAATGTGTTTTAAGGCTAAAAACATATTAACATTTACGTTTGTATTTCTGCACACTTCTTTCACTGTATTGGAAAGTAAATAAACATGAAATATCTATTAGTTCGTAAATGATGATAAGTCAACTAACAGACACCATTTTTCTGGAGACACTTTATTAAAATAAATTGAAATGTACAAATAAAATAGCATAAATCAAATGGTACATGTGTCTTTCTGATGTTTTTGTAAGTCTTTAAAAATGTATATGCAAATATATATCCTAAAAGTGGATGCACCATGTCATAATTTCCTAGAACGGTATTTGTCGAAGAACTGCTTAGAAAGTTTCCACTAGTGCCACACCTAGTGCCACCCTCCACTAATGCCACCCTCCACAAGTGCCACCCTCCGCTAGTGCCACCATTAAAGCCACCTGAGCCCTTCACCTTCACTCCGTAACATACAGGTGTCCGGTAAAGCAGCCTGTGATCCCAGTAAATCCGGACTTCACTCCGTACGCGCCTCTTCCCTGGCACTGGCGCTCTGGCAGTGGCGCCCTGGCAGTGGTACCATGGTAATGACACCCATGCAGTGGTACCCTAGGACCCTAGCAAGTGGAACGGTTGCAGTCGCACCCTGATATTGGCACCCTATATAAGCCATGCACTTCTGTCTCGTAATCACAATGTTACTGACTGAAATAAGCGTAATAGATAGGCTGGAAGAGAAGACTTGTATAGACTACACATAACGATGGATTGAACAAGTATTAAACATATCAGAAAGACAAGCTGAAAGATAAAATAACTGAAGAACAGGTCAAGATGAAGACAATGCACTTGAATCCTGAGGGAAGGAGAGTCTTCAGCCATTTGGAGGGAGTGAAATAAATGTTATGGGACTATTAGATAAGGCAAGGGGCAGGGCGTTGGAAGATATGGGAGGCAGTAAAGGAAAATGAGAAGGAAAAGAGGAGACGAAACGATGCTTATCTTAATAATCAGAAGAGGATGTTCCTAATGACCACAGGATTATACTTTTTTATGAAAAAAGAGACCAATTATAAAAAGACAATTTTTATTTGACGATATTACAGCCATGCAAAATATTGCAGAGGGGAAAGAAATATTGCATTTCCGTTCGAGGAAAAATCATGAGGAAAGTAAACTTGTCACTGTGCGTGAGTTGCAGATATAGTGGATTTTTATGTTTTTTTTTCAGGCGGTGGGAATTCCTCATTCACGAATCACTCATCTCTACCTCCTCATTTTTTTAAACCAGATCTTTGTCTTGTTCAATAATTTACTATATAATAATAATTTATATTCT
The DNA here is from genome assembly GCA_020271785.1 of Procambarus virginalis. Lineage (NCBI taxonomy): Eukaryota > Metazoa > Arthropoda > Malacostraca > Decapoda > Cambaridae > Procambarus > Procambarus virginalis. Next base: position 12,323,854 of record WNGS01163555.1, read on the forward strand.
ATTGGCGTGTTAATACCGTGAAATTCAGAACCAAAAATAGAATCAGATACACTTTCTTTTTATGGAGGTGCGTGGATATTTTGCCTTCGAGGAAGAGTAGCTCCGCCTCACGGGTGTGTTCCTATCAGTGCTGGGAAACATTGCCAGCACAACGGGCGATGTGGTATGTGGACGCTCTTGTCCAAGCGGACTGGATGATGGAGCTTCTCAAGTCTCCGCTATTTTCGTGCTGTGGCTGTGACTGTGACGTCGTTACCTGTACGACTGTAGTCCCTTGTGACGTAGTGGATGACAGGAAAGACGTTCTGTGTGGAACATTACCGAGTTTTGGCAAATAAATCTTTTTTTAAATAATGTTGAACTATAGTCATGTAAAGAGCCAAGAATCTTACAAGGTGTGAGTGTCAATGCCTTAGATCTTTCTTGTACCTCATGCCTCTTAGTCTCGTAATATATCTTCAGACTTTCTTCAACTTTGCTTCATTTTTTCTAGATAAAAACTCAAACTTGGCGCCACGGAATAACTCTGATATATGTGGTATGTAAGATCCTGAATACTTCCTTATTCAGCTTTTTAATGGCATTTATTATGTACGCCAATTTTGCATACACAACAGATATCATTTTGATGTGGGTTTCGGGAAACATGTTTGTTTTCTTATGAACTATAAGGTCATTACATCTCCCTGATTCTTGATGGGTTTTGTCACCCATTTTAGTACCTTGGGCCCGGCCATCTGTTCCCTGCGCCCATTTTTTTATTACTTTGCACTTTCTTGAGTTAAATTTTAGTAACCACTTATTATACTATTTCTCAGGTGCAGGTGAATGGACTGACGGGACTCATCAAGTTCGACACGGAGGGTTTTCGACGAGACGTGACACTAGACATTGTAGAACTGACGAAGGAAGGTCTCAGCCGTGTTGGCCGGTGAGTCACAGTAGGCTGCGTGTGTGTGTGTGTGTGTGTGTGTGTGTGTGTGTGTGTGTGTGTGTGTGTGTGTGTGTGTGTGTGTGTGTGTGTGTGTGTGTGTGTGTGTGCGCGCTCGACTTTGAATGTAAGTGTGTTTGAGATTTTGTTTACGTCTGTGAGCATAAATCGTCACTGAATTTATAGTTTCACGTTCACTTTATAACTTCTTTTCAACCAACACATTCTCTTTCGTGGTGGTGGCGAGGTTCAGATGGGACCCGACCAGCGGAGCCAATTACACGAGGACCTACAGCGAGGTGCAGCAAGGCATCGTGGAGAGCCTGCAGAACAAGACCCTTATGGTGACTAGCATCCTCGTAAGTCTGACATTCCCTGTAAAATACTGCGAAACATGCTCCTCAAATGTGTTTCCTTACCACATGTCTCTCCGGCTGCTTGCACCAGAGATAGTGTGAAATATTGCTGGCCAAGAATTTGATAAAATGCTGCATGAATTATTGAAGACATTATCAGCAGATGTCTTACCAACCACTCGCACGGATGTTGTATATCGTTCCCTGTACACTAGTGGGTTCTCTCACTCACTTGACTCTTGCACTGGCACCTCTGTTGTAGAAGCTGGCGAGCTATGGACTGATTCAGTGAATCTCATCTAGCAGGCAGCAAGCCACTGAGAAATACGATCTATGTATATATGTAGATTGGGTTCCATTTTATCTTTCAATTTTGTATTGGTTTAATGTATTCCTGTCTATGTGTGTTTATATACCTAAATGTTGTTTTATCTTTCTGTTACTCGCTTTGTCCTCTAACAAAGGTTTCTCTCTCTCTCTCTCTCTCTCTCTCTCTCTCTCTCTCTCTCTCTCTCTCTCTCTCTCTCTCTCTCTCTCTGTGCTTTCCTTTTCAGTTATAGTTGCCATCATATCTTCATAATTACACTATTTCTCACTTTCATGAGCGTGTGACCGTCAACCCAGAGAAAATAGGGCAATAAAGGCAGGGAAGCCTAAAGATATTAAAATATAACATCATTCCATGCATCGCATCTTACCCATTACACAGCATCACAGAGAACCAGCACCACCACAACAGCATGGACAACCAGCACCATCTAACTCCACAAAATAATCTACAGCACTTCTACCACTGCTTCATAACACTGGTCTACTGTTATCCTCCAGAGCTGTCATATACAAACGTATCAGAGATTTACTCTCCCATCACATTCTTCCGACACCCATCGATATACACAAGTGTTCAGCGAGAAATCAACCGCCAAATATCGGACTTGAATTAGCCGCGTTATACAGTACACTACAGACCTGGTGGATTTGTTAAATCCTGGTGGCCTATCTACTGAGGCTGTGGAAAGCCGCTAAGTCCTCGTACTCAACTACTGCGTTCCTCCTGCAGGTACTCGGGGTCACTACACCACAACACTCGCATCTTTATTAAAATTCTACCAGTTATTCGTTACGCTATTACCTCTTACTCGCAATGATTATACTCAACATATGAAAAATGGCTTCCTTAATGGCTAGCCTAGCCACTTGGGCTGGACGGTAGAGTGACGGTCTCCATTCATTCGGGTCGGCGATCAATCCCCGAACGTCCGCATAGTTGGGTACCATTCCTTCCCCCTGTCCCGTCTCAAATACTTATCCTGTTCCCTTCCCAATGCAATATAGTCGTAATGGTTTGGTGCTTTCCCCTCATATTGCCCTTCCCTTCCTTAATGGCTATATAATTTTATGTTTGGTCATGAACTATGTCCTATTTTTGCAAATAATAATGTGTGAATTTGTGTGTTTTAGGCTGACCCTTACACCATGCTGAAGGAGACCTCAGAACAGATGACGGGAAATGATCGCTATGAGGGCTTCTGTATCGATCTCATTCAAGAGATCTCGGAACTGTTAGGCTTCAACTACACCATTAGAATCGCTGCTGACGGTTCCCATGGCAAATACGACGACAAGAAGAAGAGATGGAACGGCATGATTGGCGAACTACTAGATCAGGTGAGTTGGGCAATAAGACATAATCAGCGTATAATAATCCCCACTTAACACGAAGATTAACGAATCATTAAAAAATTTGTCAAAACTGAAAGGAAACTAAACGTGAAGCCACCACAAAGCTTTTACCAACTTTATCGTAAAATATAATTTGATGAATAACATCTTAGTTAAAACATGCAGAATGACTCGAGTAGTTGGTAAACAACTGTGCAGTCATGGCAGAGTTGCTGTGGTGAAAGCTCATGCTCGCGGTAAACAATAACTCTAAAGTGATAAGATCTTTCGTGTGTGGGGGTGAGAGACCAGTATTGTGTGTACACCTGCTGTGAGAGTAAGGTCCGCTGCCTGCTCCAGGAAACCTTCCTTAAGGGGCTGGCCAGAGTGTTGAGAGCTACTCGAGTGATTTAAAGTTTCAGTGTTTAAAAATTCAGTTAAGTCCTTCCCACATATCGAGCACCTGAACACATTATATACGCAGCACAACCCGTCCTCCTCAGCCCGACCTCATCAACAAATGCCAAGTGCTTGTAATGCAGCCGCCAAACCCTATGTTTATGAATGAAAAACGGTTTGCTCACGACAACTGATGACGTTCGAACATTTCTTGAACAGTGCTTTGATGCCTATCACTGTTCGAATCCCAGCTCTGTAAATGCTTCCCCAACGTACTACACTTACAAATAATCGCCAACAGAACCTAAACACCTATGTCTAATGATACGTAAAACTTTATTATATAATACTATTTATTTATATATGTGAACGTTTATTTTTAATTCGCATTACGTAAAAATTTATGACTGCTTCTTGGGGCGGGGGGGGGGTAAGGGGTGAGCCGCATGGCTTTAATAAGCCTGGCCTGAGGACAGGTTGACACACACACACACACACACACACACACACACACACACACACACCACACACCCTGTCCTCAGGCTAAGCTCGTCCAGGCGGCGAACAAGCAAAAAGACAGAGTCAACAATTTTAACGTACTGCGGATTTGTTTTTCTTAAATAAAAGGTAACGGTATTTCATATTAACATATGCTGAATAGTTAGACCTAACTTAGGTGATAAGGTTTCTGTTGGCTATTACTAGTATTTGCAGAAAGTGAATGAAGCATTTATAGAGGTGCCATTGGAGCCTGTGACGGGAACGAACCACTGTTCCAGAAAAGTGCATTCGTCATCAATGTGAGGCATGTATAAAGTGTTTATTCATTAGGAACAAGGTGGTTTGGCGGGTTGGTTAACGAGCATTTGTCGTTTGTTGCATCCCCATCAACATTTTTTCTTGTTTTTCTTGGAAGATGAAAGACCTTAACTAACCGATTCATCTGTTGTACATACTCATCACGAACCATCCAGCTCATTATTTTGATGAAGGGTTCAAACCTCCTATATAATTTTGTTGTTGTCTTGAAGCCTCAATAGTATGATTTATGAATATTTGTGTATATCATTCTTGTCCACTGAGGGAGGGAGAGGGGAGGGGCTGGTAGATGGTGAATAAGGTGTTCTATACATTCCCTACAAATATACATTTTACATAAAACGATTCTCCTCTCTCTCTCTATATATATATATATATATATATTATATATATATATATATATATATATATATATATATTATATATATATAATATATAAATGATAAAGTGTTTTACGTTTTTGTTTGTTTTGACCACAGAAAGCAGACTTGGCTATCGGTGACCTGACCATCACATACGAGCGGAGCAGGTGGTTGACTTCACCATGCCATGGATGAACCTTGGTGAGTGTTGAATTCATCCCTCTTGATGATAATTTGTAGAACCTCCAATGTACGATTTTAACTCAAAAAATATATTGAAGAACATTTTAGCAATGTGATTATTGATGTTCCACAATTCCAGTCGTTCTACAGCATTTTATCAATACAATCAGCAATGTTGTAGTCGTCCACGTCATTTTTGCATTACGTCAGCGATATTGTAGCCTTTCAACAACATTGTGGTATAATAATTAACAAAGTTGCCGTTCCACAGTCACTGTTGCAACACACAAACAGTGACGTGACTACCCCTCTAGCACTGTACCAGCGTCTTCTTTATGTTCCTCCAATCTTTAGTCTACCNTATATCAATCGGACTCTTGTATAGCAGCTGGGCTTCAGTCACGTCGCTACGGCATTATATAACACCTGTAGAACAGGTGTAACAAGTGGAATGCTATATAACAGTGGGGAGAGACTTGTAAAAAGAGAGAGGAACTCTTAAATCAAGTTCTATTATTAACAAGAGTTGGAGTCCAACAGCTGTGAGGGTCGGGAGGCCTGCAGCTGTAAGGTGTCGGAAGGCCTGCAGCTGTGTGTCAGACCACTTTACAAAAGTCGTTTCAATATTGTTATTATAAAGCGCACTTAAGACACTTAATATTCCTTCAGCCACAACATTCATATTAATAAAAATAAACGAAACTTTGCTTATCAGGTCAAAATAGAATTGTTTTCCATATGTTAAACTAAAACAAATAACAATAAAGTCCCCTGAATAATAATATTCATCAATTATTCATTACTAATCAATTATTAATTGCTAATCAATTATTAATTATTAATCAAGTATTAATAATTAATAAATTATTAATTACTAATCGATGATTAATATTGGTCAATCAATTTCAGAACATTTACTTATGGTTGAGACAAGGTACATACATACCTTAGAGCGATGGTACCTGTTTTCTTCACACTTCTTTTACGTGAACTTAATGTTCATATGAAAGCTGACGAACACAGCAATATGCAAACTGCCAGCCTGAGTTCCAAACGAGGTAATTGTACTCTCATTATAAACACTGAGACTGAGGGCTCAGGGCTCTGAATTGGCTGGCACCCATTAGTGATCAGAGTGGAAGCACATGTTAAATGTCCTAATACATAGATGAGTATTTTAATCACTCTGGCAACTTGATGAATGTTGGTCACACAGGGAGCCCAGGTGTGTCGGAGAGGCCCACCACTCCGCCTCAACCTCTCACCATCACACATGAGGACACTGAGCGACGGCTTCACTCTCACTCGCAGTGAGCGCAGCATAACTCTCACTTGCAGTGAAAGCAACATGACTGCACGATTGCAGTGTCTTGAACTCGGGGATCTGTGATGAAAATTAAAAACTACGGACACACAGGCCTGGAGAAGCTAAAGTAATGGATAAAAGTGGGAACTGCATAAATAGTCAACTGGATAAGATGTGTATGCATTAAATATTGTTTCTCTTTTCACTGGGTCGAATCCTCTTAGAATCTTATAAAGATGTCGTTATCATTTTTGCCCTGTTCGTCCTTTCTTCAATTGTGGTGATGTCCACTTTCCTCGTATTTCTTCACAATTTAAAAGTAAGTCAAACTAAATTTTGTGTTGCTGCAGGTATAGATTTTGTACCAAGGCAACATAATCAGGAGTAGGTCCCGCATAGGTTATATATTGCATTCAAAAGACTACTTTGTCAATATTTATGAAAGGGATCAGTACGTTTTCCAGTGAGCCATACACTGTCATACACGTTATTCGGTAGATGGGTGCCTCTGATATTAGATTTAGGTGTTGTCTACATTCTCTTCGTCCTATCCCAAATCCTTAGCCTCGTGTCCCTTTCAATTACTATATAGTCGTAATGGCTTAGCGCTTTCTCCTGATTTCTTAGCCCTTGCCTTCTCCCAAGTCATTATTTGTCTGTATTCTATTTGATGTTTTTCATTCCTCTCTCCCATAATGATGCACCTATCTTAGTTAAAGTCCAACAATATTTTCTCAGACCAACTGTGTAGATTGTTTAGCTCATTTTGCAATGTATTGCATTCCTCCTATGTTGCGATCTTTCTCATTAGTTTAGTTAGCATCATCAGCAAACATTGATACGAATAAACATCTCCACCCTATCATTGCTATACATTGGCCCCCACTTTATCACTCTCTCCGATATTCCAGCCTGCTTTTCAAGTTGGAAAAGGAATCGTGAGGAAAAGTGTTCAAAGCTTTTCAATAATCAAGGAAGTCTGTCCACCCGCTGCCAATTTGATTGTTGTCAAATCATAGAACTCATATGATTGGATACTAAGTCAATCTCATACTACTTCTATTTACTCTCCAATTTCCTTCATATCCGTTCTTTTCTTCTGTATATATATTGTGGTTCACATCTGCTGTATTAATTTCTTCAATGCATTTTTATTTTCCCTTTTTCCACCAATCATTGTTTGGCAATCTATGTAAAAATATTGGTATTGGTGCCTTTATCGCTTAGTGTGGACCAAATCTTCATTCGGTGTCTTAACACTTTTTGTTATGTAGTCCAGTTGCATTTTTTGAGCTCTATTTCCAGTGGTATTTCGATTTTCTGCTTCTAATTTCTATAGAAGATGTCTTCCACTCTCCTCATCCCTAATCTTTTCCACAGATTTAAAACAACTACATAAGCTAAAATATTAGACAGCAGTCACTGGTTCACATTGGGATTTCATGCACAATCTTCTCTATTCCCGTCTTGTTTTCAGTTAAGTTAAATCAAGGCTTGCTGGCTGGTTTTATCCTCTTTGCCATGAATCTTGCCTAAACTGTTGTTGTAGTAAGCTCATTTCTTCTACTTTTACTACTTTTACTCTTATATATTTTCTGCCATTCTCGTATCCGTTTTTTCTCAGTCAATTTGTCCATGATTGAATAAATTTCTTTCTCTCTTGAATTTGCCCAAGTTCATTCCTAGCAGATTCACCTTCAGTTTATGGGACGTTTCAATCTCTCCTTAGATGATGTTTATACACCTCGGTTTGTATTTTCATACTCATGTTTTTTTCTAACTACGGGCTCGCCTTAGCCCGTGCTACATGGAACATTTTGTTCCAGGTAGCGAATCTTAAACAATAGCAACAGTCTTGTTTCGATCACCTGTGATTCTCTGGGGTTTGTAAAATCAAACCCACAGCCAGTTGTCATCCCTTAATTGAAATTATTACTGAAAAATAATCTTATTCATTAGTTGCCACCTAAATACTTATCTCTTAAACATTTATCTTTCTTTTGACCAGCAGTCAACCAAGCAAACGGGAAAAATTTAGTGGAGGGGAAGTCTTGGGAGTGGAGGGCACTGAAGGAGTAGAGCTAAGTGAGATACGTTAGTGAGATAAGTGGTTAAGCGGAGGAAATTGTGCAGAGTGTGGGTGACGAAGATGTGATATGGGAGAGTAATTGTTGAGCTAAAGAGGAAATGGTTACTGATCACTGGGGTAATGAAGGAGTAAATTCACTCAGAGGCTAGAGTCATCTCTCTTTACCTGTGACTTCTCACGTGAACTTCCCTAGGTCTAATTGCCAGTTAACTTGTCAAGCCGGCTAGTTCCCACTGTTAATGGTCTTACAGATAAAAGATGCATCATACCTCTCAAAGTGTAGCTCAATATTCACTCCGCTTAAATTAGTGCGAAATCAGGCTAATTGGTGATACAAGCACCAGCAAAGCACTCCTGTTTGTTTGCTTGTTTCACAAGCACCCATTCTAATGAAGAAAAGTTATAAAATCTTCATTCACGCCATGTGATTAAGTGGGGGGGGGTCATTCAGTAGTGATTACGTGTATTGTTTCTACTGTTTTGAGTAGTACTCAAGAGTTCTATAGTTGTGAATGAGAGTTGTGGGTCATTCAGCTGTGAAACCGTGTCATGAGTGTTATAGTTATGAGTGAAACCTGGAAATCTTTCAGCTGTGAGTGGGAATCATTGCATCTATACTTGTGAATTGGAGCTGGGAATACCTCAGCACGGAGTGGAGACTTGTGAGTGGGGGAGTTGTAAGACTTTTCTCTGTAAAATGTGTCACTCAAATGTGATGACTCTTCTCCAGACGGAAGTGGCGCTCATGTACGACGCGGTCCAGCTCTTCGCCAAGGCTCTGGACGACCTAGATCGCTCCCGACATATTGACGTCACACCCCTGGAGTGTGACGGAGATATTACGTGGATACACGGCAACTCCCTCATCAACTACATGAAGTGGGTAGGTACCTCAGTCTTATTGTACAGGTCGTAGCAGTTCTAATTCTACGGCGAAACAGACAAGCAGTTGAAATTTAGTGATCCTGGACCTTTACAAGAAATACAAATAAATTCCATGATAGAGAATAGAATGTTTTCAGGATCAATGCCTGTGATTCACCTGTTATCTTCTCTTGCCTACCTGCCTGAGGCCAGTCTCTTCTGGTGATAGCCAGATCACTGAGGCGAAACAATAACAACCCAGCTGAACAGGCACCTTCTGAATGTACTTGTCTAATTCTCTCTAACCATTGTTCCGGCAAAATTGTTCTCGTTGGTAGGTCAAAGGTTGAAAAGTTGTGGACAACTGTTGGTAATGCAGTCTTTAGTTACCCTTATGGCGTCTGTATGTTTAGTTAGGCTCATTTTACACCGGCTAAAGTGTTCCTCAATCTGTTAGATTGATATTTTAATGTGTAGCATCGGAACCATACGTACACAAGATAGCCTTTTCTTACTGTGTTAGAAGTGTCAAATTTGTACGCTGTTGCCGTAGAGCAGCGTACATACCTCCCTAACCTTCCAGGTCTAATACTAAATAATCTGAATAAGCGTATATTCTCAAAGTTTAGATTTTCAATATATTACTATATTTTGGTAGTAGTCTTTCTTGTAAACATATGTTGTTAAATATGACCGAAAGGGTGAGATTAGTCATCCTAACGCGAATCTTCTCAATATTTCTTACGGTTTTCTTCACTGTTGGGAGTAATTGGTATCAACTTTGGAGAGTTAATTTTTCAATTACCCCCGACAGTGAAGAAAAACGTAAGAAATATCGAGAAGATTCGTGTTAGAATTATTAATATTATTCTTTCGGTCATACTTATTTTCAACACACACAGACACACACACACACAGACACACACACACACACACACACACACACACACACACACACACACACACACACACACACACACACACACACACACACACACACACACACACACACACACATATATATATATATATATATATATATATATATATATATATATATATATATATATATATATATTTATACGATTTATTATATATGTTAGTATCCCGAGCGTACAAAATTAAATGCATTTAGTAAGATTACCGCTATACTGCACTGCACTTTGTCTGAAAATCTTGAATATCGTTCAAGGAATATACACTTTACAGACCATTATACTACACCTGCCCTAAATAGCCCACTACACATAGCCAATTTAGCGCACTGCACCAGCCCAACATAGTGCGCAACACATGCCCAACATAGCGCACCACACATGGCCAATATAGCATACAACATATGGCCAACATAGTGCACCACACATGGCTAACACAGCGCGCTACCCTCAGCATTCCTGAGGAGCAGCAGCTCGAGGAGAGATCCTTACAACAGCAACAATTATAAACACATCAAGAGAATGTGTGTCGAGGAGTGTGGGAGGCGAGGAAGTTAAAAAAAGCTCCCAGAGAAGACATCTAGATCTCCTCCGGTGATGAATTACTTCACTTATGTATATAAGAGACGTAATTCTCTTATATATATATATATATATATATATATATATATATATATATATATATATATATATATATATATATATGTGTGTGTGTGTGTGTGTGTGGGTGTGTGTGTGTGTGTGTGTGGCCAAATCCACAAGGTGTCGCTCTTCAAGTGTTGGGAGTCCCCTAGGATGTGAATCTGCCAGTCACCCTGCAAAGTTTAGTGATGCTAGCCCCAACCCTCTGCCCTCCAACATTCAACAGACAAACATACAATCATCAGACAGATAAACAGACAATCTATTTTATAAATACA
>WNGS01163555.1:12384791-12396411 GCA_020271785.1 Procambarus virginalis
TGTCCCATGGGCCGGTATTACACTGTCCCATGGGCCGGTATTACACTGTTCCATGGGCCGGTATTACAGTGTTCCATGGGCCGGTATTATACTGTCCCATGGGCCGGTATTACACTGTTTCATGGGCCGGTATTACAGTGTTCAATGGGCCGGTATTATACTGTCCCATGGGCCAGTATTACAGTGTCCCATGGGCCGGTATTAGTGTCCCATGGGCCGGTATTAGTGACCCAAAGGACAGAGGTTGCAAGGCATTTTCTTCATCTGTGTAAAGAATGAAAAACCTTAGTTTAGGTATGGGTTCGTTATTTAGATAATTTCCTAAAAGCCCGCGATATATATCTATATATATATATATGTTATTAAATATGACCGAAAAAGTAAGATTATAATTCTAACACGAATTTTCTCAATTTTCCTTATGTTTGTTTTTACTGATGACGGTAAATGAAAAATCAATTCTCCAAAAATCAATAGGTACAGCGATAGCAGGCGGCTTGACATCTGCGAGGCACTACACATCAAGAAGTCAACACCAGGAGAATTGATTTTTCATTTACCGTCATCAGTAAAAACAAACATAAGGAAATTGAGAAAATTCGTGTTAGAATTATTAATCTTACTTTTTCGGTCATATTTAATAACATATGTCTACAGGAAAGACTGCTACCAAAATATACTACTATATATATATATATTTATATATATATATATATATATATATATATATATATATATATATATATATATATATATATATATATATATATATATTAAGTAAACCAATGTCAGTTGATTTTCATGAGCACTGAAAGGACTAAAGCTTTAGAATAAATTATTTAATTTCAGGCTATGGTGGCAATGCTACTGAAGCGGCGCGTTCCTTCGTGACAAAAGTTACTGTTCCTTGCCTTCAGTTAGCATATACGGAGTCCCCACATGAGGCGGTGGTTCAGGCAGGAGCAATTGTAACAAAACTTCTCGATCTCATCAGGCAGTAATACGCATTTTTCTTTCCTCGCTTCTAAAGTTCAGGAGGACACTAGAAAGTACCCTTCTCGTCGATTCATTGTCTGTACACTGTGTCTCCTGAGCCACTGTCACTGTCTTAGAACTCTGTGAGCAGTGCCTCTAGAACTGTGGACACTGACCGAGGCCAGTGTCTCGGACCACTTAGAACTGACTAAGCGTAAGAACGCTTAGTCAGTTCTAAAAGAAATCTTTAGAACAAGTGTTCCTGTCGATGGGCTCTGAGAGCAGTGTCGCTACAATTACTGCCACTGTCACAGAGCTCAGCAAATAGGTTACTGGGAGTTAGACAGCTGCTACGGGATGTTCCCTGGGGATGTGTGTGTGTGTGTGTGTGTGTGTGTGTGTGTGTGTGTGTGTGTGTGTGTGTGTGTGTGTGTGTGTGTGTGTGTGTGTTAGAAATAAATATATGAACTAGACATAATAAAGGAAAAATAGACTGGTTAGAAAGGTGGGGACCAAGAGCTAATAAAGGCGCGGTCGACTTTGCAAGCACAAATAGTTAAATACACAGAGTAAACACACCACACACACCACACCAACACACACACACACACACACACACACACACACACACACACACACACACACACACACACACACACACACACACCAGTTGATTGACAGTTGAGAGGCGGGACCAAAGAGCCAAAGCTCACCCCCCGCAAGCACAATTAGGTGAGTACACACACCAGTGTTTATAATGGTTCGGTATTGACTGATAGCGTCGTGCAAACATCCAGGTAGAAGTCTCGTGAAGAGGTAAGACTTGTAAACAATGTATCATGCGCGAACAGCAGTAGACAACAGCAAATGCTGGAGCGTCCCTATCTTCAATTCACCGGCCTCTCCGTTTCTCCAGCTGTAATTAAACACAGCGAGATCAATAATCGTTTAGTTTAACGACTGGAGACTACTGTCCTCAGAACTCAACAGTCGTGGCTCAAGGAAGTGAAATCCTCTGTAAGATAATATGTCTTAGGTTTGTGGAAGCCAAGAAGCTGTTTTTGCCTAATGCACGACCATGCCACTGTATGACTAGAACGTAAGTTCGTAGTTTTAAGAACCTTGCTCTGTCGTGCTTTACCCTAACACTTGGGCAATACTTTGACAAAAGTCACTCAAGTTCATTATATTTTTGGCATTAACACGAGACTGTATTTGCTCTTTTAGATGTTGTACAAACACCGTTTTTATTCACTTTTATCAAACACCTTTAAATTAATTTTGACTTCTTAAAATTTAAATCGAAGATCGAGATTGCTTAATATTAGAGACTTGATAGTGAAGGGTGCTTGGGTGGCAGCCATTCCGGACGCTGATATTAGTAAGGTAAAAATAATATTGACCAGCGTCTTTGACAACAAGTAAATTCTAAGACCAAATTATTTAGTGTACTAAAGGCTCAAGACGTGACGACACCAGATATCTAAATTTCTTTTTAGGTGCATTTACCGCACAGTTTCAACACGCATTGGATATGTGGATAGGTATGGTAGGAAATTTTACACCGTTTTTTTCTGTTTACAGCAATATTTCAACCATTAGACAATACCATGAAGCGTGTTACAGTGGAAGTTCTTGTTGAAAGTCAGAGACCTCGGGATCATCAGAAACTACAGCACTACATAAAGCTTACGTAGTGGTTTTGTGTGAATGTGATGTGAACCCAATTTAGAGGCTTGTTGTTCAGTAGTCAGCGTAGTAAGTCCACAACCTACAGGTTCAGGGTTCGACTTCCACAACAGGACGGGGGACGTTTTGTCCTGTTCCCTCTCACGTGACGCCTATATTCACCCAGCAGTAGGCAGATACCCAAGGGGCCTAGGGATCGTTTATGGGTTGCATCTTATGAAAGGTCAGAATAGTTAGCCTCGGAAAATTGACAAATATACTGCTATCCACGATAATGGGAGACTGTTAGTTGTAATTTCCTGGACCCTCATGTTTGATCGTGACTCGCCTGGTGTTCCCGCAGCTGGTTTTCAGTAGTTCAGTGGTGTTCCTTCAGCTGGTGTCATCGCAGCTGGTGCTTCAGTAACTGCTGTGCCCGCAGCTATTGTCTCCACAGTTAATGTCCTTGCAGCTGGAGTACCCACAGGTGGTGTCCCCGTCACAGCTGGTGTTCCTACAGTTAGTGCCTCGCAATTGGTGTCGGGCAGTGACTCGCAGGAGAAGTTGAGTGTAAGTTTTGCTTCTCTGAGGTTGGCAGAGAGCCAGTCCTGGCGACCTCAGCGCCACCTGTGTGTTGGATCCACACACCACCCCGTACTCTCTACTAATATACGTCGCGGTATTTACGCTATCGTAACCAGCGATAGCGTAAATATAGCGATTCCCCATATCTACCAACCCTGGCTTTGCGCCCTGGAGAGGCCGCTACAGACCGACAACCAGAGCGCAACTCCATAGTCTCCGGAGACTGATGGATGCCTACTACAACTAACTACAACCAACTAACTACACTACAATATACACTAATTACACTACACTAGTTACTACAACTAACCAACGTTACAAATACAACGTTTCAAGAAAAGTAGCGCTTATAAATTACTCACGTTTTCTATGCATCAGACACGATAGGTTATGTGGGTTGCTTGGGTTTGTACGCTCCTGAATAGGCTACTGGTTTTTACGGATTAGCAAATCAATAGAACGGGCGGCGCACTCAACCGTTGAACAGTTAGGGTTCTATGTACGACCCTGGCTGCAGGATCGTACATAGCGATGCTACGGGATGACAGATTGGCAGATAGACAGATGACAGATTCTTAATCTGTCCTCCAAAAATGCTAGAATCCATAATTACTCTGGATGGAATGTACAAGATATATATTATTTTACCACAAAAAGTCTATTTTTACTATTTCAGTTATAAAGGGCATAACAAAGAGTGAAACATAGCGTAACCGTTAACCTAACTTGTCATAGGTCTAACATATGCAGTTTTAGATCAAGTATAGTATGCATTTTATGCCTAGGGACTATTAAATCATAAATTAAGATCATTACGTCATTAATTAAGATCTTTAATCAAGTTCACTAGAACTGTTTGTGCTACAGTCTAGGCAACCTTACCAGAGACTGTGTGACAGTCGAGGCAGCCTTACCAGAGACTGTGTTACAGTCGAGGCAGCCTTACCAGAGACTGTGTTACAGTCTAGGCAGCCTTGGCTACGTTTAATTGAAATACCAAGACAGCCCTCGAGTAGAATGTTTAACACTGGCTTGGAATCTCGACTCTTTACTCGCTTCGTACATAATTACCACCTCCCTCGCCAGTGTCTTCTGAATTTCACCTTATCCTCCACTACCTTCTACCTTCACCTCATCCTCCATCACCTTCTACCTTCTCATCCTTCACCATCTTCTACCTTCTCATCCTCTACGAACTCATACTCGTCATCTCTGCAAATTCATTCTCTTATTCATTCTAACTAATATCTCCCACCAACAATGGGGAGAAAATATCCCCAACTCCCCACCATGCTCCCACGTCTCTCCCACCCACAGAGCCTAATTCCCACACCAAAAGAACCCCAGAATTACACCTGGTAAATATCACTGTCCAAATAAAATATTATTATTGGCATTTCACGCCCGATAACACAAATCCTATTGCCCAGGACGCAACCATCAACTTGGGTTCAATTACTGGCGGAAATGTTTGGCAACCAACGCATATTGCACTGATAAATCCTGGCGCGGTGTACGACTGTTATTGCAGCACAGTAATTTGTGGGTGGAAGGTCTGTCTCTGTCCAGTCTGCCTTTGTCTGTCTGTCTCTGTCTCTCTTTCTCTGTCTCTCTGTCTCTGTCTCTGTCTCTCTCTCTGTCTCTCTCTCTCTCTCTCTCTCTCTCTCTCTCTCTCTCTCTCTCTCTCTCTCTCTCTCTCTCTCTCTCTCTCTCTCTCTCTCATGAAACGACTGTATTTCCTAAAAGTTTAAATCACAATATTGCTGAATGAGATCTAGATAGATCTAAGGGCTACAAAAAGATTGTAGCAGAGCAACACGAATTGTCTCACTACATTGATCCTGTGAGATACACAAATGTAAAAGAAATGAGCATCTCACGGAGGTACTCCTGACAAACTTCACATACGTTATCTTCAGAGAAGATAAGGGTGCATATAAATGACCTCAATACAGCCTCCGAACCTGTCTACAATCATCTTCCAGATAGCATCAACACAGGCTGTCAAACAAAAGGCGGTCTCAAGATAACATTTTGACAGCCTCAAAGCAGCCTCCATGCTGTAAAGACAACCTCAAAGCAGCCTCCATACTGTAAATACAGCCTCAAACAGCCTCTGTGCTGTAAATACAGCCTCAAACAGCCTCTATGCTGTAAAGACAGCTACCAGTCAAGATATTCTAGACAGCTATCAGACAGTCTGTAGTCAGCCACGACTGTCTCCTACAAGACCAAATCTACAACACACCGCGTTCAAAGGACAAGTCTATTAACAAGAAAATCTGATTTACGGAATTATCTGCTTATGTCTGTGGGCTGTTTACCTCCATGAGTGTTCTGTGTCTGTGGGCAAAGAACACTCATGAGTGTTCTACAATGAGCATTGTCTACAATGAGTGTTTCTGGGCTGCAGTCCTCGCTAGTTATCACGCAAGACTGTTAACAAGAAATAATACTTTATTCTTTAACTATGTTTTTTGTTCCAGTATAATTCTTGCCGAGACTCCTGAACCTTTTANGAAGATATAAAGGCAGAGGTGGTAACTGGAAAAGAGATGCAATAAGGCAGCTGGAGCTCATTCTAATCAATTGCATAGAAGTTAATATATATGATAAAAGCGCATAAAAACGCACGCAATAGCAAACTTTAGTACACATACGCACACATTACAACACACAGATACATGTACATAGATTAGTACACACAAGTTCACGTATACACACACATATTAGTGCGCATGTATACATTAGTCCACACAAGTACAGATACACACATTAGCACACTTACAAGAACACGTACACACATTATAACACACAGAACAAGTATATACATTAGTAGCATTGTTGTCATGTTCAATATCAACCAATTAAATTCTATTCAATACATTTTTAAATTAAATTTTGAAAGTAGAAGCCACATTTATTTTTAGTTATTTGTTAGTTTACATTAAGGTTGAAGGTCACACCGAGTGTGAACACACAATAAAAAGTACCTAAGCCTCCAAAAAACTTTTTTCAGTGAAATGTGGCAAGGCAGCTGATGTATCTTGGGTTGGCTTGCTGGACAACAGAGAACCTCAGCTTCTGCAACTGTCAAAACAACTTTGGAAACTTGAAGAAAAACTTTTAAAAAGTTGTAAACACGATACAATGAATCTTAACTGTCACCTTCTCTCACTGGGATCTCTATTCCTGTTCTTATTTCACTCTGCATTTCTTCTTTGTTCTGGTTTCGGTCATTTCTCTCTCTCTCTCTCTCTCTCTCTCTCTCTCTCTCTCTCTCTCTCTCTCTCTCTCTCTCTCTCTCTCACGCTCCTCCAGTTAAGCCTGGATGAACAGGAGGACGTGAACACAGCAAGCATTTTCATGGAAAAAGCAGATCCTACTCCTCATTCCTGAAAAAGAATTGACTTGTTGCAAAGAATTACACCCTCGGGTTGCTTATCTTAGTAATTAATATAATGTACCCACGAGAAAGAACCTACGAAAATGATAAATTTACAAACAGGATATATATATATATATATATATATATATATATATATATATATATATATATATATATATATATATATATATATATATATATATATATATATGAACTCTATGACCCGACCAGGGTTCAAACTTGCATTACCAGTGCTCACCCTCAGGCTTGCCCAATACTAACACCACTTCTCAGGCGATTGTCTATATGATTGTTAAGTCCTGGAACTTATTAACTAAGCTCTAGAACTAACCAACTACTGTTGCCGGGAATTGTCTGTCTGTTTATCTGTCTGTTCAAAGTTGAAGGCCAGAGACTTGGGACTAACCTCACCCAAATTGACAGGCGACAATACTGTATTTTCAATACTGTATTTTCAATACTGTATTTTCTAAGTACTGTATTCCCAACTCATTCGAGAGCCACACACACAAGGGAGAAGCACCAGGGAGAGGAGACAATCACACAGGGAGAAGCACAAGAGAATGAGACACGCAGGGAGAAATGCACCCATCTCATAGCGCTGACGTGGCGCCATTCTCGTAACAAAGGGTCATTACCTCCGTGTATTGGCCTGATTTTCGGAGAGCTTTATAGAATATAAAGTCTTAGGCGCTATTGTTGAGTATGTTTCATAAAAGTGAGAAATGCAAGCGAATGGTTTTGTGAATTTATCTCATAAGTTTTATCATAAGAAATCTCATAAGTTTTATTAACGTTTTATCAATCTATCTATCTATCTATCTATCTATATATCTATCTATCTATCTATCTTTCTATCTATCTATCTATCTAGCTAGCTAGCTAGCTACCTATCTGTCTGTATATATAGTTTGCGGGGGTTAACTTCGACTCTTCTCTTTGGATCCACCTCTCAACTGTCAATGAACTGTATATATATATATATATATATATATATATATATATATATATATATATATATATATAGTTTAGAGCTGCCTAAGTTGGTCCCAACCACATAAATCCTACAGGTGCAAATATATATTGTTTACCTTCTCATTAGCGCCATTATATCTGCCAAGACTCTCTAACAAGGCACGAGAAGGAATTGCAATTCCTTCAGTCTTAAAAATCTCGATTCCCTTCTAATATCACTAAATCAAGGCGACCCGGTTACGACAGGAGCATTTATGCAACAATTACTCATAGTGCTAATTATTGATTGGTGACAATACCCTCCCTTCCCCTCCCCCCTTTCATCTGTAAAATGTTACTCTCCTGTGGCTTGTGCAACAAGCCACAGGAGAGGTGTTAGCGATGTAAAAAATATCGGTATATAGCGCCTCTTTTTCTCTTTGGGTCTCATTAGCTAATGGTGCGACGATCCTAAGATAGTTTTTATGATTGGCCTTTGCACCCATTAATTCTAAATTTACAAGGGTAGACTAGTTTTGGTAAAAGGTTCGACAATCATGGGGAAAATTGTAAAAGTATATATATATATTGCATCCTCGTGTGTCTCTGGTAAGCTTGTGTAGTAATGACAATGTTTTTGTGGTTTTTGTGCATGTTTTTAACTGTGGTGTGATTGTGTAACTTGACATGTTACCAGTGACCTTGATATGTTATTCGTGACCTGGACCTATTACATAGGCCCGTGACCTTATACCTGTTATTATCTTGGTTTCTGACCCTTATACTTTGTACCCGTGATCTTGGTTTCTGACATTTTGATTCTGATCATAGATTTGTGTTTGAAACCTTGAACGTCCTTCTTAAATTTCATAATATTAACATTGGTTGGACTCTGATAGGAAAACACTCTTCTGACAGTGTGCTGTGATTGGCAGAACTCAGACGACCCTAAAACCCTAACAGACCCTAAACACAATATCAAAGATTAACGATATTTCAACGTTGAACCAACATTGAATCTTCAACCTCTTCTCACTAGTAGCAACACAAGGGGAGATTTTGTCGCTATGAACCACAAGCGTCAACATTCCGGCGCAATAACAAATTTATAAACACCGATATGTTGACGTTTCCTGAGGGCTACCTAGCATCGACCTAGAGACATTCGGTGGACAGCTTAGAATCCCATGCATCTAGGTAGGATAAACCGATTCGGATTTGACGCTTGTCAGATCATGAGAACATGCTGGTCAGATAATTTCAGTTTTAAAAAATAGTGTGTTCAAGCCAAATTATGACTTCAAACCGGTGTAAAGCCAATGTTAAGTTCACATTAATCGCACGAAGCCGCTGTTTTTGGGCCCGATAACGTGAATTACGTTGCAGTTATCGATTCAGAATTCACCCTGAATTGGCCGTCCAATATCGCTGTCTTAATATCGTAGAACGAAGTAGAGTGCATCACTAATGGAAGCTGTTAGAGTGTAGCGTCATGCAAGTGGAAACCGTTGTCTCGTACACCAGAAGGCTCTTGAAATATCATGTACCCGAGAAAGCTGTATACACCCAACGATATCATAAACCAGGAGAAGGGCTGTATGAACCCAAGGATATCATACACCTAGAGCAGGGTTGATTGAACCCAACGATATCATACACCTGAGAAATAAAGCTTGCTTTAAAGAACAAGAGCGAATGAGTTAAAGAGAAGGACACTCATCAAGGAAAGCAACAAATACATGAAGTAATTAAACAATAGTGAGTAAGAGCCAGGATTTGCCGAGATGGGATAAAGGCATAATGAGTTGAGGTGGATCAAGGCAGTATGTGTGGAGATGAATAAAGGCAGGGTGTGTGGATATTGCTTATTAAAATTGTGATAAAGTTGAAATCTTCTCAAGGTCAGAGTGTAGACATGAGTCAGGTCAAAGTGTTTAAGAATATGAAAGACCGGAGTGCTTAGCTGTCGACCTGTCATAACAGGTGTCGACCTGTCATAACACCACCAGTGACTCATTCACTGCATAAGCGTGTTGCCCAGGGTAGGTGGTAGTGTGATGGGGGCTGGGTGGGCATCGGGTATATGGGGGCATAGTTAAGGGCAAGGAGCTGAGATTTGGGCTTAGAAATTCTGCAAGAGAAATCCTTCCCTGTGTTATTGGTTTTCCAGCTTTTTCCTTTGTTGTCTATTCTGCCTGTCCTGCAGCAGTCTTCCCTA
Organism: Procambarus virginalis; assembly: GCA_020271785.1. Classification (NCBI taxonomy): domain Eukaryota; kingdom Metazoa; phylum Arthropoda; class Malacostraca; order Decapoda; family Cambaridae; genus Procambarus; species Procambarus virginalis. The sequence goes on from WNGS01163555.1 coordinate 12,394,601, forward strand.
TCATATATCTCCATGCATCACCTTGGGGACTTTCTGCGACCAAACAAAGTGACTTCTTGGACAGAATCAGTGACCAAACACATTACGTCCATAGTGTCTATCAGTGGTCAATCACAGCTCCTGCATCGTGCCCATCAATCACGGCACGTCCATGGTGGCTATCAGTAACCAATCACGGTACCTCCTTGGTGCCTATCAGAGACCAATTACAGCGCCTCCTGGGCAGGTATCAGTGACCAATCACTGCCTCTCTCGCCTGACTTTCGCTTGTAAACAAGATTGAGAATAACAAAATTAATATGAGAGCAGGACGGGAGATGTTTATTTTCGGAGATGGGAAGTGAATAGGCAATCTGGAGGCGAGAGTGTGTAGGGGTAGGCAAGGGTGGGTATGTGGTGGGTGGATAGGGGTAGGCAGGGAGGGTATGTGGCGGGTGTGTAGGGGTAGGTGTGCAGGGGTGGGGGTGAGGAAAGTGTGTTAAGGGTGAAGATGCACGGCGTTGATGTGAGACAAGCGCCTTGTGGGATTTCTGTGAGGAAATTGTGTTAGGGGGTGAAAATTAGTTTCAGGCAAGTGTGCTATGGGTTATGGGTTATTATGAGAAGTGTGAGTTGAGTGTAAGAAGTTGTCCTGACGGAGGTGTGTTGAGGTCGATTGATTACCATGGTGAAACCGAATTGAAAGTTAGAAGTTAGAATGAGCAACTAACCAACCATCCTCAACCATGCTGAGGATGATTGGTTAGTATGAAGCAAAACATTCTCGGATAATGGATTTGAGTGGGAAAACTGTGCTGAGAATGATCGGCGTATAATTTAGTGTATAATTTAGTGGAGCAAGGATGCTCTGGTTATCTCTTATAATACCCAGTACTTATCAAACACCGTAACTTACCATATTGATCTTAGACTTGAAGTTGTTCCCAAGCTCACTTCAACTTTCAGTCCGTGTGAATTCTCTCAGTCATATTGAATATGCGCTCCCTGGGGCTCACAATTCACACACTCGGTGGGGCTCACAATTCATACACTCGGTGGGGCTCACAATTCATACACTCGGTGGGGCTCACAATTCACACACTCGGTGAAGGAGCAGTACTGTATGTCCAGCACGTTACAGAGTCCGCCTTCTCTTATTTTAACGGTGGAAATGAGGTGTTCCGGAACCCCGAATGCTTTGCTGCTACTTCTAGCAGGAATAACTGAATTAAATGAGGTGATTTATTAGAATACTGGGAATATTACCTCTGAATAATGCAATTATGGGTAAGTAAGTTTTTCTTGGTGTTAATACGTGCTCACTCAAGTAGGCTGCTTCTAGGTTATTGGTTATTCAAAATGTCATGGTATTACAAAGACAAGAAGAAAATGCATAGATGATAATAATACTACTACTACTTCTACTACTACTACTACTAATAATAATAATAACGATCAAATCCACAGGAGACCTAATGAGGGTTCGAACCTATGCGCAGAGTGCTCCCAGATGTGCTCTAGTCAACTGTACCACGATATGGTTGTGGTACAGTTCACTAGAGCGAGTCTGATATACGCATCCTCCCACCTAGGAGAAATAACGTTCAATCCAAGCTAGGAAACACGGTCGCATGCTAGAAACCAAGTGAGGGTTGGACTGAAGAGGGTAATTTTTCACCACCCACTTGGCTCCTCACCTAACATAAATATAATGTAGTTACTTGCTAACTTCTATGAAAAGATCATCCCTGGATTATTCCCCCCTCTTGTAAATACAAAAATCCACTATGTAACATTATTTTGAGGCTTACACGTCTGTTGAACACTAATTG
>WNGS01163555.1:12412038-12424538 GCA_020271785.1 Procambarus virginalis
AAAAGATGAATTTAAGTTAACAACTTTGGCCACAGAACTGTCAATAACAATACTTCCCCTTTAACTTCGCAAGTAAGTAATTATCAAAAGAAGGCAAGATGCTGGAGCTCTATGTAACAATTCTTAGTAAGCATAATTTAAATTATTAACTGGAAATAATAATGCGAATTATAATAATAATAATAATAATAATAATAATAATAATAAAATAATAATACAAATAACAATGATAATACAAATACTAATAATAATACTAGTAATAAAAATAATAATAATAATAATAATAATAATAATAATAATAATAATAATTTCTCCTGGGGGATATTCATTACTGCGGCCGCCACAGTCAAGTCCAGAGAAGATCAGACTCACATAAAAATATTGTAGGAAAAATATAACGAGAGAAACTAGACTGAAATGCGAATATCGTTGCTAGTTGGTTACTGTCCGTAGACGGTTCGTTGGTTATTGTCCGTAGACGGTATGTGAACAGATTCATCAGCGTGAAAGAAATTCTGCGAATTTGTTTCTGTCTCTACCGGCGATGGAACCCGGGCCCTTAGGACTACGACCCCTGAGCGCTGTCCACTCAGCCTCGAGGACCCTGTTCGGTGTGTGTGTGTGTGTGTATGTGTGTGTGTGTGCGTGTGTGTGTGTGCGTGTGTGTGTGTGTGTGTGTGTGTGTGTACTCACCTATATTGTGTGTGTGTGTGTGTGTGTGTGTGTGTGTGTGTGTGTGTGTGTGAATGGGTGTGTTTATCCATCTCCAGAAGCAAGGAATAGTTTATTACAAAAAAGTAAGAAGAAATGAAATGGAGAGTTGGCGGAGGGAAAAGAAATGGTTGGAGATTCATTATAAGAATATCTTTGCATAAGAAGAATCACACCATCAAGGCAATATACCTTTTCCTAGTGTTTTAAAAATAAACTTTTTAACATCTCTAGTTGTCACGAAGCAAGGACAAAACAGAGAAGAAACAAAGCACTCGTAAAAGATGCCATTGTCAAAGCAACAATTACAGGAGAATAGAGTTCCGAAGTACTTGGCTTTTTCAGAGGAAGATGTGGCGATAAAAGTGTCTAAAACAAACAAAAGGGGGAAAAGAAGACTCGTTGAAGTCACGCAAGATATTTTTGTCAAGAAACAAAAGGAGGGGCTGAGACCTATAAGACAATAGCTTACCATTCTTCTTGGGGAAGCTGCTGTAAGAGAGTCGCATGGCCAGTTTAGCCTAATTTCTTACGGAGATAAAAAGGACGATTAAGTGGGAGACTGTAATTAGGATCTAAAGGCATCATTTCACCGCACACAAGGGGAGACACATCACACATCATACTTTCTACAGTTATTTATTTCTTTTTCTTCACCTCGAACGAAGATGACGTTCATCTTCATCTGATGCATGGACATACATTCATATATATATATATATATATATATATATATATATATATATATATATATATATATATATATATATATATATATAATAGAGGGAATGTTTAGGTCCCCTCCAAGACAGTTTCTGTGTGCATTTCTCCTACCACCACCTTCCTTTTGTGTTTTGTTGTACTTTATTAGATATTTAAAGGTTAAAAGATGAACATTACTTAATACAATAGGGTTTAAAGGTTATGGTTCTCTTGAAGTGCCTCCGCTTCCGGACAGGAACCGAGAACGCAACAGGAGTTTTCCCTCTGGATCGTCACACTGAAGCGCTGAAAGAGGAAACGAGCAGCCCTTGGGACTATGGTGATGTCAATGAGCCTGGAACCCAATTCTTTGAGGAATCCCAAGGCACTCTTACTCCAGGGGCCATGCTTCTCAGAGGCTATGGGAACAAAGGTGTATTGACCTTCCAGTCGCCTTTACTTGATTGATTTTGCTGTCTCCCCTGTGGTTGGCCGCCCCACCTGCTTGATCAGCACCGAAGCGTATGTATGTGTCAGCCAGGGTGGATACACACGTATAGTCCCCACTCCAGCTGTCTGCCCCTCTTCCTGGGGTATATTGTGATGCCATCTGGGCACAGTGCTGGGTCATCTGGGTTTTGGTCCCCTAGGATGCGAAGTTCTCTCTCTGCTGGGCACTGAGCCGAGACAAAGATCCTCTTAATGGTGTCATTGACCTCGATGTGTTTGTATGCCAGCCCTAGATCTTCCGCAGTGCAACACATGCAATCCATATTGGTCTACTTCCACCCTGTTGCAAATACACTTTTATTAAGTGTGAATCGGGGCACCAAGGAGGGGGAGGGGCACTGCTTAACGAAGGGATTCTGGATCTAGACGCGTGCCTGTTGCCGACATGAGTATTGCCAGAAGGAAGTCTCCTGAATGAGGGGGGGGGGGCACACACAGTTCTGAGGCGGGTTTTCTCCTTCTCTAATGTTGCAACGCTGAGCATGGTATCAGCTAATTTTTCCACTAGCCGGAGGTCCCAGCTTGACTGTTTATGTTTTTTATCGGATCTATGATTGATGGTGGGGGCTGCAAGAGCATTCCCGGATTTGAACAGTCAGTGAAAGCAGGATCGTATATTACTATTAAATCACTCAGGGGTTCAAGTAGGATATCTCTTACGAGGTCGTACGATACATGGGAGGAGGAAAGGAAGGCTGTTAGAGCAATTTGGGAGCTGTGTGGACACCAAGGGCGCCGAGTCTTAAAGGGAGATCCAAGTGCTAATGGCTTGGCGCCAACTACTGACAAGTGCACAACCATACATACTCTGCCAAAGAGCGTTATAAGTGTAGGAAGGTCCTGTGACCCACATAAATCGCAAAAAAAGAGGGGTCACGTTGGTTCGTTTTATTTCACGATATTGGCATTGGAGAATTTTTTTTTAATCCAGAGTGACCATGAATATATTTGTGTGTCGATTTACATATATTTTAGTGCTGGCTGATTCATCCATTTCAGATTTATGTTATCTGTATTTACTATTTCGTGTTTTAGACTATGCTCCTATGCGTAATAATATTTCTTTCCTTGTGAAAAACATTACTAGTGTATATAAATAATAAATGTTCATCATGGACCCAACAAAAACATTTATAATAATGAATTTAAAATTTAGATAGAGAGTTGGACCCACAAACTGACCCAGTTGAATGTTCTAAAGGCATCAAGATTTATTGGTATTTCATGAATGATAAATGTTTTTCCCCTGCCCGTCCCATCCCAAATCCTTATCCTTATCTCTTCCATGTGCTATATAGTCGTAATGGCTTGTTGCTTTCTCCTCATAGTTTCCTTTCTTTTACTGGAATCACTGGTATATAAGCATCAGTTGAGAGGAAAGCAATGTAACACGGGGTAATTAACCCTAAAACAGGGACTAATTGCTAATTACCTAAATTAGGGGTAGTTAGCAACAAAACGCTGATCTACCAATTTCGTGGATTGTTAGTTACCATCTGCCTATATTATGAAGAGATGGAAAGATGCATCATCAGTCTTCACACAAGATCATCTCCTGGAAATATTTGACTTTCACCATCCTAGTCACATCCTACAGCAACAATAATTAAATCTAATATAGCAATTTTCCCTAATTGGGTTCGTTGTGTTCAAGACGCACCCTTAACGGATTTCCCTAAACAGGCTGAAGCTCGGTGGAAACCACTTCTGGCTGCCATTAACAATGCATCAGTGGAAATTATCAATAAACCTTTCAGCGTCCATTAAATACTAACACCTCGTTAACTCTGCCTTTATAACTACACACATTCCAGCAGACGTTACCTTGGAATTACTGAGGAATAACAGACGAACAACAGAGAAACGGTAGTAGAATTGAAAGGCAGAATAAGAGCGGATGATTGTACATCAATATAATAATCGTGAAACAAAAATAAAAGACGAGACAAGTAGAAAAACAGTGTAAACTCATGCAATAGTGGAACATCTATTGAATAACCATAACAGGGTTTGCTAAATAAGAGTAACAGTAAAACAAGAGTGGAGCCTCAACAGAACAACAAGAGAATGAACTATAACAGCAAAGCATTAGCAAGAGAGAGAGAGAGAGACTATGTAATAATGAAGAGATATGAGGAATGAAAATAAAGAGATATATAGAAGGTGTACGTACGAGGAGATATAACAGTGGTGTACTATCGAGGAAATATGAGGTGTTCGGATGAGGAGACATGAGAATGTGCACTGCTGAGGAGAGATGAGAGAATGTACTGAGTAGCATTAGTACATCCTGCAGAGGGAATAACAACCTAAAAAAAAGTACTGAGCACCTAAGATAGAAAAGAAGGAGGTCTAGGGTCTTGGGAAACGAACAGTCCTTCAATAGTACCTACTTGTTTTATCTGTCTAACTGTTTTTGGTTCTGAAGATCAACGCTACCGCAGCCCGCTCCCTTACGAGGCCTCCTGGTTGATGGTTTGGTTCACCAGGTGGCGCTCGTTATAGGTGGTAGTCGACATTGTTGTGTGATAATATGTGTGTAAATATGCGTACGTTACTGTACTTGTGTGAGTTTGCGTGTACGAGCGTGCATGTGTGAGAGTGCGTGTGTGTGAGCATGCGCATGTATGCACTCACCTAGATATACCCACCTAAATACGCTTAAAGTTTCGATACATTTTTATCTCTAATGAAAAGGCTCCATTGCCTCGCTTTTCTAAGCACGTGTACATTTATTTATGTGTAGTGAGTTAGATTCAAGAAACATATTGATCTATTTCATCCCATATGCTTACAAGGCTTTCGATGCTACAATTACGTTATAATAAAATAATAAAAACAAGTGGTCGTATACCTGCACAAGGGGACATACACAACTGAAAAGAACTTGTAAGGGTGGACATATTGACAGAGCAATCTATATTTAACACTGGTTCTCGTACTGGAACTGAGAAAAATTGATTTTCTGTTAAAACTTTCATACAGAGTTAGACACTGTCCAGACAGTGACCAAAACTGGCTCTCCTGGACATACACAGGCACTGTCCAGACAGTGACCATCGCCGCTTCATCCCCTGACATACTTGTGTCGGGAAATCGGGCAAAATTGCTTCTAACTTTCCTAAAGAAATCTGCATAGTCGGTAAAACACGCATAAATTTCCTGTAATGTTATACAGGACACAAAACATGGTCGCCTGCTTACTACAAGAATTCTTTTCGAAATCATTCAGGACGCGAGACGCGACTCTCAAGCCCCCGCTAAACTTATCCAGCAGCACTTTACTGGCAGTTAATGATTGTTGATATTCAGTTCAGAGAAGCGACAGTAGAGACCTTCGAGAAGAGTAGCGACAGCTATTCTTCTTGTAGGATCGGCGTTCGATCCCCGATGGTTCAGATGGATGGGCAACTTTATTTTACTCCATTCTTATATCTTACTTCCTTGTCTTCATATATCCGCACCATGTGTTACATAGCCATATTGGCTCAGCGGTTTTATCCTCATAATTGGCTACCTCGTCTATAAAATTTGCAATTATTATTCGCTACGTGTTTATGCAAGGAACGTAATTATTAAAGCTATACTATAGCCTCCTAAATATCGTGCAACTAACCTACGAACCGTGCAGCTTAACTCAGCATAACCTACCATATCACTTGCAATCTTCGTCGCTATAGCAACCATCATGAAAGCCATACCTGATAGGGTAGAGAAAACAGTAGTTAAAATGGGATTATATTATACCATTAGAGTAAGTCATTGTTCACTTGTTAAACAGGTGTAACGGGTAGAATCATGTGATTGATAAATTGGCAGATTATGAGTGCTTTCTTGCGGGTTCCTATATAAAAAAAATAAAAAAAAGTTGTTTTCATACTGGAGAGAGGTGGAAAGGCTGTCACATTGGAGTACCTCCGTTTTTTTCAATTTTTTCATTTTATATTTCCATATATATTGTTTTCCGTTTTTTCATCTGCTTGAGTATCTTATTTAGAGAACCATTTCGTTGCTCTTGCTCCTCTGCCTTATGGGCGTGAAGTTATTACTACAGCAACATGGTCTTTGTGGATATTTCTTCAGCAAAGACTTAAAAGTATTCCTCAAGGAATCTGTGACTCCTGAAGGCGACAAGAATGTGGAAACTTTAACCCTAATAAGATCGTCAGAGTAATATATCTCGATCTTTTACCTCTCGCAGTGAATTTTCGTGACTAAAATACTATTTAAGTTCAACTTTTGTAGGTATAGTAAAGCTGCTACATTTCTTTTATTTTTTTCATTATTGTTAGCATTGTCAAACACGAATTAAATACATATGAATGCATTATTAATTTGCATACTAAAATTGTTAATATAATGGAAACTTTTAATTTAGTTTTTATGCATTAATTTATTTAATATATATATATATATATATATATATATATATATATATATATATATATATATATATATATATATATATATATATATATATATATATATATATGTATATATATATATATATATATATATATATATATATATATATATATATATATATATATATATATATATATATATATATGTATATATATATATATATATATATATATATATATATATATATATATATATATATATATATATATATATATATATATATATATATATGTCGTACCTAGTAGCCAGAACTCACTTTTTGGCCTACTATGCAAGGCCCGATTTGCCTAATAAGCCAAGTTTTCCTGAATTAATATATTTTCTCTAATTTTTTTCTTATGAAATGATAAAGCTACCCATTTCATTATGTATGAGGTCATTTTTTTTATTGGAGTTAAAATTAAAGTAAATATATGACCGAACCTAACCAACCCTACCTAACCTAACCTAACCTATCTTTATAGGTTAGGTTAGGTTAGGTAGCCAAAAAAGTTAGGTTAGGTTAGGTTAGGTAGGTTAGGTAGTTGAAAAACAATTAATTCATGAAAACTTGGCCTATTAAGCAAATCGGGCCTTGCATAGTAGGCTGAGAAGTGAGTTCTGGCTACTAGGTACGACATATATATACATATATATATATATATATATATATATATATATATATATATATATATATATATATATATATATATATATATCGTTACCACAGTAACTCATTAAAGTAAAATAAAATTTTATTGTATATATGCAACATTCAAAGTTCGGAAAATTCACGTGTTAAATCCAATTATATTAACTACTGTTAAATTATGGTTTATACTCAACATTGAAAGTACGGAGTATACACAAGAAACTACGGAACATTCTCAACAAAGTCCGAAATATATCTAACAGTCAAAGTGCCAAATATATCCAACAATCAAAGTGCCGAATCCACATAACAATATATATATCCAACAAAGTAAATAATCTTTCGATTACAGTGGTATGTAGGTGTTATTTTTTTGTAAATAAACTGAGTATATTATGTAACATACGACTCAATGGATGTTATCAACAAAGATAACCAACCATTTGGAAACTTAACATGAAGATCATTAACACAAACAAACACAGGTTAACGTAGATGACTAAACCATCTTTACAATTTATAAATTACCAATATTTTAGTGCAGAATTGTCTTCCATACTGCGAGAATACTTGTCACGAAAACAGGTTATCAGTTATTTGGAACTAATTTATATAAAATCAGTAACCAGCGTCTAACAAAATATATTGTGTAAAGTGTCACAATATCGGGAAAATGGATGAAAAAGATAGAGAAAGTCATATTTAAATTATGCCTCCTAAGCTGATCCATAAGAGTATTTGTGTGTTCATACAGCCAGCGAGGGCGCTTGAATGCTTGCCACAGATTGCTGCAATTAATAAAATTTTATCTCAAAATGAATTCTTATAACACGACATAAATTTGTTAAAATGAATCATGTGATTTAGTAAACGATTTATAATCGATTACCCGTTTAGACACACACAAAGACAAATTTATTTCATCACAAAAATGCAAAGAGCGGCTGTAATAATATAATTTATAAATACAGCTTCAACAATTACAGAAATAACTGAGGAAAGTCTTTAGCGCTGAGACGTGAAGCGTCGGCCAGGGAGTCGATGCTTCAGGATGTGTGTGTGAGCTGGAGGGAACCCGCACTTTCAGGGAAAGATCATTTTGAGACAACGTCCGTCTGGGGACTCACAAAGGCGGTATTCCTCGGTGTTTCATCGAGCTAGTGTGTTGCGAAGGGACCTAACTCTGTGGAGCTGGAGGCGCAAGTAATGACTGTAGGCGATGGGAACGAACTGGATTTGTAGATTACGACTGAAGGTGCAGAAAAACAATATGAAGCTTAATGAATGAGTGGAGGCGATGATAAATAATAGTGCAGGGAATGATTGAGGATGCAGAGAATGACTGGAGATGCAGGGAATGACTTGAGATGCAGAGAATTTCTTAGGATGCAGAGAATGACTGAGGATACAGAGAATGACTGGAGGTGCGGAGAATGATTGGAGATGCAGAGAATGATTGGAGATGCAGGAAATGACTTGATATGCAGGGAATGACTGGAGGCATTTCAAATGACTGAAAGCGACTGATGGAAAGGGGAAAAATTACCAGAAGTGTTGGGGCAACAGTTTACGTTGTATACATATCCTCCACAGTCACTATATGTTCTATAATTTTGACGCACGCGTTGGGTCGTGACCATGCTGTTGACCAAAGTTGCCAACAGAGAGGTCTTCAGACTTCTGAAGGAAAAATTCCCGTCTTCCAGCATCGAATTGCTTGCAGTTAGTTAGATGTATTCATAAACTAATTGAAGAACATGGTTAGTCTGACATAAGCATACACTTCAATTAGTAGTGTGGTTCTTGATAATAATGGGAAATGCTCTAACAGGTATAAATGTTAATCATAATTAAATTCGGCACAATTATTATATAAAGATGTTAGGTTATGTATTGATTTGATCCATTAAGCATATCTAAGGATGTATTTGTCAATGTATGAAAATCTATTTTCAGAACTTGCAGCAAGTTAGTGCAAGTAATGCCGAATATACCAGCTCCTAAACTTTGGAGACAGGGCTGTGAGTGCGGCCGCATCCATGGAATACGAATTTATATTCTTTGGCCCACCCCCCTCCCTCAGTACCAACTTTGTTGTGCGTGGGATCGCTGTCGTTCATATCTTGTCCAACAGTGTTGTGTTGGATGCTGGGATTATTCCAATCTCTTATCCTGACATGGTGTGTTGGATGTTAGGATCATCCCCCCTTTCTTATCCCGGTGGTGGGTTCACTCACTGTTCCTGCGTGAGGGGGAAGGTTAAGTAGTTCTCCTTGCTTGAGAGAGAGTTTTACGTGGTTTTCCTGCTTGAGAAATGGGTTTGTCACTCTTCCTATGTGGGAGAGGGTTACGTCACTCGCTCTTCTTGCGTGATTGCATGGGAGAGGAGTTTACGTCGATATTCATGCATGACCGGAGCGTACTTCACTGCCCATGAGTAACAGAAGTTTACGAAAAGTGTGAATTTGGGATTCAAATGAGCCTTGCGCGAGTCATGGCAAAAACCGCTGATTCTCGGGCTTAACCATGTTTCTTCATGGAGGAATGTTAGCGTGTGAGTTTGGGATAAATAGAAGCCCGTTTCTATTTTTGAATAGTTTCTTAAAGGTGACTCTCACTTTCATCGTCTTCACTTTCAACCTATGTTGCACAGGTGAAGGTCGCTACACAAATATTGGCTTATAACGCAAATCTATATGTCGAGTAAATTAATGAAGTCAAATGCCTATTTAATCCAGTAAATTGAGCTAAGAAATTGATATCGTTCAATAGGAGTTAACTACCAACTATATAATTTTCTTGGGCGTAGTAATGTGCTTTGTGTCTTAACAAAGCTTCCTCAGACGTATATGATTGCAGTGTCTCGTGGAAAAAAACGTTGCTAATTAATCAAATTTGACATTTATGCTCGTTATCATCAATCTTCCCGCCCGGATAACACACGCCCTCATCCATCTGCTGTTAGTTACATGACAGAATTCCTTTCCTTGGTCCTAATAATGAGGCTCCTACCAGCATCAAATTAGAGTCTGAAAAATATACCGCGTCAAGAACTCAAAACGAATTTTGGGTTATGCCTGCTGAGTCAGCTGTAGTCCCTCTTGCGTCGCAACCAGTTCTAACATACTGTAGAAAAATATATATACTTTGAGTTCGCAGGCGATGCTGGTGAAGTGAGGTACAGTGGCGCCTGACAAAAAGCTGGGTGTATGTGGCACTTGACAAAGATCAATGTGGCTCTTGACGAGAGTTCGATGTAATGGCACAAATAGATAAAATCGCAACTTTGGCTCCTGGTGTGTATCCTAGAGAAAGCTAGGTTCTATTGTACCTGAAAGAGGCTAGGTACTGTGTCTCGTAGAGAAATTTCTTTGGTTCCAGGAGAAAGCTATAGGTACTTTGACTCCTAAAGACAGCTAAGTACTGTGGCTCCTATAGAAAGCTGGACAATGTACTTCCTGGAGAAAGCTAGACAGTGTAGCCCCTGGAGAAAGCAGCGTACTGTGTTTCCTGAGAAAGTTAGGTACTTTGGCTCCCAGTAACAAGAAATATCGCTGAACTTAAAGTTTTTGTTATCACTAATTCATTAGAAAGCTGGGGACCGTATACGGAGCCATTAACTGCGCTGGGTTCAACTTTTAGACAGCAGCTTCGAGGTTATGCTGGACGGCAGCCTAGGAATTATGCTGGATGGCACACTCTGTGTTATGATGAACTACAGCCTCGGAGTTATAATGGATGGCAGCCATGGGGTATTTATTAGATAGAAGACTCGGAGTTATGTTAGAAGGCAGCCTCGGGGTTATAGTAGACGACAGCCTCTGGCTTATGCTAGATAGCAGCCTCAGTGTTAATGCTGGATGGCAGTCTTGGGATTATGCTGCATGACAGCCTCGGGATTAATGATGTAATGCTGTAATAATGCCTAATTATTCATTAAGTAGAACGAAAAACAAGGTTGTAAAGCGTAATACCTAAAGCGCAAGGAAATGCTACTCAATAGAAATATTCATATATATATATATATATATATATATATATATATATATATATATATATATATATATATATATATATATATAACATTAATCATTGCGCTAATGCGCCTTTCGCAATCAAATTTACGAGTTGTTTACTGTCTTGAATAGACAAAATGTGGTCCTTTCTTTGAAAAATCAACTGTATTTGACATTGCTGAACGCTACTTGTTACATTCCCGTAAAACGTAATTGATATTGAGGCTCACCCACTGGTTCCCAGCGCGTTTATTTGGACCTGTAGTGCGTCTTTATTATCATATACAAAGTAAATATTACAATGCACAAAGTAAGCATCTGCATTCCCATTTCTGTGGTATATAATAATTCTGGGCCTCAACCAGATTTCACAAAAGTTAATCTAATTTTTTTTCACAGCTGGTTTTACCTTAACCCTTTTCAGCACGTTGGGTTGGGATCCATATAATTTTATCAAGTAGCTTAGTCACAGATGATGCTTAGATACTTAGACTATAATGAATAGTTATTTAGATTTTTTATTATTATGTACTACGTTGGTTACCCTCCTTGATACTGGGACATCTAGAGAGTTAAATGACTTATTGAACAGTATGTTTTAGTGCCATTAATCTTGTCATTATCTTAAATTGATACATTAAGAGATATCTCATATAGGTATGTTGATTTTGTTTTGTTTAATAAACATTTTTTACGTGAATTTCATCTTCTGTAACCTGCAACTAACATAACATATCTCTCACATTTTCTGTCTAATCTCTGTTATAGATATTGTATGTAGTTCCTCTAATTTGAATAATATTAAACAGCTATTGAAATGTTATATAGATTTAATGATGGCTCTGTTATCTGTTCTTTCGAGATATATAATACAAAGTGAATTCTTTTAAATTTGACTTAATACATATTCAAATTATCATAATTTAAAATTTCACTCCGCTTGTCTTATATACATATTTTCGCATTCAATGAATTTATCGCATGTACGTGGCCTCTGGAAACTTCTTACCGACAATTTACAAAAAATAATGTGTTGTTTTTTCAGTCTCTGTTTTTCCACCCAACCATATTTTTTCTCGCCTGTCGCGGCCCCGAGCGTCTTAATGATTCTATAATTATTTTCCTTCGTCTTCAAGACTTGCTTCTTCCTTTCGTCTGCAGGGATTCTTTTTTTTCCTTTGTATACATGGTTTGATTCTTTTCTTTGTCTACTGGGACTGTTTTTTTCCTGTCGTCCTCAGGGCGCGATTTTCCCTCATCGTTTCTAGACGTGATTCATTTTATCGTTGTCAGGATGTGATTCCCCTTACAGTTTCAGGACGTGATTTCTCTCATCGTTTTTAGGGCATGGTGACTCCTTTCGACTTCAAGGCATGATTACTCCTATCGATTTGAGGGCATGATTGCTCCCATTGCCTTCAAGGGATGATTACTTACATTGTCTTCAGGGCATGATATAGAATATTAATGTTTTATTAATTGTTTAACAAATCACAATCATAGCA
>WNGS01163555.1:12429538-12442349 GCA_020271785.1 Procambarus virginalis
GGAGAAGAAAATGTTGAACGCTGTAATGAAATGATGAATATCATAAAGGAATGATAAATTCCATAAAAAATCTAAAGAAATGTTAAACATCATGAATAAATGTTTAACGTCAATTGAAATTATCAAACATCATAAAGAAATTTAGAAGTTTAGAAAGAAATGTAGAATATCATAAAGAAATGTTAGTCACAAAGAACAGGTTTAATATCGTAATGAAACGAAATACGCAATAAAAAAAATGTTGACTATCATAAAGAAATGTTGAACGGCACACACAAATGCTCAAAAAGCAGAGCGAAAAGTTGAACGCGGATAGAAATGTTGCGAGTGGAGTCGAGTTAATTAGGTGACGAGGACGGTGAAGCAGGTAGAGAGGAAGAGTTGGGTCGAGGATATTAGTGTGTCCTCTGGCCGGAAGACCTGTCTAGGGGCAAGCCAGGAACTACGTGGCGCTGGCACAACAACACAGCTTCATGTGTGTGTCAGTGAGGTATGAGTATTGTGCCACAGGTGGAGGCTGTGCTCAAGGAAGGATCAGGATGCGAGGAATAATGAGCGAGCCAGGAATCAGGAGATATAATTGTTGCAATAACAGAACACAGTGTTATTACAATAACAGTAGACTCTACTGTTACAATGACAGGAGACCCTGCTGCCACAATGACAGAAGATATTGCTGCTACAATGAAAGAAGACACAGCTGCTACAATGAAAAAGAGAAACATTAAGATATTCCATGAATTTTGACGATGCGGGGTCTAGCAGGCAACACATACTTGTGAATCGAGAGGCTCGCCGAGCCAGGAAGTAATTCACATTTTATAACATTTAGTGCCTATTTAATGGTTCAGGAAAGGCTGTGAGACATAGAAAGATGTCCAAGGACAATATAGAAAGGAATGGCAAGACAATGTCAGCATCTGTGGGCAATATAACATAGTTATCGGTAATTATGGGTGTTTGTGAGCAAAATTACAAAATAAGGAACATTTTAGACGAAATTCAAGAAGTGTCACTTTCATTAGAGGAGAATAGAGATGCTGACAGCACAGAGGTGGTAATGGTGTTGGGGAAGAGGGGTCGACAAGACCAGAGACAGGATTGCAAAAAGGAGTGGATTGCATATTATGGACAGAAGGCACAATTTTGCTTAATCAGAGAAATTTGAATTGTTTCATGCACCAAATACCTAAATGTTACAAAATAATGTAAAGTGATGTTCCACGTTCAATATATATATGTCCCCCCCAAATTTCCCCTACATATATCTGCTTGCATACACGAACGAACATAGCAATAAACATACGAATAGAATTTGGAACCCTGGAATCGGATAATTATTTTTTTAATTAACACACAAGTCATTTTCTTTCACAACAATGTCTTCCTTTAAAATATCTCAATCATGCTTAACACCAAAAAGATGAATTTAAGTTAACAACTTTGGCCACAGAACTGTCAATAACAATACTTCCCCTTTACTTCGCAAGTAAGTAATTATCAAAAGAAGGCAAGATGCTGGGAGCTCTATGTAACAATTCTTAGTAAGCATAATTTAAATATTAACTGGAAATAATAATGCGAATTATAATAATAATAATAATAATAATAATAATAATAATAATAATAATACTAATAACAATGATAATACAAATACTAATACTAATATAGTAATAAAAATAATAATTATAATAATAATAATAATAATAATAATAATAATAATTTCTCCTGGGGGATATTCATTACTGCGGCCGCCACAGTCAAGTCCAGAGAAGATCAGACTCACATAAAAAATATTGTAGGAAAAATATAACGAGAGAAACTAGACTGAAATGCGAATATCGTTGCTAGTTGGTTACTGTCCGTAGACGGTTCGTTGGTTATTGTCCGTAGACGGTATGTGAACAGATTCATCAGCGTGAAAGAAATTCTGCGAATTTGTTCTGTCTCTACCGGCGATGGAACCCGGGCCCTTAGGACTACGACCCCTGAGCGCTGTCCACTCAGCTCGAGGACCCTGTTCGGTGTGTGTGTGTGTGTGTGTGTGTGTGTGTTGTGTGTGTGTGTTGCGTGTGTGTGTGTGTGTGTGGTGTGTGTGTGTGTGTGTGTGTGTTGTGGTGTGTGTGTGTGTGTGTGTGTGTGTGTGTGAATGGGTGTGTTTATCCATCTCCAGAAGCAAGGAATAGTTTATTACAAAAAAGTAAGAAGAAATGAAATGGAGAGTTGGCGGAGGGAAAAGAAATGGTTGGAGATTCATTATAAGAATATCTTTGCATAAGAAGAATCACACCATCAAGGCAATATACCTTTCCTAGTGTTTTAAAAATAAACTTTTTAACATCTCTAGTTGACACGAAGCAAGGACAAAACAGAGAAGAAACAAAGCACTCGTAAAAGATGCCATGCCATGTCAAAGCAACAATTACAGGAGAATAGAGTTCCGAAGTACTTGGCTTTTTCAGAGGAAGATGTGGCGATAAAAGTGTCTAAAACAACAAAAGGGGGAAAAGAAGACTCGTTGAAGTCACGCAAGATATTTTTGTCAAGAAACAAAAGGAGGGGCTGAGACCTATAAGACAATAGCTTACCATTCTTCTTGGGGAAGCTGCTGTAAGAGAGTCGCATGCATGGCCAGTTTAGCCTAATTTCTTACGGAGATAAAAAGGACGATTAAGTGGGAGACTGAAATTAGGATCTAAAGGCATCATTTCACCGCACACAAGGGGAGACACATCACACATCATACTTTCTACAGTTGTTTATTTCTTTTTCTTCACCTCGAACGAAGATGACGTTCATCTTCATCTGATGCATGGACATACATACATATATATATATATATATATATATATATATCTATATATATATATATATATATATATATATATATATATATATATATATATATATATATATATATGACTAAGACTGAAGTTCATATATATATATATATATATATATATATATATATATATATATATATATATATATAGATATTTAATAGAGGGAATGTTTAGGTCCCCTCCAAGACAGTTCTGTCATTTCTCCTCCACCACCTTCCTTTGTGTTTTGTTGTACTTTATTAGATATTAAAGGTTAAAAGATGAACATTACTTAATACAATAGGGTTTAAAGGTTATGGTTCTCTTGAAGTGCCTCCGCTTCCGGACAGGAACCGAGAACGCAACAGGAGTTTTCCCTCTGGATCGTCACACTGAAGCGCTGAAAGAGGAAACGAGCAGCCCTTGGGACTATGGTGATGTCAATGAGCCTGGAACCCAATTCTTTGAGGAATCCCAAGGCACTCTTACTCCAGGGGCCATGCTTCTCAGAGGCTATGGGAACAAAGGTGTATTGACCTTCCAGTCGCCTTTACTTGATTGATTTTGCTGTCTCCCCTGTGGTTGGCCGCCCCACCTGCTTGATCAGCACCGAAGCGTATGTATGTGTCAGCCAGGGTGGATACACACGTATAGTCCCCCTCCAGCTGTCTGCCCCTCTTCCTGGGGTATATTGTGATGCCATCTGGGCACAGTGCTGGGTCATCTGGGTTTTGGTCCCCTAGGATGCGAAGTTCTCTCTCTGCTGGGCACTGAGCCGAGACAAAGATCCTCTTAATGGTGTCATTGACCTCGATGTGTTTGTATGCCAGCCCTAGATCTTCCGCAGTGCAACACATGCAATCCATATTGGTCTACTTCCACCCTGTTGCAAATACACTTTTATTAAGTGTGAATCGGGGCACCAAGGAGGGGGAGGGGCACTGCTTAACGAAGGGATTCTGGATCTAGACGCGTGCCTGTTGCCGACATGAGTATTGCCAGAAGGAAGTCTCCTGAATGGGGGGGGGGGGGGCACACACAGTTCTGAGGCGGGTTTTCTCCTTCTCTAATGTTGCAACGCTGAGCATGGTATCAGCTAATTTTTCCACTAGCCGGAGGTCCCAGCTTGACTGTTTATGTTTTTTATCGGATCTATGATTGATGGTGGGGGGGCTGCAAGAGCATTCCCCGGATTTGAACAGTCAGTGAAAGCAGGATCGTATATTACTATTAAATCACTCAGGGGTTCAAGTAGGATATCTCTTACGAGGTCGTACGATGCGGAGGAGGAAAGGAAGGCTGTTAGAGCAATTTGGGAGCTGTGTGGACACCAAGGGCGCCGAGTCTTAAAGGGAGATCCAAGTGCTAATGGCTTGGCGCCAACTACTGACAAGTGCACAACCATACATACTCTGCCAAAGAGCGTTATAAGTGTAGGAAGGTCCTGTGACCCACATAAATCGCAAAAAAAGAGGGTCACGTTGGTTAGTTTTATTTCACGATATTGGCATTGGAGAATTTTTTTTTAATCAGAGTGACCATGAATATATTTGTGTGTCGATTTACATATATTTTAGTGCTGGCTGATTCATCCATTTCAGATTTATGTTATCTGTATTTACTATTTCGTGTTTTAGACTATGCTCCTATGCGTAATAATATTTCTTCCTTGTGAAAAACATTACTAGTGTATATAAATAATAAATGTTCATCATGGACCCAACAAAACATTTATAATAATGAATTTAAAATTTAGATAGAGAGTTGGACCCACAAACTGACCCAGTTGAATGTTCTAAAGGCATCAAGATTTATTGGTATTTCATGAATGATAAATGTTTTTCCCCTGCCCGTCCCATCCCAAATCCTTATCCTTATCTCTTCCATGTGCTATATAGTCGTAATGGCTTGTTGCTTTCTCCTCATAGTTTCCTTTCTTTTACTGGAATCACTGGTATATAAGCATCAGTTGAGAGGAAAGCAATGTAACACGGGGTAATTAACCCTAAAACAGGGACTAATTGCTAATTACCTAAATTAGGGGTAGTTAGCAACAAAACGCTGATCTACCAATTTCGTGGATTGTTAGTTACCATCTGCCTATATTATGAAGAGATGGAAAGATGCATCATCAGTCTTCACACAAGATCATCTCCTGGAAATATTTGACTTTCACCATCCTAGTCACATCCTACAGCAACAATAATTAAATCTAATATAGCAATTTTCCCTAATTGGGTTCGTTGTGTTCAAGACGCACCCTTAACGGATTTCCCTAAACAGGCTGAAGCTCGGTGGAAACCACTTCTGGCTGCCATTAACAATGCATCAGTGGAAATTATCAATAAACCTTTCAGCGTCCATTAAATACTAACACCTCGTTAACTCTGCCTTTATAACCACACACATTCCAGCAGACGTTACCTTGGAATTACTGAGGAATAACAGACGAACAACAGAGAAACGGTAGTAGAATTGAAAGGCAGAATAAGAGCGGATGATTGTACATCAATATAATAATCGTGAAACAAAAATAAAAGACGAGACAAGTAGAAAAACAGTGTAAACTCATGCAATAGTGGAACATCTATTGAATAACCATAACAGGGTTTGCTAAATAAGAGTAACAGTAAAACAAGAGTGGAGCCTCAACAGAACAACAAGAGAATGGACTATAACAGCAAAGCATTAGCAAGAGAGAGAGAGACTATGTAATAATGAAGAGATATGAGGAATGAAAATAAAGATATATATAGAGGTGTACGTACGAGGAGATATAACAGTGGTGTACTATCGAGGAAATATGAGGTGTTCGGATGAGGAGACATGAGAATGTGCACTGCTGAGGAGAGATGAGAGAATGTACTGAGTAGCATTAGTACATCCTGCAGAGGGAATAACAACCTAAAAAAAAGTACTGAGCACCTAAGATAGAAAAGAAGGAGGTCTAGGGTCTTGGGAAACGAACAGTCCTTCAATAGTACCTACTTGTTTTATCTGTCTAACTGTTTTTGGTTCTGAAGATCAACGCTACCGCAGCCCGCTCCCTTACGAGGCCTCCTGGTTGATGGTTTGGTTCACCAGGTGGCGCTCGTTATAGGTGGTAGTCGACATGCTTGTGTGATAATATGTGTGTAAATATGCGTACGTTACTGTACTTGTGTGAGTTTGCGTGTACGAGCGTGCATGTGTGAGAGTGCGTGTGTGTGAGCATGCGCATGTATGCACTCACCTAGATATACCCACCTAAATACGCTTAAAGTTTCGATACATTTTTATCTCTAATGAAAAGGCTCCATTGCCTCGCTTTTCTAAGCACGTGTACATTTATTTATGTGTAGTGAGTTAGATTCAAGAAACATATTGATCTATTTCATCCCATATGCTTACAAGGCTTTCGATGCTACAATTACGTTATAATAAAATAATAAAAACAAGTGGTCGTATACCTGCACAAGGGGACATACACAACTGAAAAGAACTTGTAAGGGTGGACATATTGACAGAGCAATCTATATTTAACACTGGTTCTCGTACTGGAACTGAGAAAATTGATTTTCTGTTAAAACTTTCATACAGAGTTAGACACTGTCCAGACAGTGACCAAAACTGGCTCTCCTGGACATACACAGGCACTGTCCAGACAGTGACCATCGCCGCTTCATCCCCTGACATACTTGTGTCGGGAAATCGGGCAAAATTGCTTCTAACTTTCCTAAAGAAATCTGCATAGTCGGTAAAACACGCATAAATTTCCTGTAATGTTATACAGGACACAAAACATGGTCGCCTGCTTACTACAAGAATTCTTTTCGAATCATTCAGGACGCGAGACGCGACTCTCAAGCCCCCACTAAACTCATCCAGCAGCACTTTACTGGCAGTTAATGATTGTTGATATTCAGTTCAGAGAAGCGACAGTAGTGACCTACAAGAAGAGTAGCGACAGCTACTCTTCTTGTTGGATCGGCGTTCGATCCCCGATGGTTCAGATGGATGGGCAACTTTATTTTACTCCATTCTTATATCTCACTTCCTTATCTTCATATATCCGCACCATGTGTTACATAGCCATATTGGCTCAGCGGTTTTATCCTCATAATTGGCTACCTCGTCTCTAAAATTTGCAATTATTATTCGCCACGTGTTTATGCAAGGAACGTAATTATTAAAGCTATACTATAGCCTCCTAAATATCGTGCAACTAACCTACGAACCGTGCAGCTTAACTCAGCATAACCTACTATATCACTTGCAATCTTCGTCGCTATAGCAACCATCATGAAAGCCATACCTGATAGGGTAGAGAAAACAGTAGTTAAAATGGGATTATATTTTACCATTAGAGTAAGTCATTGTTCACTTGTTAAACAGGTGTAACGGGTAGAATCACGTGATTGATAAATTGGCAGATTATGAGTGCTTTCTTGCGGGTTCCTATATAAAAAAAATAAAAAAAGTTTTTCATACTGGAGAGAGGTGGGAAGGCTGTCACATTGGAGTACCTCCGATTTTTTCTATTTTATATTTTATATTTCAATATATATATTGTTTTCCGTTTTTTTCATCTGCTTGAGTATCTTATCTAGAGAACCATTTCGTTCCTCTTGCTCCTCTGCCTTATGGGCGTGAAGTTATTACTACAGCAACATGGTCTTTGTAGACATTTCTTCAGCAAAGACTTAAAAGTATTCCTCAAGGAATCTGTGACTCCTGAAGGCGACAAGAATGTGGAAACTTTAACCCTAACAAGATCGTCAGAGTAATATATCTCGATCTTTTACCTCTCGCAGTGAATTTTCGTGACTAAAATACTATTTACGTTCAACTTTTGTAGGTATAGTAAAGCTGCTACATTTCTTTTATTTTTTTCATTATTGTTAGCATTGTCAAACACGAATTCAATACATATGAATGCATTATTAATTTGCATACTAAAATTGTTAATATAATGGAAATTTTTTATTTAGTTTTTATGCATTAATTTTTATTTTAATATATATATATATATATATATATATATATATATATATATATATATATATATATATATATATATATATATATCGTTACCACAGTAATCATTAAAGCAAAATAAAATTTATTGTATATATTCAACATTCAAAGTTCGGAAAAACTCACGTGTTAAATCCAATTATATAAACTACGTTTAATTATGGTTTATACTCAACATTGAAAGTACGGAGTATACACAAGAAAAACTACGGAACATTCTCAACAAAGTCCGAAATATATCTAACAGTCAAAGTACCAAATATATCCAACAGTCAAAGTACCGAACCACATAACATTATATATACCAACAAAGTAAATAATCTTTCGATTGCAGTGGTATGAAGGTGTTATTTTTTTTTTGTAAAATAAACTGAGTATAATATGTAACATACGACTCAATGGATGTTATCAACAAAGATAACCAACCATTTGGAAACTTACATGAAGATCATAATACAAGCAAACACAGGTTAACGTAGATACTAAACCAATATAACATTACAAATATCACAGTTACATTAACCATCTCAGTATAAAATATAAATTATATATTGCTTTAAAATGGAAAACTGAAATTTATATGCAGCTGAGACTGGCTTAATTTAGTCCAACATCTAAGTTTCATGAACTGATCCTAACTTGCACTGCCCATCTGGTGATTCCCTGCAACGTGCGCAAGTTGCACAACATTATAAGGAACTAAATATAGAAAATCGATATAAATTGAGAAGTAGGCGTGTTTTCATTGCAATGTTTAAATGTTTTGTTGTCGCTTTAAACAGGACTCTTGGCAACATCTTTACAATTTATAAATTACCAATATTTTAGTGCAGAATTGTCTTCCATACTGCGACAATACTTATCACGAAAACAGGTTATCAGTTATTTGGAACTAATTTATATAAAATCACTAACCAGCGTCTAACAAAATATATTGTGTAAAGTGTCACAATATATGCGTGAAAATGGATGAAAAAGATAGAGAAAGTTATATTAAATTGTGCCTCCTAAGCTGATCCATGAGATTATTGTGTGTTCATACAGCCAGCGAGGGCGCTTGAATGCTTGC
This sequence comes from Procambarus virginalis, assembly GCA_020271785.1. NCBI lineage: Eukaryota > Metazoa > Arthropoda > Malacostraca > Decapoda > Cambaridae > Procambarus > Procambarus virginalis. The sequence continues at coordinate 12,438,446 of WNGS01163555.1, forward strand.
CAGATTGCTGCAATTAATAAAATTTCATCCCAAAATGAATTCTTATAACACGATATCAATTTGTTAAAATGAATCATGTGATTTAGTAAACGATTTATAATCGATTACCCGTTTAGACACACAAAGACAAATTATTTCATCACAAAAATGTAAAGAGGGACTGTAATAATATAATTTCTAAATACAGCTTCAACAATTACAGAAATAACTGAGGAAAGTCTTTAGCGCTGAGACGTGAAGCGTCGGCCAGGGAGTCGATGCTTCAGGATGTGTGTGTGAGCTGGAGGGAACCCGCATTTCAGGGAAAGATCATTTTGAGACAACGTCCGTCTGGGGACTCACAAAGGCGGTATTCCTCGGTGTTTCATCGAGCTAGTGTGTTGCGAAGGGACCTAACTCTGTGGAGCTGGAGGCGCAAGTAATGACTGTAGGCGATGGGAACGAACTGGATTTGTAGATTACGACTGAAGGTGCAGAAAAACAATATGAAACTTAATGAATGAGTGGAGGCGATGATAAATAATAGTTGCAGGGAATGATTGAGGATGCAGAGAATGACTGGAGATGCAGGGAATGACTTGAGATGCAAAGAATTTCTAGGATGCAGAGAATGACTGAGGATACAGAGAATGACTGGAGGTGCGGAGAATGATTGGAGATGCAGAGAATGATTGGAGATGCAGGAAATGACTGGATATGCAGGGAATGACTGGAGGCATTTCAAATGACTGAAAGCGACTGATGGAAAGGGGAAAAATTACCAGAAGTGTTGGGGGCAACAGTCTACGTTGTATACATATCCTCCACAGTCACTATATGTTCTATAATTTTAAAGCACGCGTTGGGTCGTGACCATGCTGTTGACCAAAGTTGCCAACAGAGAAGTCTTCAGACTTCTGAAGGAAAAATTCCCTTCTTCCAGCATCGAATTGCTTGCAGTTAGATGTATTCATAAACTAATTGAAGAACATGGTTAGTCTGACATAAGCATACACTTCAATTAGTAGTGTGGTTCTTGATAATAATGGGAAATGCTCTAACAGGTATAAATGTTAATCATAATTAAATTCGGCACAATTATTATATAAAGATGCTAGGTTATGTATTGATTAGATCCATTAAGCATATCTAAGGATGTATTTGTCAATGTATGAAAATCTATTTTCAGAACTTGCAGCAAGTTAGTGCAAGTAATGCCGAATATACCAGCTCCTAAACTTTGGAGACAGGGCTGTGAGTGCGGCCGCATCCATGGAATACGAATTTATATTCTTTGGCCCACCCCCCTCCCTCAGTACCAACTTTGTTGTGCGTGGGATCGCTGTCGTTCATATCTTGTCCAACAGTGTTGTGTTGGATGCTGGGCTTATTCCAATCTCTTATCCTGACATGGTGTGTTGGATGTTAGGATCATCCCCCTTTCTTATCCCGGTGGTGGGTTCACTCACTGTTCCTGCGTGAGGGGGAAGGTTAAGTAGTTCTCCTTGCTTGAGAAAGAATTTTACTTGGTTTTCCTGCTTGAGAAATGGGTTTACGTCACTCTTCCTATGTGGGAGAGGGTTACGTCACTCGCTCTTCTTGCGTGATTGCATGGGAGAGGAGTTTACGTCGATATTCCTGCATGACCGGAGCGTACTTCACTGCCCATGAGTAACAGAAGTTTACGAAAAGTGTGAATTTGGGATTCAAATGAGCCTTGCGCGAATCATGGCAAAAACCGCTGATTCTCGGGCTTAACCATGTTTCTTCATGGAGGAATGTTAGCGTGTGAGTTTGGGATAAATAGAAGCCCGTTTCTATTTTTGAATAGTTTCTTAAAGGTGACTCTCACTTTCATCGTCTTCACTTTCAACCTATGTTGCACAGGTGAAGGTCGCTACACAAATATTGGCTTATAACGCAAATCTATATGTCGAGTAAATTAATGAAGTCAAATGCCTATTTAATCCAGTAAATTGAGCTAAGAAATTGATATCGTTCAATAGGAGTTAACTACCAACTATATAATTTTCTTGGGCGTAGTAATGTGCTTTGTGTCTTAACAAAGCTTCCTCAGACGTATATGATTGCAGTGTCTCGTGGAAAAAAACGTTGCTAATTAATCAAATTTGACATTTATGCTCGTTATCATCAATCTTCCCGCCCGGGTAACACACGCCCTCATCCATCTGCTGTTAGTTACATGACAGAATTCCTTTCCTTGGTCCTAATAATGAGGCTCCTACCAGCATCTAATTAGAGTCTGAAAAATATACCGCGTCAAGAACTCAAAACGAATTTTGGGTTATGCCTGCTGAGTCAGCTGTAGTCCCTCTTGCGTCGCAACCAGTTCTAACATACTGGAGAAAAATATATATACTTTGAGTTCGCAGGCGATGCTGGTGATGTGAGGTACAGTGGCGCCTGACAAAAAGCTGGGTGTATGTGGCACTTGACAAAGATCAATGTGGCTCTTGACGAGAGTTCGATGTAATGGCACAAATGGATAAAATCGCAACTTTGGCTCCTGGTGTGTATCCTAGAGAAAGCTAGGTTCTATTGTACCTGAAAGAGGCTAGGTACTGTGTCTCGTAGAGAAATTTCTTTGGTTCCAGGAGAAAGCTATAGGTACTTTGACTCCTAAAGACAACTAAGTACTGTGGCTCCTATAGAAAGCTGGACAATGTACTTCCTGGAGAAAGCTAGACAGTGTAGCCCCTGGAGAAAGCAGCGTACTGTGTTTCCTGAGAAAGTTAGGTACTTTGGCTCCCAGTAACAAGAAATATCGCTGAACTTAAAGTTTTTGTTATCACTAATTCATTAGAAAGCTGGGGACCGTATACGGAGCCATTAACTGCGCTGGGTTCAACTTTTAGACAGCAGCTTCGAGGTTATGCTGGACGGCAGCCTAGGAATTATGCTGGATGGCAGCCTCGGGGTTACGCTGGATGGCACACTCTGTGTTATGATGAACTACAGCCTCGGAGTTATAATGGATGGCAGCCATGGGGTATTTATTAGATAGAAGACTCGGAGTTATGTTAGAAGGCAGCCTCGGGGTTATAGTAGACGACAGCCTCTGGCTTATGCTAGATAGCAGCCTCAGTGTTAATGCTGGATGGCAATCTTGGGATTATGCTGCATGACAGCCTCGGGATTAATGATGTAATGCTGTAATAATGCCTAATTATTCATTAAGTAGAACGAAAAACAAGGTTGTAAAGCGTAATACCTAAAGCGCAAGGAAATGCTACTCAATAGAAATATTCATATATATATATATATATATATATATATATATATATATATATATATATATATATATATATATATATAATATATATATATATATATATCCAAGTAACCTTGGTTGTTTAGTGCATTTATTCAAATACTAGAACGTAGATTATAAACATTAATTCATTGCGCTAATGCGCCTTTCGCAATAAATTTACGAGTTGTTTACTGTCTTGAATAGACAAAATGTGGCCTTTCTTTGAAAAATCAACTGTATTTGACATTGCTGAACGCTACTTGTTACTTCCCGTAAAACGTAATTGATATTGAGGCTCACCCACTGGTTCCCAGCGCTTTATTTGGACCTGTAGTGCGTCTTTATTATCATACAAAGTAAATATTACAATGCACAAAGTATAGCATCTGCATTCCCATTTCTGTGGTATATAAATGGGCCTCAAACCAGATTTCACAAAAGTTAATCTAATTTTTTTCACAGCTGGTTTTTCCTTAACCCTTTTCAGCACGTTGGGTTGGGATCCATATAATTTTTATCAAGTAGCTTAGTCACAGATGATGCTTAGATACTTAGACTATAATGAATAGTTATTTAGATTTTTTATTTATGTACTACGTTGGTTACCCTCCTTGATACTGGGACATCTAGAGAGTTAAATGACTTATTGAA
>WNGS01163555.1:12474044-12487306 GCA_020271785.1 Procambarus virginalis
ATAGTATTATCCTGTATATTGCAAATGTTGAGAGATCCAGCAGGGTTAACACATGAACTTAATTTCTTGCATCAGCTTTAAAGATCTAGAATTCCACTCCAGAAATCATAAACTTCTTTCTAGAAATGGTTTTGTGAAAGCAAGGTTACAATAACAATGAAAATCTTCATTCTTAATCCTCATACTTGATTTGTAATATTGTGCCCTTGTGCTCTGTCTGGCTCGATGCAATCAGCCTGCAACCTTACACATTTTGTGCCGAAGATAAACCTATGAAGCAAGTCCTATGAAGAAAGGCCTATGATAATTGATCTATGAAGATGGACAAATTAAGGTAAACATGTACGTGTATACCAATGCAACTATGAAAATAAAACATATAAAGAGAGAGAGAAAGCTTGTGGAGACCGATGAAGATAGACCTATTTCTGTGTTCTCAGTTACATTTGCTCCATACTGGTATTCATACCCACTTCTTAATTAGAGAATTGGGTATGTATCACATCAAGGTGATGACCTTCCTCCAGCTTAAATGTGTCTAATCAGAACAACAGACTTTGAATGAGTGACACTGAAAGAGGCTGTAACAGGAAAGGAATCTTTACAGGTTATCACCTTGTACATCAAACTCGTTAATGAGAGATGGCTTATTTTAGATTTCTGTTCACATTTCATGTCTCATTCAGCGTCAAGTGCCGTGTTTTCTCGACGGCGAAAAAATATATAACTTCTGCCGTTATAGGATGAGAATCGTAGGCACTTGTTTTAACATTTCAGACAATACATCTCCATACCTTCAACGAAGCTGCTGTTGCCATTGAAGCAAGGAATATATACTCAGATGATCAAAGACTTCCGAAGCCTTTTGAACAAACATTACAGAAGCTCACCTGTATGTGGCGTTGGTGTGTGTGTGTGCGTGTGTGTGTCCGTGTGTGTGTCCGTGTGTGTGTGTGTGTGTGTTGTGTGTGTGTGTGTGGTGTGGGTGTGTGTGGTGTGTGTGTGTGGGGTGTGTGTGTGTGTGTGTGTGTGTGTCGCGTCTGTGTGGATGTAGATGTGTGTATTTACTATTAGTATTACCATTTGTACTTGTAGATTCGAGCTGTTAGTTCTTGGACCCAGTCACTCTAAGAGTCGATTGTCCAATGTAATGATTCCAGAATTTTCTCTATCAGATCTACTTCATCTCTCTCTCTCTCTCTCTCTCTTCTCTCTCTCCTCTCTCCTCTCTCTCTCTCTCTCTCTCTCTTCTCTCTCTCTCTCTCTCATTCGTTCTCTTTGTCCCTCATTCGTGCTCTCTCACTCTGACACACACGCAAACACACTCTCACACGCACACACACACACACCCACACAACACACACACACACACACACACACACCCACACACACACACACACACTCACACACACAACACACACACACAGACACCACACACACACACTCACACACACACTCACTCACACACACACTCACACCCACATACAAAGAAAGTCTCCAAAACAAGAAGAATTACTGAGCACCTAACCAAAATATACTGACAAAATACAGAGGTCTGACAAAATAATCAGAATACAGCGAGAGTGACATTTAAAATACTCTAGATTTTATACGTATAGTGAATGTATAAGTATAAGTGAATTCCAGGCCTAGTGTGACACTCCCTCGATCAGCCCGACGCGAAGAGCAACGTAAATATAAACTAAGCCGATTGGACTGCCAGAAAAAATATGCAAATATGCATCGACATTCAAAAAATTGGAGGGTTTGTTGGTACGAGGATGGGCAGGCGCGCGTGTAAATTGGAGAATGAACTTGGCTGTGTTTTCACACTTAATGCGACTCAATTTGGACGCTATCGACTCGAGCGTCCAAAATACAGTGGTTTAATGACATTAAACTACTGCAATCGGACGCTGCCTCGAACTAATTAGCATTTCCTTTGATAGGTTAGGTGAGCTATCTATATAAGTATTTTTCTGATTAGGCAAATCCACTTTAAATTCAATCTTTATCAACTTGGGAAAATAGTATGGAGCAGGAGAGTGAGTGCGATAGAGTGCGAGGGTTAGTGTGAGAATGAGCACGCTAGTAAGTACAAGAATAGACACTAGGGGGTGAGTGAGGCACAAGGGAGGAGGTTGATTGAGGTACAAGAGGGCAAGTGAGGCACAAAGGGGGGAGGGTGAGTAAGGTATAAGGGGTTGTTATCAGGATCGTCATCTGTATATATTAGTCATTACTGCACGCGGAGTAACATTCGTAATTGACTATATTGCTCCAGGATTGGTCAACAGGGTTGGTCTGCGTGACTGTGGCGTTTCGATATGATAATTCATGCTAATGTAAGCGTCTGGCCAAAACGACCTCGCTACCTCTTGGCCGTGTAGAACTCTCGACCTCTCGGCCGTGTAGAACTCTCGACCTCTCGGGTATGTAGAACTCTCGACCTCTCGGCCGTGTAGAACTCTCGACCTCTCGGACGTGTAGAACTCTCGACCTCTCGGGTATGTAGAACTCTCGACCTCTCGGCCGTGTAGAACTCTCGATCTCTTGGCCGTGTAGAACTCTCGACCTCTCGGCCGTGTAAAACTCTCGACCTCTCGGCCATGTAGAAGTGAACGCGCCCAGTAATCCTTTTTCTCACGGATTCCTGAGGCATTTCTTACCGTCACTGAAATGTTTTACTGAATTGAAAATACGCCCGTTCTTATTGAGAAACTCACTTATTAGTGACATTAAATATTTAATATCACATGTGAGTTTTAATAACTTTTCATCAAAATAAATATGAAAGCAAATTTATCGATTTTGTGCTTATTTTGAGTTCTCTGCAGTTTTTACGAATTTTCAATATATACTCTAACTTATTCCTGTTATTGAATAAATAACTGTTAATGCCAAGTTGTGATTAGATTTAATGAAAGGCGCCGTTTTACCTGTAAGCACTATATAAAATCTTCTGTTAGGAAAGGGCTTTTAGGGGAAACGACATCTTATATAATAAGACTACTTCTTAGTATCTTCATCTCAGACATTGTTGCTATCACACTAAGCTGCAATCAACGGACATAGTGAAGTATCATTGTACTTTTATCCTTTATATTTAACATAATACTTCAATCAAGAAGAGCCGATCCACATCCCAGAGCCGGGCAAAAAACTTTGGATCCTTCAGACTCTCACACCGGACAGTTCCACTCGGCGCTCAACACATCATTACATGAATGACAAGCAGCTGGCCAAAGATTGTATATTATTCTATATCAAAGTATATTTTGTATATACTTGAATAACAAATACTGTATATATGAATCCTTGTCACTGATATCTTTGTCTCAGTCATTGTGTGGGTCTAATATGTGGCTCCCAAAAGCATTGTGAAATCCAAAACAAAATAAAAAATGGAAATTCGACCGAGTGAATTACTGGCTGAAAGATTACTGATATACATTTTATTTTAATTAATATTCATAGAAGTGTGAAGTCAGTGTTAATATATGCCAGCAAATGAGACTGATGTATGGCATATACGTGAGTCAGAGTGGCACACGCCTAGTTAAGTGTGCACTTAACTGTCCATAATTGTTATAACAAACAACATGTCAATTTATTTGTTTTTTTATTACTTGAACGGAAAACTTCATTGCCATTTATTTAGTCTACTTTAATACTGACACTGCTAGTAAACATATATATTTAATTAGTGTACCATTATTATCCCTCTCTGCTATCCAAGACTAGGATTTGACAGATTTTTAAACTGTGACCATTCCGTAACTCACACATCTTTGTATGTGGGAGTCTGGAGAATGTGGTTCTACTGTAATCTATTTGCATTTGCTAGGTTCTGTCTGTGAGAGGGCCCCTGACCAGGCCTGAGACGAATTTATTTTGCTGCTTAAGGTCTTAAGTCACTTCCCTACGAGCACAGCAGTTAACACATCTTGTTCAGTGTAGCATAAATATTTATTACAGTTCTGGCGTGTTTGGACTAACTAATATTTGTGTCACAATAGGGCACAAAACATGTACAGATTGCTGAACTTTATTTATTATGTCTCTTAGTAACTGGAAGAGAGTAATTATGCATATTACGATTAATCTATTCATTTGTGTAGATCGTCCAGATAGAGCAGTCAACAAGTGCAGCTTAAAGGTAATTAGTGATTGAAATTGCTGTGTTTTTCACTTATAGTTTTCTAAGCATTACTTTGATAGCAATGTTCTCATTGCATGGATTGCAGCTTATAGCTACAAGTACATATAGCATCGAAAGAATATATTACTGACAATGTTAGGAGACAATAAAAGCTGGACCATGATGACTGAGAGAAAGAACGGGCCCTTAATTAACTACTTCAACCATCGGGGATTGAACACCTTCCCTGCAAAGCAGTGAGGTGAATGGGAAGGGACATCTGGTAAGACTCTATCATTCATGACCAATTTAGCGAGTGCTTGTGGAAGGAATTTACGATGTCGTAAACGATTATGTTTCGGAAGTACCAGCGATAACGACCAAGCCGAATCCTTGGAAGTGCAATGATGCTATTAATAAAATTATATTCAGAGTCCATACAGGTACGTGCGACGGGAGAATGAGATCAGGCATGATAGAGAAAGGAGCTGATTTGACAGCTGAAAGTTAACAAGAAGAGTATATCTAAGTAGATTTAACCTAGCAAGTTGGGCAATGATAATGGCCGGATTACTAACATAGTTGAATAAAATAACTTAGCGATTCTTTGCTAACCAGGTGTGACCTTCAGGAACATATAAGAAAAAGTCGCAGAAAGACTGAAAGAGCAGAGCCGACACAGGCAGACAAATAAAGATACAGATGTGCCTGATAGCTGAGTAGATAGCGCTCTGGAATCGTAATATTAGGGTCCGGGTTCGATCACCGGTGATGGCAGAAACAAAATGGGCAGAGTTTCTTTCATCCTGATGCCCCTGTTACCATGCAGTAAATAGATACCTGGGAGTTTGACAGATGTTACGGGCTGCTTACTTCCTGTGTGTGTGTGTGTGTGTGTGTGTGTGTGTGTGTGTGTGTGTGTGTGTGTGTGTGTGTGTGTGTGTGTGTGTGTGTGTGTGTGTGTGTGTACTCACCTATTTGTGCTTGCGGGGGTTGAGCTTTGGCTCTTTGGTCCCGCGTGTGTGTGTGTGTGTGCGCGCGCGTGCGCGCGTTAGTGTGTGCGGAAAAAAGTTAATAGTTAGTTGCTAGTAACAGTTGATTGATTGACAGTTGAGAGGGGGTCGAAGAGCAAACCTCAACCCCCCGCAATCACAATTAGGTGAATACAACTAGGTGAATACAGAGACATACACACTGACACACACACACACACACACACACACATACACACACACACACACACACTCTCTCTCTCTCTCTCTCTCTCTCTTTCCCTCTCTCTCTTTCTCTCTCTCTCTCACACACACACAGTAAGAAAATGGAAAAACAAAGACAAAGAGACATAGAAACCGATAAACACATCAGACGGACGCACAGTCACACACGCACGCACACACACACACACACACACACACACACACACACACACACACACACACATATATATATATATATATATATATATATATATATATATATATATATATAATATATATATATATATATATATATATATATATATATATATATATTATAATATATATATTACCTGTCATGTCTTCACAACAACATATATGACTTTAAATACTGAGAGAATTCTGACATGATTTCTACCCTTAAGAGTCTGGTAAACCTCATTAAATCTACTCCGGTCAATCTCAGAATAACAACTTTCTACTTTTTGGTTTCCTCATATCTTGAGGAAATTGGAGAATTTTGCGTACGTTTCTGCAACATTTCTCTGCTTTCTTCTCACCATCTCAGTCTAGAGTATAAGAATATCACGCATTTAATTGTGGATTATTAGACACGTCTTTCGGATGGGAAGTGACGCACTCTCTTCTTACCCAAAGTACCTCAAGTCACGGTATATTCAACCCAGCGTTAAACCTTTTTGGCTCAGACCAGTGTATATATATATTCAGAGAATATATTTCAGCATATTAGTAGGTAGTGACGCATGAGGCTGCACCCGGGTTCGATGCTGACCAACACGGTAATAAATTGGTGGGCTTGACTCTCTCCAATATCCCCGGGGCTGCGTTGAGCCCAGCTCAGGGTGTGAAGGAACAAAAATTATGATTGATGGGCTGCTGTTATGCGCTTCCTGTGCTATTGGCTCACACTTCCTCTGCAATATGTTTAACTTTATAAAGATAAAATGTCATCTGCGGTGAAATTAGAGTTACTTGTGCAAATGTTTATAACAAGGAACCTCGAAAATTAACATTTGTGTGACAATTACTATTGCTGTAGTAATTAAAACTAAATTTTTTTTAAATGTATTCATCTTTGTACTTGTATCACATGTACCTTATAAACACAAATTAATTACAGTGTGTATTATATTTTATATGAAAATATAACGCGGCTCACTCAAGACTGAAGTCAAGAAAGCAATTTAAAAATCAGTTATATTCCAAAAGATATTTCCAGACTCCTTATGAAAGATGGAGAACGAACGTGCCTGGGGAATATTTATGTAATTATCGCTATGAAGCACTAAGTGAGTTTGATGACTTCCCCCTTGAAGACGTCTGAATTAAAAAAAATAATCATGCAGAATAGCTCAGAGATGAACAATAGAAAAAAAGACTTAATAACTATAGTGTTTCACGATCATTTGGAGAGATATACAAATTTTAAAATATTCATATCAGCTGTTTTTGGTGATATGAAAATTCAATAAAGAGTCTAACAATGGTTAGACTCTCTAAAGGACTTCACAAGACTCTAGATACATTCTTGGCAATAGTTGAATTGCGAGGTATAAAGAACGTCAGAAGCAGGAGGAATGCCTGAAAATGTTGATAGAAAACTTATGATCAAAAGCTAAACTTTCAAAGTTCAGGAATCAATCAACTAGAGTTTAACTTGATAACACAAAAAGTGAGTTTTACTGGAAATGAACTTGAGTAATGTGGCACTACTTTCTACAGACAGAGAGGAAATATTACCCACATGTTCGGAAGCTTAATTGCAAAATGAACAAATAATAGACACAGGAGATACGACAAGATTTCAATGCGAAAAAACAGTATTTACGAAGAGAAAGATCATAGAGGAAAATATGGATATATTTGAGGAGTATATTTGAGCATCTGGAATACACGATGTCTAACGAATAAGCTGCTTTAGAGCATAAAAAACAGTGAGTTTGTTCAAAGCTGCTTCTATATGATGATCCCAAGAAAGTTGAAACTATTCGCCACGGAGACAATGTTCAACTTTGCATCATTACCTGTTAATTTTCCTGGCGCTGGTAACACTTTAAATTAAAGAGAGCGTATTAAGGTGGTGAGATAGAGTAGCAATGGAGCACACGAAAGTAAAGACGGGGCAGACAGATCTTACTAAAAGAAAATTGGAATACAAGAAACTGTTGATCGCCTGTTCGTCCATATGAGGTCATAGCAATTTATACTCAACAATACACTCTCAAATATATATATATATATATATATATATATATATATATATATATATATATATATATATATATATATATATATATATATATGTCTAACCTACACTTCAAACAATACCGCTACCCTGGAAACACTCATAGTGATAGGTGATGGGTCTCTAATTAACCTGTATCTCAGCCAGGCCTCCCTTACACTGGCAGGTATTTTGCCGCTCAGCCAACATGTGTATCAGCCGGGCCTTCCTAACACTGACAGGTGTTTTGCCACTCAGTCAACATGTGTGTCAGCCACAGATCGCTACGGGAAATGGCAAAAGTTTCCAGCAAAACGAGCTGAAGTTTCTAACTCATAAAGCGTTTATGTGCTTCTCTTGGTGCATCATAACAGTCTTATGGAGTCGACTGTATGAAGCGGACGCTCATCCTCCACAGAAGTTAAACTTTATAGGGAAATTTAATGAAAAATATACCTCTATTTGGAATTGACTTTTACTTCATGTATATCATACAGATATGCCCAATATGCGTATTTTGGGCAAATTATATTCTTTCAGTCAGGTTCTGGAAACTGCACAGGGAAGGATCTTGCCTATAAAGCTCAAATGTATTAAAATGATTCACGTAAAGTATCTTGAAACAGGTAATGTATTTTTATTAAATTGTGATGATTATAGTGATTAAATCAGAATATATATATATATGTGTGACGGAAATATACACATATATGTGCCTACAACGACGACCTACTTCAACAGAGAAAATTTTCCTACTTACAATTACACAACTTTTTAATGGACCATGAAGGAGACGTGGTGACGTTGTATACTGTATGAGAATCTTCCGCGTCAGCTGTTGTCTAATACGTTGGCTTCTACAGTGAAAAGAAGATGTTTGAAATAGAAATACATTTTCTCTTGTTTGGAATTAGTTGGTCTTATAACCCGCATATTTCATTAATACTAATAAGTCGCTTAATTCTGCTTAACACGCTGCTGGCACGAAAGATATTCAAGATGCAGTATTTATAGAATTTCTAATAAAAAAATATTCCTCGTCAGTTGAAAAAAATATAACACACAACGACAGACAACTGTTATATGGTACAGTATCGAGCCAATAGTTTTATTTCTATAGTTGACATATATGTTGTTACTCCTACTTGTATTAAGACGTTAGTATATTTGCTATACTGAAGGAAGATTACGTAGCTTAATTTGGATTTAAATTACTCACCTATAATTTAAAAATCAAAGTTACCATATAAACAAAATCAATAATCACATGACCAGATCTTATAACCGCATGAATATACCTTATAACCGCATGAACGAACCTCATAACCGCATGAACTAACCTCACAACCGAATGAATCTCATAACCGCATGAACGAACTCATAACCGCATGAACGAACCTCATAACCGCATGAACTAACCTCACAACCGAATGAATCTCATAACCGCATGAACGAACCTCATAACCGCATGAACGAACCTCATAACCGCATGAACAAACCTCATAACCGCATGAACGAACCTCATAACCGCATGAACTAACCTCATAACCGCATGAACGAACCTCATAACCGCATGAACTAACCTCATAACTGCATGAACAAACCTCATACCGCATGAACAGTTCCAATCATCTAGTGAATCACATGTGCCAGGAGTAAATTATAAACAAGCAAACAATTTAATTTTCAATTAAATTCCAATTCAATATCAATTAATTCATCCAGAACCTCTTTGTATATATAAAACAACAATTTCAATTCCATTTCAGGTGAACGTTAGAGAAGATATATGACGTGGATCCTACGTCCTATATCTTCTTCGCCCTTATGCCAAGGGCGAGAAATGTTATCCTGGCGAACGTTATCCTCCAAAATGTTACCGTTGCGAACGTCGCCCTGGCGAACGTAATCATGGAAAACTGAATTCTGGCGTATGTTATCCCAGCGAACTGTATTTTATGTATATATATATATATATATATATATATATATATATATATATATATATATATTATATAGTATATATATTGTTCTTCACAATATACACATTTTTTTCTCTTCTCGATTCTCGAAAAAAATCGATTTTCAGAACGAAATTGGTGTTGGACAGTGAATTGTCAATTACTATCAAGGAGACACATCGCGGGATAAAAGGCATAAAATGGAGTGAGGCAAAAGCGACCATAACCTGAGCAGACAAGACTGACAAGGAAATAATATAATTTTTCAGACTAGGAAAATTCCACCAGTCGGAAAAGGGCCCCTCAGCCAATCTAATTTATCTCTGGCTTCCAGCGAACACCACAGATTTAGTGACAAACACACACTAAAGATTCCATGTACAGAAAGTCTATCTGCAAAGAGATCTTGACAAAGGAAAAGAGGTAAGAAAGGGAAGGAGTAGGGAGAGTGGAGGTTTTAAATGCTGAAGAAAGAGAGAGAGAGCAGGGGAGAGAGAGAGAGGAGGGAGGGGAGGAGAGAGAGAGAGAGAGGAGAGAGGAGAGAGAGATAAACGAAAGAAAAAAAGAGAGAGAGAAAGAGAGAGAGAGAGAAGAGAGAGAGAGAGAGAGAGAGAGAGAGGAGAGAGAGAGAACTACCAACACAAAGGAAAAGGATTACAGGATAGAACTCACAACCAGCACTTTAAACACCCAACTCCTCCCTCTCTCCCTCCCTCTCCAGCTATGACCCACGACACCCCCCCCCTCTCACACAACCACACCCTTCCACCTAGCCTCCACCCTGAATCATATACCCCTTCCCACATGGCCAACCGCCAAATACCCCCACGAGAAACACCCTCTCCTTCCTTATAGCACCCCCCATAGCACCCCCATCATGGTTAACCCCCATTAAAGCACCTACCGTCATGGACAACCCCCAAACCCCTCCCCATCGACAATGCACCCACTCAGTCACTCTCCCTCCAAGGCCCATCATACCGTGGGCCTTGTATACAAAAATCATCACTCAGAAAACGCTTGTTTAATTCTTTCCTCCTCCTTTACCACTTACCCATTGTTATCTCTCTCTCTTACTTGGTTTATATTGATACTATCCCAGTAGCTAGCCCTCCATCCTTGTCTGTACTCTCTCCCACTCAGCTCTACGTCCGTCTCTTACTCCGTCCTCTACATACAAAACTCTCTCCATACTCCATTCCCGTCTCAACTTGTCACCCTTCACATCACTACCTTCGTGATCCCCCATCCTTCCCATCCCCCCTCTTTTCCTGCAGGGGCTCCCTCCTATCTTTTCCACTTCCTCTCCACTTTTATCACCAGTTTAACCTTCCCTTCGTCTCACCCTTTCCCTCTTCCGGACCCAGCTTCCTCTCATGTTCCTCTCCCTCTCCCATCCTCCATTTGACGCATTCGGCACGTTTTATTAAATTCTCAGTTAGAAATGGACACAAAATTTATCAAAACATATTTATCTTTGATTTATTCTACTCTTAACAGTTTGAGAATAGGCAATTTGCAGACGATATTAAATAGGGCGCTAAATTAATTCAGAGGATCTAGATTTGCTATCAAAATAAACGAAAGATTAGTTGATGCAATTAATGCTAAAAATTCCTACTTTCTAGCATAAGTAAATGAAATAACTTCCGATATCTGGACAATGTTGAAATTGTGAATCAGAATTTGTAAACAATGTGGAAGTTTTTGTAGCTCTGCATCACAATGACATCAGCGGAGACTGCAGCCTCACCAGAAGAACAATGTGAGCAGCATCCGTAACCCAGCTGCCACTCTCAGCACCAAACTCACAAGCCCAATTTAAGTACACTTCTAAACTCAAACAGCCCATAAACTCCTCGGGAAACTACGCTTTCACTGTTAGAATTACACGGCTACCGAAGACTAGATTTCAAGGCAACATAAAATTCAGCAAGAATAATTCAACTCATGATAGCTGTTCATGCATCAAGTTAAACATTCCCTTAGAAAGCTGTTAAATAAAATATATATTAACATCGAAAATAAATACATTCTCAACGGAAATGTAATTCAACTTGATAACCTATAAACAAGGCTGATTGACACTTAACTAATAATAAATTCTTGGTAGAATACAATGGTATAAATACAATGAAGCCGAGGGGGACATTGATCAATGGAGTCATCTCAAGATAACCTGCACGACATTAGTCTAAAGGAACAAAAGGTTCATAAAGACATCTTTAAGGGTACAATCCACCTGAAGAAAGATTACATAGAATATTAAAGCATTTAATATGATAAAAAACTGTTAAAATACTATTTACTAGAACGCCAGAGCATTAAATCCTCCTCCTGAAATGATAAAACTTTTTGGGGGGGGAAACTATGTGGTCGAAAGTAGCAATATGTAGTAATGGAGTCCAGTAAGCCACTTTTTGAACTATGTATGGAACCCAGAAAAAAAGAGAGATAAAACCAAACTTAAATATATACAAATCAAAGACTGCGTGTATTAAGCTTAGGATGGTTAGGTTAGGTCTTATTAGCAAACATAAATATAAAAACTTTCGCGTTTGTCCAAATTCAGTAATTGAAAAGTCTACTTCTGGTATCTTTTAGTCGACTACCAGAGTGGAAACTATTAACATAATAATATAGGAAAGCCGAACGTATATTCACCATAATCAACTGGAGTATATTATAACAAATTTTAACAAACAGCCATAGCCAGACTCACCAAACAATGACATTTAAAACGCTCTAAGATAAACAAAAAAATGACTATAAAAACCCTATTATTGAAAACGGAGTGAAAATAAATCAATGGTCAAATTCTAACACATGTTGATGAGAAATACCTTGTAAATGACAGGTTATATTGTGATAAACTCATCATGCAAACTACACATATCATCAAGGAGACAACAAAATTGTAGTTGTTTCCCGCATTTTCAGATATGATTCATATTTGTTATCGGTGGCTAGGAGAGCGAGAGAGTATTCTGCCAAAAGTTGATAGGGACCCATACGGTATTCTGAGTAGCATTCGGGAATCAGAGTTGTTCCTCAAAGCAAAACTCGCAGATAATGGCGTATCCTCTCCACTTCGCGGCTAGAGGTAAAAAAAGTGGTTTCCAAACTTCGGTTTGTATCCCGAGAACCACTTCAGGAGAAATGAGGTTTTGAAAGTCGTACAAAAGCCGGGATCTATTATTAATCCTGCATTTGAGATATGATTTTTTTTCCACTGCACAACTGTAAATAAGAGCCTCTGGGAGCCTCTCTATAAATAAGAGCCTCTGGGAGCCTCTCTATAAATAAGAGCCTCTGGGAGCCTCTCTATAAATAAGAGCCTCTGGGAGGAAGTAGGAGACTTTTGAAAGAGCGTTCATCTCCCATGCCATTGCACAGATGTTCGAGGCTCCCAGTGCCAAAGTTGATGAAAGATATATATATATATAATATATATATATATATTATATATATATATAATAATATTTTGGAGCCCTCGAACCATAGGCCGTCTGAACGGCACCTACTTAATTATTCATTAAAACACGTCTCTCTTCCATCATCACTGAGTCAGGGCTCCCCCCTCCCCCTCCCTCCCATGGGTCAGGAGTCAGGTTTCACCACCTCCCTCTCTACTGAGTCAGGTCTTCCTCCTTACCCACATGAAGTTCGTGCCAGATCACCACCATCAGGGCCACTATCCCGAGGGATCCTTCACCACA
>WNGS01163555.1:12495837-12510929 GCA_020271785.1 Procambarus virginalis
CCTTATCAATTACTTCCACCACATTGTTCTTGAATGCTGTTTGTTTTCCTCGTGTGCTGCTGCACTGTAAAACAATGGCTCCTACTCATTAACGACACTCATTGTTCTTTTCAGGTCCAAGGAGCTCCTCTCTTAATGACCTACACATTTTCTCCGACCTTTCCCCGTAAACCCAATGTACTGAACTGTGTGTTTGTCCTCTCTTTTCAGGTCTTGTGTGGTGGAGTGTGTCCTCGTGCTTCCAGGTCTCCAGCAACAGTGCTTGTAAAGCAAACGTGCTTCGCGAAATTCTAATGTCACGCTCAAATCTGAGGAATATATAGATATTTGTTTCCCAGTAACTACAGTTTTCATGACGTTTTTATTGAAACAGAAAATGGCTTTCGTAGTTTTCGTTTCTCTCTCTTTTTTGTTTTACATAGTACCAAAATTTCAAATTTGTTGCCATTCTTATGAAGATACAGAATATTAGAAGCAATTTAGGCCACAGACGAATTTTGAAAGTATTCCTAATGTCCAGTCACTCAAACTAATACCGTGGTGATATCCATTGCTTGTAATACAAGTAAGTTTGCTGTAATACGTGTCATAATGGGCTTCAATGAAATTTTTTAAGTTCAGTACAAGTTATGTAGAAAAAAGATTATTCATACTTAGCCACAAACGCGTACAAGTGAACGAAGCAACATACGAGCTCTCCCATAAATAATTCTTAGCGTAAATGTTGATGGAACATTTCGTATTCTTTGCAAAACACGCAAATATCTTAACAAATCTGGATTTACGTGTCGGCGCGACATGAGACACTAAATTGGTGACTAACGTTTGACCAGGACACATAAGAGTTCTCATCGTGTTAAATATGGATGTCTTAGACAAGAGTACAGAAAAAGACGAAACTTTAAAGTGGGAAAGATGGAGATCCTGTCAAACAGGGACCGGTAAAGAAAGAATCCTTTCTCTCTCCGATATTCCACCCAGGACCAGTAGGGAGGGTTCCTTCTTATACATTACCTCAAGCCTCCAATGCTCTTCTCTGAACAAAATGTTGCTCCTGCTGATGCTCATTCATTTGGCTGGTGGATCCGACGTCATCAGAATAGGTAAGAATATTGTCAGTAATCTTAAGAACTGTACATAACATTTCAATTTTCACAACTAATCAATTTATATGTTCACGATCCATCGTTGGGTTAAGAATGCCTCCACTGTGCTCACAAAATATTATGCTACCCTCTCAGCACCTCAAAACGTTCCAACGTCATCTCTCCTACAACTCCGTAATACATTTTCGTTGAGCGTGTTGTTGATTCCTTTATTATTTTTTAATGTAATCAAATTTTAGGATATACTTAAAATTTTATTTTTAGGATATACATAAAACTCCAGACATAAAATGTTATAACTTTTATCATTTACATTCAATCACATCTTTGCAAGTCATTATTATTGCTTTAATTTTATACTGTAATAATGCATCAGTTCTCTTGCTTTCTAGGGAACTTCCTGTCATTTAAAAACCATTTTGTTTCCAAATTCTTTATTAACTGTAGATCCTTCTGTTTCATTGGTGTTAACATGCAGCTCACATTATCATACATCTTTCTTGGTTCTCCCTTTACACACAAATATTTTACATTTTTATTTAGTAAAAATCTCTTTACACCTGGTCTGGACCCGGTCAGGACGTCCTCTCAATTCACAAGTTTCAAGATGCAACATCTGCTCTGCACTGTTAATCAAACAATCTTTACATTCTCCCTAGACGTCATTGAAAATAATTTTGATTGCAATCTCGTGTCAAGAGATTTCTCTCTCCTAACACTCTATTACTTATTGACATTTTTGTTTGTTTAACCTCTAATTTCTCCGAAAGAAGTTGTCGTCCACGTAACGCTGGGTTTATATACTCGGCATCATCACTTGAGAGCAACACTTGGAAATGTTTCATTATAAGCGCGCCATAATGATGGGCAGAGAATGCTACATGGCTCTGGTCTCATAGACCAGCCGCTCCACGACGATAACTACTCAGTCTATGACAACACTGAGCTTATCACGACGCCAGACAACGACAGGGATTTGAGAGGCCCAGTCCTGCCTAGAGTGTGAGGGGAGGGGAGAAGGAGGAGGAGCAGGTTGGCGAGATGCTGTCTGGGGCCCAAGTTGAGGAGACGCTGTGTGGAGAGTAGGGACGCGAGATATTGTGGCAGCACCATCAAATTAACAGCACCATCCACCAGGCCACACGTCCAATTAACAACACCATCCACCAGGAAGCACTACCCAATTAACAACACCATCCACCATGCAGCAGCACCATTCACCAACTAGAACACTCACGAGCATTCCTAACAAAGCCCTGAAGCCTGAAGAATGAGTGAAGACAACACAATTAGATTGAACTCCGATATGAGAATTCACCAGTATATCAGGTCGAAAGAATACATTTACCCTCAGGAAGGCATTTCTGTGTGCCCCAGCAACAGGTACACGAGTCGTAAAGATAGAATGAAGACAACTCATCACGATAATGGAAGTAAAAGTCGGTCGTTCACATTCCTATAGCCCAGTCAACATTTCTTATCAACAACGATAAGGAACGAATCATCTCAGGAAGATGTTTGTAATGTCGTATCGATTTTTTGCTTCCTAAGTACATTCCATATTCCTTTCAACTGTGCAGCGTAGTTGAAGGAAATTAAAAGAACTAGGATGTGTGATGGAGATGAAAAAGCTTGAGGTCTTGAATATTTATAAGATGAGGGGCCCGAGAATTTTTAGCGGCATAGGGAATTCTTCACTCAGATCATACCTCGTCTTTGTGGAAAGATTGGCCTACTAGCATTGGTTTCTGTACGTTAAGCAAGACCTTAGTACTAACCCTGAACCTCTTACAGTTATTTGGGATGAACACCTTACGGTTACTAGCACTGTATGACTTACATTTACAAGCACTAGGTGACATCTACTAGCATTGTATGACTTACAGTTACAAGCACTGAGTGAAAGTACTAGCACTGAGTGAAAGTACTAGCACTGTATGACACCGTAACAAGCACTGAGTGACATTTACTAGCACTGTATGACTTACACATAACAGGACTGGATGTCTTACAGTAGCTGGCACTGAATATCCTGAGGTTGGTAGGTATGAATATCTTATACTAACAAAAACGATTTACGGTAATTAGTAATAAATGTCATATACAAGGCAGGAACATGTCTTACAGTTGATGTCAATGAATGCCTTGCGATGAATGCTTTACAATAAGTAGCAATGAATGAAACCGTAGTTCGTTAAGAATTTCGTTCGATAGCTAGTAATGAATGTCAATCAATGACTTACAAAAACCCTTAAATAACATCAGAAACTTGAAATGTATTTTAATAACAATTCAATGACTTGGCGAGTCCATCTGTTCAAGCAAAACAAAAATATTGATTTACTTCAGGATTCAGTTCTCACGATACACGGAATGAATTCCACATGAGAATGAACAATCGTCATCATGGTCCACATAAGAAAACACAAGAATATTAAGATATACATTTAACATAAAACTTTAGTTCCAACAATTCCTGGGCCTAGAAATGATTCTATAGACTCAAAATTCTCTAACGTAACCTGTTTTAAAAATTTAAATTGTTCAAAACAAAGCCTTCAATTCCCATCTTACCTCCTGCATGTGATCCTATTAGCCATCCCACATATAATTCCGCATGCAATGTGTAACGTACAATCCTAGAAGTCACAAACATCGATAATTACCAGAACACAGACCCATTAGTTTTACAGCATGGAGTCCGGTATATAAACTTTCCAGAAACAATTTCACATGTTTTGGAAAGGAATGCAACTCTACAAGCAACTTCCTGTCTAACAGGGATACGGACATGTTTGATTAAATTCCACTAGATAATTGTTCTGAACTTGCTTTGGACGGGTGTTTCAAACAACGTTCAAAGAGCTTCACATAAGCTGTAATGAACAAAAATACCTTGTCCCAAATCCAGTTGTTTCCTCTGCCTGGATCACTTTCAATTTTCGCTCGCTGTTCACGCTCTATCCAGTCCTTCTCTATATTTGCCAGACATCTTGCGCTTCAGCTCATTCTCCAACTCACATTCACTGAAGATCACATAATTATGACTATTATAATCATAATACAGTAATTCTGAACAATAAATATGAATAACAATACAATAACCGGTAATCCAAAGAATAAAAATACTGTAACAAATAGTGTAACGTAACAAATTAAAATAGGAAAATTAATTTTTAATAATAACTCATATAATTATTAGAATTAAATAGCGAATGTCTTAAGTAAAAATATGAATGTGTTATCGGCAATATCATTCCTTAGCTATTGTAAACCAATAAACATTAATAATTTTACTGTTATTGATACTGATCAAACTTGTACTGTGGGCGGAATTGCGAAAAATCAACTGCTAGTTAGTAAAATACATTGAGTTCCAGGTCAGTATATGTAAACGTATTTGATTTACTGTGCATGAGATGCAGATTTGGGACGACTGTTTGTAGACAAATATTTATACAGTGGTTTCAAAGTCTTCCAAACGAGGTGTTTTCCTTATCAATATTGGGCGTAAATGGAAACTTAGTTTGATAATATTATAGAATACTTTGGTATTAATATAGTAAAGGTTTATAGTGTAATAAAAAAATTATATATTATTATAGAAAATGTTCATATTGTTATAAAAATTTGGTATTTTAGAAAATGTTGGTATTAATATAGATAAAGATAATATTGGTATATATTATGTAATATTTACAGAAAATGGGGAATTAGTGTTTTCCATGAGTATTACAAGTTTGAGCAGTGATAAAATATAACTCGGACAAGGTAATTAATCTGTTACTAATTAGATGAACCATGTGTTAAACGTATTACCAACGGAATGTTAGAAATACAAAAGGACTAGAATCTGCAATCAGCCGGGTGAGTAAGAGATAATTCGAGGGTCTTCAGTATATGGGGGTAGAATTTTTTTTTAGAAAGACAATAAAATATATTACTAAAACATATATTTCCCATCCAGCTACCGGAGATTTGGGTTTCCATGGGAACAGTTCAAATTTTGGATGCATATCCTCGAAAGTCTGGTAATTTATTTTGGCATTATTACAGAACTTATGCCAATTCCATTCCGACTCTTACGTCGGTTTCAGTAATTTTGCCAACAAATCTAAAACAAACGCGCTTACATACACACACACACCACACACACACACACACACACACACACACACACACACACACACACACACACACACACAAACACACACACACACACACACACCACACACACACACACACACACACACACACACACACACACACACACACATCCCGGCCACCATGTGCATGCAGGCAGCAGGTGCATTCCAGAACCGAAGTGCTCGGTGCAGGGAGTCGAGCCGCCCGCTGAGACAATGGGACGCAATACTCCATCCTCACTTCGCTACCACTTGTTCACATTCACAACTCAATTATTCACATTTACATCTAATGTGAATAATTTTATGAATCAGGAAGGATTTATTGTTAATTTACAGCTAACAGAAGTTATGAGTTTACAATTGAGGTTTTGATAGATAATGGAATAGCAAAAATACAGTCCATAAAATAGAGATAGCATGATATATTCCTTGAAAAAAACTTTTTTATTATTCATTCATTCAATTTATAATTGTATTCATATAGTGTTGTGTATTTATTAATAATAAGTTAACATTATTACAGGAATAGAACATTTATTTAAACACGAAATCAACATTAACAAGAAAATATACTGATATATCACCAAAAGTATACATATGTAAACAGCACTGAAAAGATGACTGGCATGATCTGCATCATTGCAGTTTATTGAAGCAGATAAATTCAATGTTACTGCGGTTGTTAAAACACTTAATTGCTTGAGTGTTGAGCAAGCGTAGATCCAGTTTCATTTTACCCAGAGATAAATACGATAACAGATAAATACGATACCATATACGATAACAAAAAATTATATTTTATTTTAATGCAGATTATAATGATTATAATGATTATATATATAATGTCACCTATATTGGAGCAACATAATATTGTGAAAACTTTAACAATATGTATAAAACAATAGTAAGAAATTAACGTGAAAGTAAATGCGAAAGATGTTTTATAAATTCATAAGGCGCAATGCGGAGAGATTTGAAAAACCTTTAAATTTCAAATTCTAGAATGAAAGTCTTAGCGAAGATGGAGGACTGGTTGCTGAGATATCAGTGAGAATGCCGAAAGTTTACCCCTGGCAGGAGCTCTTGGAAAGTTAAGAGTGGTAAGAATACGAGTTTACAGGTGGGAGAAGATCACCATTATTGCCATCGACACACACCTGGCATCACAGCTCGGGTTTACACAATCTGGCCTCCCATTTAAGGCGTTGAATCCGTTACGAAGTTTATAAATCCAATAAAAAAATAAGTATTAGTAAAAATTAAATCATGGAAATGTTGACGTTTTTTTATGTATCGGTCTTAGGCTGACGGTAGAGCGATGGTCTCGCTTCATGCAGGTCGGTGTTCAATCCCCCGACCGTCCAAGTGGCTAGGCACTATTCCTTTTCCCACTCGTCCCATCCCAAAATCTTTTCCTAATCCTTTCCAAGTGCTATATAGTCGTAATGGCTTGGCACTTTCTCCTGATAATTCCCTTCCCCCCTCCTCCTTCCAGTATGTAACTCAAGGGCTTCACGTGGATCTTCAGGGCTTTTATGTAAGTATCTCAAGGCTTCATATGGATCTTCAGGGTCTTCACGTAAGTATTTCAAGGCTTCACATGGATCTTCAGGGCTTCACGTAAGAATTTCAGGTTTCGCTTGGATTTTCAAGGGCTTCGCATCGATCTCAAATGCTTCCTGTGGTTTTCAAAAGAGCTTAACAACATTGCAAAATAACTTCAAGAGATCTTAAGGATGACCTCACGGGGGGCTTCGAATTGCCTCAGGAGGGATTCAAGAGAGATCCACAAGGACTTATAAACTTTGATTGGGACTTGGAGCCCGAAACTTCCTCTTGGAGAACGTATTGTTGGAGAAGTTAGGGCGTCCAGTATGATCTCAGCAAACTCCTTGATTATAATTAATTAATCAGAAGCGTCTGAGCGCAATATCCAAGATATCGCGACGAGATGAAGACATTCCTCACAGCTCGGTGAGGTCTCATCCTGTTACAAATACCTTTCGATCTTGGAAGAGAATATCTGTAAGTTATTACATTCCAATGGTGAATATCAAGGCGTCATCAAATAAATTAGTTACTCTGATTTTTTCCATGTGATGTCTCTGGATGCTTTTAGTTAACTTCAGAAGGCCTAGATGTCCTGTAGCTAAGGATTATATTTACATTTCTTAAAACATCGTAGAAAAGCTATATGTTTCCTCTCACCCGCCTACCAAGCCTCAGGTGAGGGAGGAACAAAGATGTAAATCAATCAGCGGATCGTGTGTTCTGTGAACACCACATACAGAATGTCGCTTTAAAATTACTCGTGGAAAAAAATAGCGCTGAACTTCACAAATCTGCAACTTCATAATGGTCCAGGAGGTACCGAACGTCGTCACTTGAGTAGTAGTGTCTAAGATCTTAAAAAAAATAATGATCGATCTGATCTAGATCCTTAAATAATCATTCCACTTATGCGTTGTGTATTGCATTTTATTCTTTTGTTACGAAATGCCACTGAACACATCATTATTTAACAGTTGTTATAAGGTACTAATAATTTTAAGAAAAAAAATTGCCATATAAACGCAACTTTAATCTCACAAAGACAGTCTCGCAAGTAAAAACCCTGATTAGGACAACAACCTCACAAAAAACACGCCTTCACAAGGACATATACTACCAATGATACACCGTCACGTGGACACATATTCACAATGACACATCCTTGACACACTCACTCTCCATGTCAACAGACTCAGAGCTCCAAAGAGGTTCAGCACTCCAACACAACCTGTAGAATACTCTCAGCACTGGTATATCTCAGCTTACCTCAGAACACAAACGTGAAACATATAATACCAAAACGATTGTACATCACCACATCAACATAAAATCATTATAAATACTGTATAGTTCGGATTCTAACCCAGCAAACCCATCACAAATACATATGCAACGCTGCAACACAAAGATATTAAACCACTGACGTCACCCCCTTAAACATTTGGGCAAAACATCCACATGAAAAATGCATCACCACTCCAACAACAAATGGATCATTCCACCTATAAGAGCAGACATTCACCGCTGCTAAATAAACATGTTCTACACTCGGTGCTCTTCGTAAAACTATTTCCAGCGCCAAACTATTTCCAGTGATGGTTGCCTCTCTAATCCAGGGTCTCGTAGCGAGGCAACATCTGAGAACCTTCAGGTGATAATGTATCTGAGGGAGTCTCCTCGCCTTTGTGTCAGTCTTGCTTATTAGGTTGTCTTTGTGCGTCTTAGTGAGACTTCCGTGTCGCAGATGGTTCGAACGTTCTTAAGCGTATGTAGTTGTGGGCCTCTGTTGTAAGGCTACCACACTTTACTTGCACCTGTGTCAGCTTCGTTTAATACTATGTAGTTACATGTCTCTCTTCTGAGGCTAGAGAAGCTTTTCTAGTGAGGTGCCCACAGTCTCGTTGCATCTGTATCATTATATTTAAGTTAAACAAAAACAGCCACAAATAGCTTTTAGACATTNTTGTAGGCCATAGTTCGTACGAGTCACTGGTCTCTAAAGCCACAGACTCTGCTCTCTCTTGATAACTTCACGGTCTCTCCTCTTACAGAAACCTTCCCGCTGAGAATTAATCGACTGGAAGTTACTAGGTGATAAATTGTACATTGACTAGTCGTCCGAAGGTGAAATATTTTCTGAGCCATTTTGCTACGGAGAGCAGCTCCAATCGTAATATTCTGTGAGAGTGTTCATGGATTGGGCGTCCAGTGGAGCGACGCTGCCCACTAGCCTTTCCAGAGGAATAAATAATTTAACATTTATTAGCTTAGCAAACTCGATTATAACTTTTTCAGTATTTTTCTATAGAATAACTTTTTTCTTTAAATTTGAATTTTAAAGTGGCTCACAGATTGACGAATGACTGTAAAACAGGATTTTCCTTTATATAAGTAACAATTTCTTGAAAAAGAAAAAATCAATGGAAATTTTGTTAATTTTTATCAGCTGAAGAATCGCATTATCCAAATAATACAACGAACATAGATAAAATATGAAATGACATCTTATTGACTTATTTACAGAGAAACTGGATCAATCGCAGTCAGTACTACTTATAAGATAGGGGAAACAATTTACCGAACTGACAAAAATGACAAATAAAAACTAATTTTTGCCACTGGAAAGACACAGAATGTTATTAATGATAAGCACTTCGCGATGACTTTTGTTTCTAGCGGCACAGATTGAAGGTATGGAAGAAGTATCAGTAAAATTGTCATGTATGGAGGCAACTGCCAGCAGGAAAACTTGACTCAATTCTATATGTTTTGAAAAGAATTTAAAGATATGAACAAAATATGGAGAATCTACGTGGCTGAAGGTGGGAATATGAGATAATATTGTCACTAATACTGTTATACACTTCGAGGGAAGGCATATCATTAGCTATATGAAGGATTACAGTGTATAAAAATTATATAAAATATGAATCACGGAAATCGATTTATTAATATAAACCCAACTATTTTATATTACATATTATATGTCAAAAGGCCGAAATAATTCAGTTATCTTATTTAATAAATAACAAAATCGTAAAAATATTATTGAATAAAATTTCCATCTGTTGAAAGATATTTAGACAAAAAAAATTAATATGTTCTGTCTTGATCGAAAAGAGAGTTTGAGTCGTCAACTTAAGTAACAAAACGCTGAGAATTTTTATAGAATTAAGAATTTAGATTAATTAAAAGTGCTCTAAAACTCCAAATAAGTCTTAGAGAATTTCTTGTAAGGGAACTTTCAGTCCATCAGGGTACAGTGAGCAGTACATGATGATGGAAAGCCGAGAGATGATTGCTCATTCCCACCTATTTATATATTTTATCTTCGTCTGATTGTTCTGCTACTAAATGCTCTCATGATTAGTCTACTTCTGCATGTTCTTCTGATAATTCTCTTTAGTTGCAATTCTGATTGTTCTGATTATTCTTCCGATTTTTTCTCATAACTCGTTTACTTATGGTTCTTTTAGTGAGGATTTTTTCAGTTTTCTGATTGTTCTTCTCCTTTTATTAATCCTTCTTCTCTTTTGTCATCCCACTACTTTCCTCTGCTCTTTTATTCTGCTGATCATTATTTTGCTGATTCTTTCTCTTTTGTTCTGTATTATGGTAATTCAGCTGATTCTTCTTGTATTGCTTCACAATCTTGTGTTGGTCTTATATTGCGTTGCTTCATAGTGTTGTGATGGTTCGCTGTCTTATGTTGATGTATTATATTATGCAAGTGTCAGTCTCATTTATTACATTCTTAGTTTAACTAACGCAAAAATAAAAATGTAGGTAAAAATTCTCGGATTTTTATCATAAATCCCGAATACCTGATCTTTAGTTCATTAGTAACCCTCGCAGGTCATTTTCCATATGTGCTCAGAAGGAAATGTTTGACATGATTTAATATAAAAAATTGTGTTTTTTTTACACTCAATACTTCACTGAAATATCAAACGGAAAGCGGAATTACCTGTGATAGAAGAAGATGAATATGAAAGAGCTTGTCTGCATTATCCTAACATTGTAGAATTTGTTAAAAAATATTAAAATTGTATACATTTAATTTTGTCTTATCAATACGCTAATTGAACCATGAATATTTCAGTGCCATCAAAGCTTTATGAGAGGCTGCACAGCTTTTGGCTAACTCAGTTGCTTTAGGGGAACGCTGAGTGACGTTTGATGCTTTTTACTCATGAAGAGACACATCAAATTTGAAACATAAATGTCTTAAATATTTTTTAGACATTCAAGAGGCGTAAAACACAGACTGTAATGTTTGTGCTTAAACATCCTCACACACATCTGGCCGTGGTAGGATCAATGACACCAGACCGTGATAGGGTTCAACATCAGACCATGATAGTGATAACCAAACAAGATACCATGTGATGCTGGCTGTATGCTGGTCGGTATCCTTGACTTAGCTGCAGAGTTATAGGCATGATCCCTTAAGCCACATTTGAGATGAGTGAAATACATAGAGACAAGTGTCTAGTCAGAAAACCAAATCCTTTTTCTTCATTTATGTGCTGATGTGGTAAGTGATGTAAGATACATATGCTGTAGACTTTTAGTACCGTAGCTTACATATTAAAATATGTAGGCTGTATACCAAATGTTCTATCCTCCATGTAATGCAATGTAACCCGCGTATCAAATATTGTGGCCTATATAACAAGGAATATAGCCTTTATATATCAGTTTTGTAGCCTATAAAGTAATGTACCCTGCAAATGAAAACATAACACTAACATTTCAGCAGCAGGTTATGTTCAGGCGACCTCAAACACCTCATAGCTATGTACACCAAGCTTGACTGCAGCAACAACACGTAATGTTATTATGTGTTATTGCCTGTTGTATACACAGACTCACTCTATAACACACACACACCCACCTCATGTGCACGCACCACCTCCCAGCAACCCCCACACAGCCCGCCAATGCACATCACCCCCAAACAAAATCCCCCACCCCCTTAAACTTCCAAACAAAGACCCCCTCTCCCCCCTGTTCACAACCAAGAACAACCCCTCAGACACTCCCACATCACCCGGTAGCACTCACCGTGATAGAGCCAGATTCAGGAAGTAGAAACGAGGGAACGGTACGACACAATAACAGCTTCAGACCTGACCAGCAATTGCCGCCTTGGGCCCCTGGTGATTCACAGACGTCTTCAACGGTCGCAAGAGTCATGTGTGTATACACCTACACGTTCTTGCTAGCTCAAACGTCAGTCCCAACTTGCAAACTTCAAGTAGTCCATTGACATTTTTTGGCATGTTTCTTCTCATATTTCCTTTCAAAAGTTGTGCACTTAGTTAGCAATGGGATTACGCTCATCTAATTCATTCAATTTATTTAGGACGCCTAATGCTGAAGTAGTTCCTTCTTACATACTTGTGGCGCCAAGGCCAAAAAAAATGCAAAATACATTTTGGAAACTTATTTCTTCGACTTCCTTCCAAAGTGACCATATATATATATATATATATATATATATATATATATATATATATATATATATATATAAATATATATATATATATATATATATATATATATATATATATATATATATATATATATATATATATATATATATATATATATATATATATATATATATAGTGTGTATGTGTGAAAATGTATCAACAAAATGTCGGGCCTGAATTAGGGAACGGAGACTTGTTTTAACGTCTTTTTGTTATTATCGCTCAGACGCCGGTGATGAAATTCCTGGATGGTGCGGAGGGTTACGGAGGGGGGGGGGGGTGAGGGAAGGGAGGGAATTATGAGGGGAAAGCGCCCAGCCACATTTGGTGGTTTCATTTGCATGTGAGATAAAGAATCAGTGTCGTGTGGGGGGGGGGGGCAGGGTGAGAGTGGAGGGTGAGGGTGAAGGGAAGGGAAGGGTGATGGTGTAGGGAAGAGCAGGGTGATGGTGACTGCTCGCTACCTCAATATGTACTTGTGTCTCTTAGATACAAAAAAATATATCATTAATTTTCCTCAAAATATGAAGGAATACCACTCCCATTTTTATGTTTGTTTTTATATTCGGTATTATGTGCATGAGTGTGCGGTTTTGTGTATACTTGTGTGTTTGAGTGTTTGTATTTGCGTCTGAATTTGTTAGTGTGTTTGTATGCTTGCGTTTTAGCTTTTGGGTCTCGCCTTTGTAACTGTTTGTTATCTAATGTACTTTCTGCCATACTACTTTTCTATCATATCTACTATGCATTGATCTTTCTCACACACACACATCCCCGTGACACAACCCACAATAGCTGTGTAATTCCTAAATATATGTTTACTGGCAGGTGGACAGGGACATTACACGAAAGAAACTCTGCCTAGTACTTTTTTCTCAGTTGGCAATTGAACCAACTGAGCCCACTTGAACCAAATGAACCTCCCCCCACCACTGGTAAGGCAGTCCAGCTTCACCCCACCACAGGTAAGGCAACCAAACCTCACCTCAACCCACAATTGGTAAGGCAGCCCAGCCTCACCCCACCACAGGTAAGGCAACCAAACCTCACCTCAACCCACCACTGGTAAGGCAGCCCAGCCTCACCCCACCACTGGTAAGGCAGCCCAGCCTCACCCCACCACTCGTAAGGCAGCCCAGCCTCACCCCACCATTGGTAAGGCAGCCCAGTTTCACCCCACCACTGGTAGGGCAACCAAACCTCACCTCACCCCACCACAGGTGAGCAATGACACACACACTGTCTTCCCTCACAGATTGTAATATGTCTCGTGTGTTTCTTAATCTTTCTTTCCCATCAAATATTTTACCCGCGTCTTACATTTATAAATAAACTCCCGACATTGGCAAAATACAAAAGTCCACAAAAATAAATAATAATTACAAATTAAAACGACAACAAACCAACACATCTGAAATTAAAGAAAGTGAAGACGTTTTGGTCCGTTCAGGTACATTTAGGACCGTTTTGGTCCACGACGGTCCGTAACGTCGTCTTGTAGTTTATTTTCAGATGTGTGGGTTGGGTGTCCAATCTTCAGCCACGTCATTGTAACTTTCCGTAATGAAAACTATAATGTATTGTAAATATTTATGCATATAATTATTTAAAGCCATTACTCTCAGAGAAAATAATAAAATACACTTCAGGGAGCCGTATAAGCTTACACAGGTTGACCTGTATATAGACATCTAATATTATTATTAGGTTTATTTTGTCCTATATGTCTTTAGCCCAATTTAGATTATGCAGTTCAGTTTTGTTCTCTGTACTATAAAATACATAAGCACCGAATCACCTTCTGTGGTTCATGTTCAATAAATCCCTGAAGTATATGTTTAACACATCTCTAACCCTGTCCATGGAGGACAGAAGAAAATGTATATATGCTCGTTAGCATTGTAAATGTGTGGCCACGTCTGTGGTAAAAAATAATAAAAAAATAAAGAAGTAACAAAATGCATATATCGCATCTCGAACGGGAACACTCAAGAATGATAAAGTTAATCACACAAAACAGAAATCTTCTTTTGAAGAGAAAATATAAATGGCTTATCTTACATTATCTGGAACGTCAAAGATTACTGGATGACATGATTGAAATATTAAATGGATGAAAGGGTATAAAAAGGGGATGTAAAATAAGAGTTTTAATATATCACAAAATAGAACTAAAAACAATTGATGCAAATTAAATATGCTTAGATTTACGTGAGTCCTGGGTAAATTCTGACTTCGAAACAGGGTTGTGATATAAAGAAAAAAATTACCTGGTAACATAATGGACTTAGGATCGATGGATTGTTTCGAGCGTAAGCTAGACAATTATGCGAATGAGTTTGGGTAGATATAGCCAGGAGCTACCACGCATTGGTTAATAGGCCTTCTGCAGTCTCCTTAATTCTCATGTGTAGGATCCTCGGAAATTGGAAAGGAATTAAGGACGCTGCATATATTTTCTCGTTGAACCGCAACACCAAGGTGCTTGAAAAGATATCTAACAGCCTTCGGTTCTCGTCGTTTGATGATCTAGTAAATCAGATTCTTGCAAAAAGCTCCTGGGGTTTTCCCAAAGGGCCAATGATTTTATAAGAAAAAAGTGGATCCATCTAAAATCACATAATATCTACATACATCCATACCATGGACCAGAGATATCCTGACTAAACTGCAACGAAATAACCGACAGTCAAATTCAATTGAGGATCTGACATAGACCGAGGTACTACATATCAAAACTCATCCAATTATCAAAGGCCTGCTTACATATAAGTACGTCATCGAAATAA
>WNGS01163555.1:12517682-12535871 GCA_020271785.1 Procambarus virginalis
TATCCCCTCCCCCTTCCCCACCCTCTCAACCATGTGTGCCGATGTTCTCCCCAACACCTGTCTCTAACCATGTTACTGACACGTGTCTCTTTCCCTATTTCCCCCGCGTATATTTTTTCTTCACATTTTCTTACTTGCTAACATCCCTCCCTCTTGCTTGTTGATTTTCTCCCACTATCTTGCCTTTTCTCAACTGAGATTTATCACTTTCTTCCCTCATCTGACCATCTGACATTTCTTCCCCCACTACTACACGCCGTTGTCAAGGAGACAACATGATTTACAGAGCACACCCTTCGGAAATTCTAATATGAGGAAGTATAACCTTAAATACGTGCGAGTTTTCATGTTAGCATATTGCCATAGTTCACGTGTCATGAATATTTGGTATACATATACATAACTCTCCCACCCGTCCTCAGCCCCATCCCCTATAAACAGGCAGTTAATAACCCTCAGTTCCAGTGATCGAATAACTGACCAATTAAATCGTTCAAGATTCAACATTTTATCACTAGTGAGGAGGGGCAACTCTAGATATAATCAAATTCATGGCCTAAGTATATTGGCTGAATTCATTAAGTCACTTAGGTCAACTTACAAGACGGTCATTCTTTCCAGCACTCACGTTCCAACCTGGAACTAGCGTAGAGAAAATGGAATGATTGTGCTTGTAGAATGTAGGTTTATTCTCTCTCTGGTATAGTCATATTTCCTGGAGTCCCTTTAGCCGTGTGGCTGACCGCAGGGTTAAGAGTTTAATTTATTTGGAGGGGTGGAGCTACCACAATCAGCAGAAGATTAATCGTTATTTTCATGCGAAGTAGCAGTGCAGAACAGTACACCAGCAACAGCGAACTGACAGCAACAGCGGTGGAAGCCACCCTCCACCAACAGGTGGTGGAGGTCAGCGTCAACAGGAGAAAAATAATGGAAACATTAGGCTGACGTGTCTTGCAAGTTTTACAAGATTTTTCTCAGAAGTGTTGGAGACGAGCTTCTGAGAGTCTTGGAGAGGCACTCTCCACTGTGTTGCTTTATGGCGGCTGCCACTGTGGCTCTTACTACAACACCCAGTGTGTTGTTGTTATGGCGGCTGCCACTGTGGCTCTTACTACAACACCCAGTGTGTTGTTGTTATGCGGCTGCCGCTGTGGCTCTTACTACAACACCCACTGTGGTTGTTGATGGCGGCTGCCACTGTGGCTCTTACTACAACACCCAGTGTTTGTTGTTATGGCGGCTGCCACTGTGGCTGTCTACTGCATTACACACTGTGTTGTTTATGTTTATTATCACTGTTATTGTTGCGACAGCTGTCACTGTTCTGTTGTGGCATCTGTCCATTGTCGTATCATCAGATGTTCTCTCATGGCTCCGTCATATCACTTTTCAATGTGGCTCTGCAGGAATGAGCTCCTTGATAATTATGTTTCAGTCGTCTGCAGGTGTATTGTAGTACCTTTCTCTGCTGCTGTGTTGTGACACCTTCCTCTGCTGCTGTGTTGTGACACCTTTCTCTGCTGCTGTGTTGTGACACCTTTCCTGCTGCGTTTGTGACTTCCTCTGCTGATGTGTTGTGACACCTTCCTCTGCTGCTGTGTTGTGACACCTTCCTCTGCTGCTGTGTTGTGACACCTTCCTCTGCTGCTGTGTTGTGACACCTTCCTCTGCTGCTGTGTTGTGACACCTTCCTCTGCTGCTGTGTTGTGACACCTTCCTCTGCTGCTGTGTTGTGACACCTTTCTCTGCTGCTGTGTTGTGACACCTTCCTCTGCTGCTGTGTTGTGACACCTTCCTCTGCTGCTGTGTTGTGACACCTTTCATAGTAACTCCGTTTCATGATATTTTCAGGTGCTTTGATATACTGAACTGGAGAACATATGACAAATTTCGCTGAATTTCGTTCTTGAATGTTTGAATACATTGCGAACAGCAACACACTTTTTGCTCCGTTGTTATTGCTGTCAGGTGACAGTTATTTGGCCTGAGAGAGGAAGAGACGCAAGCAGCTAAGGCAATATACATAAGAGAGGTCACACGAAATACAGTGACAGTACACATTGGAAAGAGGGCTGTTGGACAGGATACATAGAAAGAAGGAACACAGACAGCTGGGACAGTACACATAGGAAGGGATACACACACACACACACACACACACACACACACACACACACACACACACACACACACACACACACACACACACACCGACACCGCTGGACAATGCACTCTTGCTATTAATAGACGCATTTTGCCACTTTCATATAAGTAACAAAGTTCTGTTGTGTTGTCCATCGTCAGAAGGTGTCATTCAAGGAATCTGAAGCCAATCGATACATTTTCATTAGCGTGTCATTTGATTTGATCCATATTATGTATTAATATACATGTACATATATATATTTATAAAATATACATGTATACATATATATTATAAAATATACATGCATACATATATATATATAAAATATACATGTATATATATATATATATATATATATATATATATATATATATATATATAATATATATATATATATATATATATTATAAAATATACATAACAAGAACAAACGGATGTCATATTTTTTTAATCAACGTGATCGATTTGATGTGAAGCATAAATTCTCGTTAAAGAGACTGAAAAGGGATAAAACAGTTCTACAGTGTAGTTATTAAGCAAACATTAGCTCGATCAGTATTTTTATATGGAAAAAGATTGAATAGCTCACCAAATATTTGAAATTTTTAACAAACGATATAATCATTTTTTTTGCAATCTGTATTCCACAGCGCGATGAAATAGTGTGTCGTTCTACAGCCTGTGCTCTTGATTTGCCTCTACGTATAAAAACTAACCTTCTAACCAACCTAACCAGAAACGGTCGATCCCAACCCACCCACCTAACCTATCATTATGTTGCACAGAAAATGTAGGTATTTTGTAAGGCGTTACTCTTCACAGTAAGTTGCATTTGCAACGTTAGCTATCGTAGCGTACAAAACACGACCTATTAGGTGCGAGGGGACGGGTTTGCGTTCTAAACGGCCATAAAGCAAATCATATAAAGCAATTTCTTGCATAAAGCAACACCGAAAGGAAATGTAAAGCGGTTATCAAGAGAAAGCGCTAAGCCAGTATGGGTACATAGATGTTTGGGATACGACAACCGGATATAGAAACCGGTCTAGGTCACAGAGAGAAGGAACGTGGCCCAGTCACCTGCACAGTTAGGAATCGAACGTCGGCCTGCAAGGAGCGAGGCTACCGTTGTATACCGACCAGTCAACGGGGCTGGACTGTCGTTAAATGAAGCCTGCATTGGTAACACCCTTTGAGTCTCCCGGTATACCTCATCTGGGAGCGGATGGAATTACTTCCATCTATTATTCAATTAAAAGATACTGGCAAGTTTGTATATAAATCCTCTATGGAAAGCTCATCTGTCTAGTACATAAGAGCATTTGAGTCTATTTCATTGCAAATGCAACATGTTTGTTGTATGGATGATGTTGCATCATGCCAGTGATGCAACTCTCAACAGGAAGAAGTATTTGGTCTCCCAGATAGTCTCAAATGTTCTTACTTGCTGTGTACATAATTTCTGCTGCTTGTCTGTGTGCCATCTATGTCTGAAGACTATGCCACAGCGAAGACGTTTGTTTTTATTATTATTATTATTTTAATTGTATTTTCATTATCATTGTCATTATTTTGCATAATATAATAATAATAATAATAACACTAATTAATACTATTACAATTATTATTATTATATTATTATTATTATTATCATTATTTAATAAAATTATTATTATTTAATAATTATTATTATTATTTAATAATAATAATTATTATTATTATTTATAATAATTATTATTATTATTATTTAATAATTATTATTATTATTAATATTATTGTATTATTATTTATGTTTTTTTTCTGCGCTTGCTAGTAAATTTTCATCACAATTATACTCATAATGAACATAAATTTTGTGTTGATATGCTAGAAGATCGCCACATTCAGGTGAGGAAATATTTCTAGAAAAATGTAACTTTTATTTGATAGTTTCATATGCTAAGGTAACAGTTCTCTGGTAACTCTTTAACTTTGTCTCGCAAGGCACACAAAGGCTGAGCAATCTGTGTAACGAAGGTCGATGAACCACTCTGGATTCATCAAGGTTTCATCAGTTCATTAAACACTTAAAAAAATCATTTATCTGAAGAATCTTCACAACTGTTGAGGGAAGAGATAGAGCCTAAGCTGCTTTATTTTTTCGCGATATGTTTAATTTTCTCAGTAAACTTACTTGAACCTCACATCTAATATCATCGAAGTAATTGCCTCTAAATATAACAGGTTTGCCATAACATACTATATGTAATTTGCTAGGCTTATCGAAGTCTTCCAATGTCAAATACCGATTATTCATAGTTCCTGTTAGGTGAACAGAGGCATCCCAAACACATCTGTCCCGCCGCGGGAATGGAACCCGGGACTTTTGGCTTCTGACCCGACTGCAACAATGAGAATAACCTTTGCTAAGAATGGCCACAGGCACGATCACCCGAACTTTCAGCTATTAAATCGTTTAGTCAATCGTGGTGGAACCTGCTCTTCAAAGGAAAAGCTTGCAATAATACTCGTTGCACAACTTCAGTAACAACCTTGAGAGTTCAAATACTTCACTTGTAACATCTTGTGCAAATTGCTGAACAACCAACTTATCTGCTTCTTGGACGTAACAAGGGTTTTAGATGTCAGAATATTCCTCTAAATTCTGCTTCAGAAGTCAATACAGATTGCATTCATAAATAACCCAATACAGATTACATGTATTCAGATTTAAAGTCAGATTGTAACTATACAGAGGTCAATGCAGATTGAAAATAAATAGAGGCTAATACAGATTAAAAAATATTCAGAGGCAACATTCTAAGAGTATAGTAGACGAAGATTAAAATTAATATTCTTGAAATTTTTGTGGCGATATATCTAATGTTTTTTCTTATATTCAGTCGGTTCGAAAATGGGGCGAGCTTGCTTATATAAATGTACAACACGAGAAACTCTATTATCGGTTGGTATTACAATATTGTGATGGGGTGAGGAAGGTTGCCACAGCCTGGTTGTTCTTTATATGACGATATTGACCAGTTGTGTCAGGGGTGAGGCAGAGTAAGAATATCGGTCACAATGCTACTAACCAGCCTTGTCTATATAGACAGGGACTGGACGTCACAGATGGACGATGTCTAGACAAGGACGCATAGAATATCATCAATTAAATAGCTACTATAGTTGATGCTTGATAGCTCTCTACTATTTAGGGTTTCTTCAGAGGCTTTGTAATTGATCAGCTACTGCTTGTGTGACAAAATCCCTTCCTGAAGGTGATTAAACACCAATTCTGAATACCGTCCGGAGGACTGGACGGTAGAACGACGGTCTCGCTTCATGCAGGTCGGTGTTCAATACCCGACCGTTCAAGTGGCTGGGCACCCTTCCTTCCTTCCCCACCGTCCCATCCCAAATCCTTATCTGACCCTTTCCCAGTGTTTTGTAGCCGTAATGGCTTGCCGCTCCCTCCTGATAGTTCCTCTCCTTTGCCTTCTCTTCTTGAAAACATTAAGTCCTAGTTATATAACGCACAACATCCAAAACATTGTATCACTATAATTACCTACTATGCCTTGCAAATCCTAATCTTCAGTTCCGAAGATTGATGTCCTGTCCTTCAGGATTGACGTATAATATGTTAGACTGGCAATTGGTTTGTTGCTGCCAATCAGTCGTTGGCAATAGCTCGGCTGTCTCACTAGCATCCCTCCACAAGACTGCAGGCCATCATCCTAACAAGATAGTACTTATAGCAATCATTTGGTTAAATGTGCCAATACGTACTGTTGGACCCAGGAAAGGTCAAGTTTTGTATTATTGAATTAGTTCAAATGCCATTCTGTTAAACAGGAAACGTCACTGAAGAGCCTAACGCAGACGATGAGTTACAATAACGTGGCTTAATTATTAAGATATGATGACCAAAGCACACACAAGAGGATGAAGAAACAATGACGTTTCGGTCCGTTCTGGATCATTATGAAGCCGTATGTGTGAAGAACCTAATCTAGCCTAAGCTGTCCAAGTAATCCTAGACACAATACATTCTGTCTTAGTCCAATACTAGTCCTAGAAATATTTAAGTTGAGTTTTGAATTTTTTTCGGACACTATAAAACTAATAGTACAAAATGTGATCTTTTTGGGCACAAGAGCGCATATTTGTCCGTTTGACCAAATAGTTATTATAAGTATTATAATTTCAGGAGGATGGGTTGAAGATTGCAAGCCTTCTGTCTGGTCACAAACCGGATTCTACTTATTGTACAGGAATTAGGGCTGCTTGAGTTAAAGTTTCTCTACTGTTATTTGCATATCTTAACAAGTGTGGCTGGAACTTGCCCAACTCTGAACAAAAGTTTCAACCTACCTGTTACAGAAACATGATTAGGTTTACAGGGTTCTTTTGCAAACACAAATTTGCTTAATTGGTTGACACTATTTTTACCTAATGTTCCTATTTTAACCCACTTTGGCTTTATGTAGAGCTGTATATAATTATTTGCGCTGACTACCAAATCTCTCTTAACATTTTTACATCCAGTTTCCTCATGCTTACTGGCCAAGGTTTGAGCCCAGCTCATACTCATCTGTGAGGTAAGTGGGTGAAGGTACTAACTTATTCTTAACAGAAAATAATGAAACTAAATTAAGATTGAATCATTTTAAGGATTTATATATTCCCAGCAACAGTAATGGAAGGCGTCTGATTAAATAGTTGTATATGTCTCAAGCACTACCTTGAAATATTGTGTATACACGTCTACGTTTCCTAGACAAAGCAAAGCAACTTGACCCTTCATGACTTAAGGTTATAATTTGCTAAAGTGTACCTCAGAATTAATCTCAAATATCAAAGTTAATCTACCGCTAGTGCTCAAAGAAATTAATTAAACGTGATGTATCAATGGAAAAATCCATTGGAGCCATGGGGGAGGCTTCGAACCTGCACTATCGGTACCTCTAAGCACACGCCATAAACCACTGAACCACGATACGCTATAAGTAATGTAACCTGGGATTCAACTGAATCCACAAGGGGTCTTGAGGCAACAAACTGTTACCAAGTAATGATTTTACGCATTACCCGCGTTCATTCTGGTGTGGTATTGGAGGTCTTCCATCAACACGCTTCTTCAAATTCACGTTAATGTGATTTCATTCTGCATTTGAGGAAAGTGTTAGTGGTATCAGCTCTTTGCCTCCAAACCCCCCTTGTGGAATCAGTTGAATCCCAGGTTACGTTACTTATAGCATGTTGTGGTTCAGTGGTTAAAGTCGTGTGCTTGGTGGGGGGAGGGAGTACCCATGATGCAGGCTCGAATCTTTTGCTTGGCTCCAGTTGATTTTCTACCCTCAGTTCCTCTCATTTGGTCAGGCAAGTGGCGTTGGTTTCCCTAGTTACAAGCCGCAGATCTCTCAATGTTTTCACAATTTTCCCTATCTCGTGCTAGCAGCACAACACAGCCTGTACTTCAGTGACTGTGGTTAAGTTCTCATTTTATCTCAAACATGTTTCCCGAAAGTTCCCATCTTCTTCCGTGTCTATAACACTAGACTCCACTCAGAGAAAAAAGAAGAGTGTCATCCCCTCCCTTCCTTCTCGCGTTCCCTATCCATGTCTCCTTTCTCATCCACCTCGCCTCCCCTCATTTACCTCTTTTTTTTCTCCCTATCCTCCCTATCCTCTCATCCACCTCACATCCCCACCATCTTCCATGCCTCTCCTATGCACACAGCCGACCCCCTCTCCACCTCCTCACCTCATCTAACGCTTCATTTTAATTTCCTCTTGAGGTATTCCCTCTTGTAATTTTTAGATCCTGGTCGGGTCATCTAGAGTTCCTAGTGATCTATAGCTTGCGCGTTATTGCAGACTATATATATATATATATATATATATATATATATATATATATATATATATATATATATATATATATATCGTCAACTACCATGTCAGGAATAATAACATTTCATTCACTGGGACAGTCAACTGCCGACCACAGAGAGCGTAACCAGCGACACTTGTGCAGATGTTATCAGGTGTGCGTAGCGAGGTGAGGAGCACAGCGAGGCGAACAGAACAGGCAGTAAACAGAAGAGCTTTAAGCCAGGTCCTGGGTCGAGGCTGTATCGGAAACTGCCGCCCCACTTATTCTCTCGGGTTCATAACGAGGGCTTACTGGGCATTAGTGCCTGAGACACGGAGCAGAAAACACTCAGAAAGAAAGAATGGGAATGAGAGAGAAAAAATAAAGAGAGAACAGGGAGAAAGTGAAAACTGGAGACAAACCAGGCAAGAAGGTACACATACAAAGAGCAGATGAAAGAGTGGAAGGGATAGAAAGAGAACAAAATTTCATATTCATAAATGTTCTCGTATACAACTCGCCGTCATTATAGATTTTATTCACATAATGGTGTTTTAAAGACTCCTGTACTTGCTTGGGGTAGGACTATAATTTATATTGCCTAAATATCTCTGAATATAATTGCAAAACTGTCGATGCCAGGTAACGAGGGGCGTAATTAAGCCGAGGAGAGCATCATGAGAGGACTTGAACAGACTCAGTTGCCCAGGACTGGAAGTGGGTCACACACTTCTCTACTAGTACCCTAACTTGCAACGAGGCCTCTACCACTATCTCTACGGGGGCCACTGCCTCTACCACTATCTCTACGGGGCCACAGCCTCTACCACTTATCTCTATCTCTCCCGCTACCAATACCTCTACCAGTATCATTATCTCTACCACTAACAAGACTTCTAACACTACCTCTACAACTACACATTATCTGTCAATATGTCCACTAGTAAACCTACCATCCTCGTCACTATCTCCACTATGATACCACCTTAACTACCACTGCACTTACCACTATCTCCAAAAGTGCCACTTTCTCCACCACTACAACCACCACCATATCATTAATATCACCGTACCACCATCTGCCACTAACCTCTACCTGTTACCTGTTATCACTACCTCTACCACTATCAACATTTCATAAGAATATAAAGAATAACCTTTATTGCAGCAATAAGAGAGTTCCACTCGTATCACAGTCTTCTCTCAAAGATTTCTCATATAATCCGATTTAACTGTTTGGAATGCCGTTTTTCTAACAATATTAAGGTAGTTCCTCGTCTATAAATATTGGACGTGTAGTTCAACATTTATTGAATGTCGCC
Source organism: Procambarus virginalis (assembly GCA_020271785.1). Taxonomy (NCBI): domain Eukaryota; kingdom Metazoa; phylum Arthropoda; class Malacostraca; order Decapoda; family Cambaridae; genus Procambarus; species Procambarus virginalis. The sequence goes on from WNGS01163555.1 coordinate 12,527,011, forward strand.
CCTTGTCCACCAAGTGAATGTCTCCCCCTTTGTCATTAACGATCGCTATCGGGATGAAGTACATACCATTCAGGCCTACATAGTAACATTCGCTCTTAGTATGTTGACCAGACCACACACTAGAAGGTGAAGGACGACGACGTTCGGTTTCGGTTCATCCGGGGACCCCGCAGAATGGTAGAATGGTCCACAATCGACTTGAGAATGGTCCGGACGGACCGAAAACGTCGTCTCCTTCACCTTTAGTGTGTGGTCTGGTCAACATACTTTAGCCACGTTATTGTGACTCATCGCCTGCATCCGCTCTAAGCACAGACCCATAGTGGCCTTGACAAACAGATCCAAATAACCACATTCCCTCAGACACAAACATCTACAACGCTATGAGTACTCAGAGACGCTGTGACACACAGAAGCACAGACCCACAGTCGCTGTCACGCAGATTGGAAACATGTACTTCCATTAAAAATATTGAATCTATTAAACAATAGAATAACTTTGTAAGTAATAATATTCACAGACTCGTAGAGACTGTAATGGATCTGGAAGTAAGGACAGATTTTACCATTTGGTTCATCAGTATGCGCAAGCTGTATCTTTGGTGCGCGCTTGGCCCTGAATAATTATGGACCCATTTCAATTCGTGGTCGATGGTATAAAAAATATAATTCTGTATTATATTTTTCGGGGGGTTTACATGATTTTGTATTAAACAAAAAATAAATGTTAAAATCGATACCATGAGCAACACATGTTTGCATTATTAAATTGTAGTGATTTACTGTGGATAATTGCAACGTAAATAATATAGTTTAGCGAAATCCATTAAAGTATTAGTGAACTAAAGCTTTAGTGTCCTCGTGTTGACGTGTGTCTGTGTTTGCTTTGTGGTCTAGCATGAAGGTATCATCCTTTTGATATGAAGGATGATTTTCACTCTCTTACACAACTGGCGGCTGAGCTGTGGGCCCTTGTTATTACCCATTATCCAGGATGGCATTGTGGTCTAACCTTATTAATCTTTTAATATAATGTTACCTTTGCCACGGCGGCTCTGCTTCACAACTGCTCCAAGTCTGCGCCAGGCAATCAGTCCACTTGAGAAGGTTAGTAAACCACATTATCCGGATATAATTAATTTATGTCCAGGAATTGGAAGCAAATACTCATGCTCGTTGGCGTATTTAACTGAGAGTCGATTATTTTTTTTACACTGTTAGACTCGGGGATTATGGAGTAGTATTAGCCATGTCATGAGAACACTCACTACTGTTGCAAGACCAGCAGGTCTTTCTCACTGTGGCCGTCCGAAATGTGTCCATTCGTGTTGTCTACCTTATCTCGCCGAAAGCCCCGCTGGTTAAATTATGTAATGTCCTTCCTACACGGTGAAAACTGCAACCCATCCTCGTGTTTAATAGTACCTATTGTGACGATCGTTAATAGTCACGAATTCGAACGTATTTAGCTTTTAGATAATGTATACTGATTAGTAAAGAATTATTTTAAAATAAATGAGGTTAAAATACAAACCTAAATATTTCTAGGCCTAGTATAGCACACATATGTACTATATTAGGCCTCAGATATCGTGATTAAGCCTAGAGAGCTTAGGTTAGGTTTGGTTACTTTAGTTTGTCAAAGCAACACAAGTAAAAAAAAAGTTTTCGGTTTGTCCAACTCAATAGTTCAGATTCCTACTTTCTAATTTCGTTGCTCGTTAGTATATATACTATGGCCCTCACATTACTATAGTAGTAGTAGGCATCTATCAGTCTCAAGAGGCAATGAAGTTGCACTCTGGTTATCGGTCTGGAGCCTCTTGTAACGACAACCTTCTTGTCGTTACTATAAGTACTACCAAAACAGGTGGATGAGCTGGAAGGCTTATATCCAACATACTGTTCTAAAATACATTGTCCGTGAACATTTTTGTTCCCACTCACACGCGCTTGTACCCAACCACTTGGGTTGGACGGTAGAGACTTCTCACTTCATGCAGGTCGGCGTTCAATCCCCGACCGTCCAAGTGGTTGGGGCACCATTCCTTCCCCCGTCCCATCCCAAATCCTTATCCTGACCCCTTCCCAGTACTATATAGTCGTAATGGCTTGGCGGTTTCCCTTGGTAATTCCTTCCTTCCTTCACACGCTCTTGTTCTGTTTACCAATGAGGTTGAGGTCTGCTACTGTCGTTGCCGTCACTATCCAGGTCGAGGTTCAAATCCTCCTCATTGCCCCCAATTGATTTTTCTCACTCATGTAATTTTGTTTGACCTTGATTCCTCGTATGGGTAAGTCTGCCCACTCGATATGCAAGTCTGGGAATTATTAATGAGCAGACGTAGTATTGGACCTTGATTCTGTACTCAGAATGAATGACAGAAGAAGTTGTATATCCCATCTTTGGCTGAATGTTTGTTGACCTATTGAGGTTAACAACAAGCTTGCTGGGACGTGGCTATTCTCTGGAAATTATTGCAAAAGAATTTTAAACACATGAATTAAAGCTACTTTTCCCACCTTAATTTATTCATATCAGTCTCTATTCATATATCGAATAACTATTTTCTTTTCACGGTCTCTTATTATTTCGATTTTGTGTTGTTATTCATTCTGTTCTCACTTACGCTAAATAAAGTGTTGGAAACATATTTTATGTTTCAGAATATCATCTATTTTGCAACCTAGTCTCTGATTTTCTCTGTTTCATCAATGTAACGGTGAACTTTCAACTTTACTAGACGTGGGACTTATACTGAAGCACTCTAGAAATGGTCCAATAGTTGTTATATCATTTTCGTGTTTCTTGCCTTTGTTCTTTAAGAACTGTTTTATATATTTATCATCTCTGTATATACTGGCGATGTTATCCTGTTTACATTATGTTATAGGGAGTCGGTCGGCCGAGCGGACAGCACGCTGGACAAGTGATCCTGTGGCCTGGGTTCGATCCCAGGCGCCGGCGAGAAACAATGGGCAGAGTTTCTTTCACCCTATGCCCCTGTTTCCTAGCAGAAAAATAGGTACCTGGGTGTTAGTCAGCTGTCACGGGCTGCTTCCTGGGGGGTGGAGGCCTGGTCGAGGACCGGGCCGCGGGGACACTAAAAGCCCCGAAAGTCATCTCAATATAACCTCAATATATATGTTCCAAGGATAAGCTTGGCATGATGTCAACTCCAAGATGTCATTTTCCTCGCTGATTCAAAGTCCTCCTTCCCTCAACGTTACACTTTCGTCTGGACTTCTCTCCCGTCTCCGTCTTCATTAATTTGCATAACTTAGCATAACTTCAAATAGTAATTCATGTAGTTTCTTCAATCTGTCCTCTAATAAAGTCATCATCCTTCCATACATGCCTCATTAGTTTAAAGCGATCTGAAAAATCAACATGCCGTCACGTGTGTGTGTGTGTGTGTGTGTGTGTGTGTGTGTGTGTGTGTGTGTGTGTGTGTGTGTGTGTGTGTGTGTGTGTGTGTGAGTGGTGTTGTGGCGTGTGTGTATGTGTGTGTGCTGTTAACTAACAGAGACTGCAAGAGTGAGTCTTAGCCCCTGGGCCTAGCTTTCCAAGAGCCATGTTTACTAATGCATGTTTTCAAAACAAACTTTCCAAACTATTTTTATTTAATAATATCCCTTTTTTAAATTATGTATACAGGCTCCTCCAATTTTTGTTTTTTCCTAGTTCGACTTAATTATTGTCTTGCACTGAAAATATTCTTTCTTACATCTCTGTGGCTTATGTGTGACTCTAATAACTCTCTGCAAGTTTTCTCTCAACATTTTCACTTGACCTAAACATCCTGCTATATTTCTCAAAACCTGAATATTTAATGTGGAGAATGTTCCTTCATTTCACTGCTTGATAAGAAAGCGACACCAATACACTAAAGAGAATGGTCTAATAATATCAGTATCATTAGGTGAAATGACCATGAGTATGGCTCGTCATTTTATATGGGCATAGAATAAATGAAATTGAGAAATCATACCAAACATTAATCAGTCCAAATTTCTAACTTATAAAACAGCTAACTGTACGTTTCTAGAAATGTCTGCTTGCTAAAATTAGTTCAAACTATGAATTTACTTGGAATTTAATATGCTTACAAAACGAGTAAATATAAATATAAAAACAAATGTCTCCGGTTATCAGAGCGTTAACAAATGATAAAAAAATATAACACCAAAGTTACCTCCGTGTCTGTGGTTGTTATGCAAGAGTGCAACTCTTGTTGCAAAGTTCCAGAAGATGAGAGGAAATGTTAGATTGTAAAGAAATATCTAACAGACCACTGAAGCTTTCTCTAATAAATGCACAGAATAACAAATACAATCAGATTACCACTCTACTATAACGAGACTGAAAAAGTTGTAAATCACATTGAATATTGCACCACTTAAACCAACTTGAGAGTCATTAATATCTCACTCACCTCCGAGATATTACTTATATGAATGACACCACAAACATTGGTCCAACCAGAGGTTCTGCTCAGAAAAAAGGTATCCCCTGCCCAACAAAAAATATATTTGTGGTGGACATCAAGGCACAATGAGAGAGAATGTGTGGCGGTCGGGATTTGAAAGGGTCGGACCTCCCGCGGGAAATCTGCCTTCAGACCCTTGATGACGTCCCTACACTTCTCCGGTCGCTTCTGACCTGAATGCTTGATCACATTTACAGCTTGACTTACTTGGAGAGAGCAGAGACACTGACACACGGGAAGAATTCTGCGGATAGGCTTGATGGGGATAAACAGCGTGAGAAAGAATCCACCACTTTTGGTGTGGATGTGCTGCCTGTTTATTTTGCTTGTGTATTTACTATTCGTATTTACTATCTTGTGCTGCAGAATCGAGCAATTAGCTCTTGGGCCCCACATTTTTAAACGATCTATTTCTTCCTCTATTATGTCTACTTCATATGTTTTTCTCTGACACACACACACACCACAGACAATCTCATACGCACACACGTTTCCGGGAAGCAGCCCGGTAGCAGCTGTATAACTCCGTAAGTGCCTATTTACTGCTAGGTAACAGAGGCATTTAGGGTGAAAGGAAACTGGCCGCCCATTCCGCTTCCGCCGGGAACCGAACCCAAGCCATTAGGATTAGGACCCACAAACACTGTCCACTCAGCCACAAGGCCGCCGTGAGTGTGTGTGTGTGTGTGGTGTGTGTGTTGTGTGTTGGTGTGTGTGTGTGTGGTGTGTGTGTGTGTGTAAGATATATATATATATATATATATAATATATATATATATATATATATATATATATATATATATATATAATATATATATATATATATATATATATATATATATATATATATATATATATATATATATATATATATATGTCGTCTGATTTAGGTTTCTTGTTCTAATGTTTCGCCAGAACCTCATATACTGCCGGTGTCACCTTGCCTATGTGTGCCTCTGCTGTTAGTTTGGATATATATTCTACTCCTAAATCTCATTCTTTCTCTGATTCCTGTTGTTGTCTTTCATTTATGGTATTGGCACCCCTTTGGTATCCTTTTTTCCTTTCCCATCCACATTACTATACACTCATTGGGATTGAACTTTAGCAACCATTTCTTTCCGCATTTCTTGCAGCATCGAGCTGTATTAAGCTCATTAACGACATCTATGAAACTCCTGTGCTTTCCCCAGTTTCCGGATGAGTAACTGGATGTGTGTGTGTGTAGGTGGAAGTTTGGTGTGTGTCTTTGTGTGTGTGTATATGTTGTCACCGAGCTTTGGGCGTCCACATCAATTTTTTTTATATTGGTATGTGATTTGCATTAATGACAACATGTGGATATATCCAGAGCCGGGATTAGGTGTCCGCTCGTGTGTAGTGCGCGCCGTTTGCTTGTGGCTCAAAGGAAGACAATATTTTTCAAGTGTTTTGAAAAACTTGTTCAGAGTTTTACGTAATTTAGGGTCATGCTCTCCAGTTTCAAAGTCTTCGGTGCCATGTTTATTATTATTAGTTACTTATTATTATTATTATTATTATTTATTATTATTATTATTATATTGATATTATTTAGAATTTGGAAAACAAATGTTGCCTTTAAATTATCATGGCCTGAATAAAATGTAGATATTATAATATTCCAGAAAAATTGTTCGCTTTCTCTTGAGTGAATGAATTGAAACGTTCTGAAATATTCTCTTGTGAAAGTCAGTGACTACGTCTGATACATAAATCCCCAGGCTTAGAGCGTCTCCCCAATCTATCATTAACCAAAACAGTGAAAACGAACAACAATTTATTTTTTAACCAATTGCTGACATCCCTGAGAACCTTCATGACACGTGCCAAGTGAAGGAAATGAAGCTATTAAAATGGCCACTTGTTTTATGGAAAATCGTGAACATAATGTCGATAAAAGAATACATGATAAAATATCAATTACGGCCGTCAAGAGAGTAATTGAGTTAAGCAGCACAGCGCTCGGAGTGAGCAGGTTTATTGGCACAAAGGAAATGAGTATAAGCCAGATAGACAACATCGTCCTGGAACACGCTACTGATATAGTTTATTTAACTACAGACCACCATGAGTGTTGGATGCTTGGGATAACTTAACGTGCTTCAGTATATGCTAAATAAAAACAAACTATTTGTTGTAGAAATATATATTAAAGCAGAGTAAGGGTGAAGAAATGTTTATCAGCAATGATACTGGTTGATGAGGGAACCAAGTGATGAAAACGATACATTGATATTTGTAGGTAAACAAGACAAAGCTCTGTGCCTACACTGGACTTGAAATTTAACCTTAAGACCACAAATTAATGTTATCTAAAGAAGAAAGAGGTGTTGTTGCAACCCGTATATTAATAAAATGTCGAGGCAAGATAATCGTTCACATAAGATAATTATTGGCTGCATACGACTGCATTCGAATTTTGCATATCCAATACAGTATCTGCTGAATTTTAACACCGAGCAATACTGCATTATTCATCATCGGACAGATGCAAGAGTGATATAGTCAATTTCAACATTTGAATTGCATTAAAATACAACAAGGCTCACAACTTGATCTCATGAACTAACACTGTGTATATATTTTTATAACATGAGTGAGAAGTTACAAGGAAAATTCGGAAAATATCTGGGATCCAGTGATATAGCTATTATTTCTAGTATTAGTAAGGCACGACCTTGCTGGTCTGTGACTGGTGGATCATTTCTGACTGGGAACTTGCCCAGTCTGACCTTATTACTATCGTTGACCTATCTAGGGACACTCATCCCTGTCTGACCTTATCTATCTGGGACACTCATCCCTGTCTGACCTTATCTACTGGGATCTCATCCCAGTCTGACCTTATCTATCTAGGACACTCATCCCTGTCTGACCTTTCTATCTGGGACACTCCTCCTGCTGTCGTTCCGTGGCTGGGATAAGCATCCCGGTTGTCCTGTGCGTGCAATACTCATCATATGTTGTCCATTCGTAGTTGGCACATATACGTTTATCCACAACGTCTGTATACTTGCAACGATGAGAGCGACCCTTCTTCACTAGTGATGGAGAGCGCCTGTTTTCTTCCCCTGAGAAGTTGCCTCACACACACACATTATCTTAATCTCAACAATACTTTTAAACGATTTCTCGAGAAACGTATACGTATGCAAGATTTATACAGTTATTATGTGTTTTTTGTATTCGTAAGTGTGTTAGTGAAGAATAAAATTAACCATCGTATTTTTCTTGTGTTGGTATGAGTTTGTTCATATATGTGCTTACAGCCAGGAGATAATTGCGTCTTGAAGTAAGCCTCTACATTATTGGGTATTTGGTAAGATATTTTCTCAGTTATTGTTGTCTGAATTGATCTCTGAAACTGAAGTATTATTTACTTATATTCATACTTCACTTGCGCATCAAAGTTTCCACTTGAGGCCTACAATCCTACTTATTTATCTCATGTCTGAGCATTTTTGTGTGTGCTTGTAAGCATTAATCCTGTTTTTTTTCTGCTTCGAATTCACCGGCGAGATTTAAACTGATTCAGATATTATGGTAAATTACCTGGAACACAGATATTTTTGTCTTGGCTTTCGAGGGGGAATTCTCGCATCACACGGTACAGTGCAGAGGAATAAAAGATGGTAAGGCCAACTATAGTAAATATCCCACACCGCCTCCAGTGATGACATATCTCACCAGCACACTCTTACATCTCATCGTATTTTCCACACCATTACAGACCTTCATTTCTCGGAAGCTTGAAAGTTATTCTCCTTTATGTGTGAAGTTAACGGTGTGTGATGTGTGTGTGTGTATATATATATATATATATGTGTGTGTGTGTGTGTGGTGTGTGTGTGTGTGTGTGTGTGTGTGTGTGTGTGTGTGTGTGTGTGTGTGTATGTGTGTGTGTATGTGTGTGTGTGTGATATTAATGCTATTTGTGTATTTGTCCTTTCAGTATCGAGTTATTAGCTCTTGGGGGACCCAAGAGCTAATAACTCGATTCTGAAAGGACAAATACACAAATAACATTTGTCTTTCTAAGGTTAGTTGTCAAATATGCGACTTTTTACCTATTTTCTTCTAACATAGCTGCTACATATTTCTCTCTCTCTCTCTCTCATTAAAAAACTCTCTCCTCTCTCTCTCTCTCCTCTCTCTCTCTCTCTCGCTCTCTCTCTCTCTCTCTCTCTCTCTCTCTCTCTTTCACTCCCTCTCTCTTGTCTCACTCTCTCGCTCTCTCTCTCTCTCACACACACAAACTAGCACCCACCCACACACACTAACACAAACACACACACAGCGCGTAGCAGCTATCCAATTCCCAGGTTCCTATTTACTGCGACATGAACAGGG
>WNGS01163555.1:12535896-12553597 GCA_020271785.1 Procambarus virginalis
AAGATTAATGCTTCTAACACGAATCTTTCTCAATATTTCTTATGTTTCTTTTTACTATCGATGGTAATTGAAAAATTATTCTCCAAAATTCATTTTTATTTCTAGTCTGACGCGACGCTTGAACGCGTTTGGTAATAACGTATTACTTTTCAAAGACTTTAGTTTACACACACACAACTGTAACCTGAAAACACTTAACAGAGTTTTACTAATTCTAACGCTAAACTAAAATATATTATATATATATATATTATATATATATATATATATATATATATATATATATATTATATATACATATATATATATATATATATATATATATATATATATATATATATATATATATATATATATATATATATAATCCTTGGAGGAGCCAACATCACAGGTAGCCAACATTGGCAGCCTCGTCATGCGTCCATGGCTGATGTACTAACTAAATCAGCCTCAGGCTCGATTCCCGCAGGAGTAACATTATCACAACAAACCCCTCATCCTACTCAGTCACCATCCTCATCCTTCATTTCCTGTCATTCCGCATCCCACTCCTGTCCCATTCCCCCATCCCTCCTTGCTAAATCCATTGGTCAACAAATTCGTAATTTGTTGAAGCATAAATTAGCATGGGAGCATTACACTGAACCACTGCATTAGTATATATATTACACCAAGTGATAGATAATAATAATTATACAAACTAAATTGTTATAATTAGTTGTATTTTCACAGATAGTAAAGAATATATGAAAGTAAGAAAATCACACGAACATCTGTAATATAAACAAATGCTTCCCCACAGAAATATTCAGTCAAAGCACACATATTTCTCCTTCAATATGACTATAAATACAACAGTAACCATATCACAAATCTATTCTGCCCAGACAAGTTTTCAATGTCGTAGATTGAACCAAATATTAACCTCATTGTAAAAAATTAAGACATTCTAGCAGAGTTATAATATAACTTCGCCGTCTCTCGTGTAAGTTATGGGTGTGTAGGACTCAGAGGGCTGAACTGTGTTATGTTAGACTGTGGTATTTTAATAGATCTCATCATTCAAAATGCAGAGACTGGAACAAAGTTTACGAGTCAGTCCATTCTTGGGTCTAAAAGCACTGTCGCAGACTGAATGCCTTGATGAGATTTATTTCCCTCATTTGTCTGAATATAAGTTGGGTTTTCACGACAAACCTGCGAGAATACAGTTATATACCGGAGAGTGTCTTGGTCTAGATTTGTGCTCGAGACTACAGGGATGCTACGTCAGTAAAATAAAATCTATTTCTTTCATCCCCAGAAAGTTTCGAGTTTCATTGTCCGCTTCTAAAGCCTGTTGAATCATTGCACTTCTCACGCTCTTAATCCAAATACTTGTTCAGTAGTTGTTTACCAGTTAACCAAGAACTAATGATTCACATACATGTTTGGATATACTTTAGACAGGTGCTTCTTAATAACTGAACTAAAAAAATTATACTGAACTCAGCAACTTATAATGGAATCATTTCAGCATTAAAGCATTGTGCACTAATTGTTAGATCCAAATCCTTTCACTAAGAAAAACTAAATCACTACATCTTAATAACTTTCAAGACTATCAAATATGCTTTGGTGATAACGCCTATATATCATACTGTTTTTAAACAAACATTGTGCGAAGACATCTAAACAAAAAAACTCTGTAAAATCATTTATGTCGTAATGGTTTGAGGGTCCAGCAGCTATAACTCGTGTGAGATGATGGTGTACAATATTGTAGTGTTCCTGTGTGTCTGTTGAGGTATTTACTGTTTTGGCTGTTGACTCTTGTACTTTCATGTTCCGTATGTTACCCTTATAACTCTTAGAGTTGTGGCTACTACTGTTGTAACTTACTGTTATAACTACTACTGATGTTGCTCTTACTGCAGTAGTCACTGTCGTAGCTGCTACTGATGTAGTCACTGTTGTAGCTGCTACTGTATTATCTATAGTTGTAATTAGAAATATGTATATATTTACGAATGTAAATGTATTACGCGCTTGTAAATGATAAGTAATGTATCAGGCAAGAATTTACCGGTTTGAAGCTCCTTAATATTCAGATGTCTGGGCTTATTCGAGTGAGAATTATTAGACTAGTGAAAATGTGCATTATATATGTGAGTCAAGTAAATGATAAAATGCTCAAGGCGTCAATTACAGATTTTTGCTTTTCCAGCTATTTAAAGTATTTCTTACGATTCCATTCTCACCTTATAAAATGCTTATAAAACGATTTATAAAACGCTAATAATTTAGTTTCACGATAAGATAGGATCTAGCATGACACAAGTCCATTTTATGGTAACTGTTTATCACAACTCATTCACGATTTACTAGTAACATTTTTTTAATTCATCTGATAACAAAAGATGTTAATGATGTGGTTATTATTTAGATAAAAGTAGAGATTCCGATGATCATTGTACAGTGTCTCTCGTCCTCTCTCATCCTGCCATGTCCCTCAGACTTTATACAAGTCCACTCCCCTACTCCCTACTTCAGACTTTTACCGAGCCATATTCCAACCCTTCAGAGAGGACTTCAGTGAAACTTCAGACTTCAGGAAGACGTCTTCTCTTTCCCTGGCTTAACACAGTGCCTTGGACCCCTGGCCTTATTTACTCATTTACCGCATTTCTAGATCTTCCCTGTTGGGGTAATTCCGAGAAATTTAATCCTCTTATGGATTCAATAATCCTCGAGCGTTATGGCATCTCTTGATTAATGAACTTTACATAATTCCTGACAGACGGAAGTAAGAACGCAGTGGAGTTCACTTCTTGTAAACTATAGTCCCTAGTCTTACCTCTGAGATCATGCAGTTGAACTACTTACGGATCCTCTTGTACTGAATAGTGCTTTACTAACTTCAGTAGCAATCTCGTAAATTCGATAACTGTTTACAGAGGACTTAGCACGACCAACTCAAACGTACTTCATCGGTGCGCGAAATTGGTTGAATGAAGCATTCCTTTAGAAAGGAATGCTAAAGCTCCGTTGCTCACAACTGATTACGTTCGATCTTTACTCGAATAGTGCTTCACTTACTTCCTATGTTCGAATCGTACCTAAATTCTTCACTCACAAACTACAAATGCAAATAGTTTCCAACATAAACTAAACCCGTAACCTCTAAGCTAATATATATATATATATATATATATATATATATATATATATATATATATATATATATATATATATATATATATATATATATATATATATATATCAGCTGCAACGAGCATAGCCTGTGAACGGGTTGCTTCCCTGTTGCCTTCCGCGATGATGTTGCAACTGTCACTTCCTTCACTTTTTAATAAAATCTTTGAGGCTGTCTCTCTCTCTCTCTCTCTCTTAAGACGAATGATCACACCTTCAGCAACTAAAGACACGAGGTCCCCCCTTGTTATATGTTGAGTCCCTGATGTAGAAAGCAATAGTCCTATCCCCTCCCCCTTCCCCACCCTCTCAACCATGTTGCCGATGTTCTCCCCAACACCTGTCTCTAACCATGTTACTGACACGTGTCTATTTCCCTATTTCCCCGCGTATATTTTTTCTTCACATTTTCTTACTTGCTAACATCCCTCCCTCTTGCTTGTTGATATTTCTCCCACTATTCTTGCCTTTTCTCAACTGAGATTTATCACTTTCTTCCCTCATCTGACCATCTGACATTTCTTCCCCACTACTACACCGCCGTTGTCAAGGAGACAACATGATTTACAGAGCACACCCTTCGGAAATTCTAATATGAGGAAGTATAACCTGAAATACGTGCGAGTTTTCATGTTAGCATATTGCCATAGTTCACGTGTCATGAATATTTTGTATACATATACATAACTCTCCCACCCGTCCTCAGCCCCATCCCACTATAAACAGGCAGTTAATAACCCTTCAGTTCCAGTGATCGAATAACTGACCAAATTAAATCGTTCAAGATTCAACATTTTATCACTAGTGAGGAGGGGCAACTCTAGATATAATCAAATTCAATGGCCTAAGTATATTTGGCTGAATTCATTAAGTCACTTAGGTCAACTTACAAGACGGTCATTCTTTCCAGCACTCACGTTCCCAACCTGGAACTAGCGTAGAGAAAATGGAATGATTGTGCTTGTAGAATGTAGGTTTATTCTCTCTCTGGTATAGTCATATTTCCTGGAGTCCCCTTTAGCCGTGTGCTGACCGCAGGGTTAAGAGTTTAATTTATTTGGAGGGGTGGAGCTACCACAATCAGCAGAAGATTAATCGTTATTTCATGCGAAGTAGCAGTGCAGAACAGTACACCAGCAACAGCGAACTGACAGCAACAGCGGTGGAAGCCACCCTCACCAACAGTGGTGGAGGTCAGCGTCAACAGGAGAAAAATAATGGAAACATTAGGCTGACGTGTCTTGCAAGTTTTACAAGATTTTTCTCAGAAGTTGTTGGAGACGAGCTTCTGAGAGTCTTGGAGAGGCACTCTCCACTGTGTTGCTTTATGGCGGCTGCCACTGTGGCTCTTACTACAACACCCAGTGTGTTGTTGTTATGGCGGCTGCCACTGTGGCTCTTACTACAACACCCACTGTGTTGTTGTTATGGCGGCTGCCACTGTGGCTCTTACTACAACACCCACTGTGTTGTTGTTATGGCGGCTGCCACTGTGGCTCTTACTACAACACCCACTGTGTTGTTGTTATGGCGGCTGCCACTGTGGCTCTTACTACAACACCCAGTGTGTTGTTGTTATGGCGGCTGCCACTGTGGCTTCTACTGCATTACACACTGTGTTGTTTATGTTAATTATCACTGTTATTGTTGCGACAGCTGTCACTGTTCTGTTGTGGCATCTGTCCATTGTCGTATCATCAGATGTTCTCTCATGGCTCCGTCATATCACTTTTCAATGTGGCTCTGCAGGAATGAGCTCCTTGATAATTATGTTTCAGTCGTCTGCAGGTGTATTGTAGTACCTTTCTCTGCTGCTGTGTTGTGACACCTTCCTCTGCTGCTGTGTTGTGACACCTTTCTCTGCTGCTGTGTTGTGACACCTTTCTCTGCTGCTGTGTTGTGACACCTTCCTCTGCTGCTGTGTTGTGACACCTTCCTCTGCTGCTGTGTTGTGACACCTTCCTCTGCTGCTGTGTTGTGACACCATCCTCTGCTGCTGTGTTGTGACACCTTTCTCTGCTGCTGTGTTGTGACACCTTCCTCTGCTGCTGTGTTGTGACACCTTTCATAGTAACTCCGTTTCATGATATTTTCAGGTGCTTTGATATACTGAACTGGAGAACATATGACAAATTTCGCTGAATTTCGTTCTTGAATGTTTGAATACATTGCGAACAGCAACACACTTTTTGCTCCGTTGTTATTGCTGTCAGGTGACAGTTATTTGGCCTGAGAGAGGAAGAGACGCAAGCAGCTAAGGCAATATACATAAGAGAGGTCACACGAAATACAGTGACAGTACACATTGGAAAGAGGGCTGTTGGGACAGGATACATAGAAAGAAGGAACACAGACAGCTGGGACAGTACACATAGGAAGGGATACACACACACACACACACACACACACACACACACACACACACACACACACACACACACACACACACCGCTGGGACAATGCACTCTTGCTATTAATAGACGCATTTTGCCACTTTCATATAAGTAAACAAAGTTCTGTTGTGTTGTCCATCGTCAGAAGGTGTCATTCAAGGAATCTGAAGCCAATCGATACATTTTCATTAGCGTGTCATTTGATTTGATCCATATTATGTATTAATATACATGTATACATATATATATATTATAAAATATACATGTATACATATATATTATAAAATATACATGCATACATATATATTATAAAATATACATGTATATATATATATATATATATATATATATATATATATATATATATTATATATATATATATATATATATAATAAAATATACATAACAAGAACAAACGGATGTCATATTTTTTTTCAACGTGATCGATTTGATGTGAAGCATAAATTCTCGTTAAGAGACTGAAAAGGGATAAAACAGTTCTACAGTGTAGTTATTAAGCAAACATTAGCTCGATCAGTTATTTTTATATGGAAAAAGATTGAATAGCTCACCAAATATTTGAAATTTTTAACAAACGATATAATCATTTTTTTTTTTTTTGCAATCTGTATTCCACAGCGCGATGAAATAGTGTGTCGTTCTACAGCCTGTGCTCTTGATTTGCCTCTACGTATAAAAACTAACCTTCTAACCCAACCTAACCAGAAACGGTCGATCCCAACCCACCCACCTAACCTATCATTATGTTGCACAGAAAATGTAGGTATTTTGTAAGGCGTTACTCTTCACAGTAAGTTGCATTTGCAACGTTAGCTATCGTAGCGTACAAAACACGACCTATTAGGTGCGAGGGGACGGGTTGCGTTCTAAACGGCCCATAAAGCAAATCATATAAAGCAATTTCTTGCATAAAGCAACACCGAAAGGAAATGTAAAGCGGGTTATCAAGAGAAAGCGCTAAGCCAGTATGGGTACATAGATGTTTGGGATACGACAACCGGATATAGAAACCGGTCTAGTGTCACAGAGAGAAGGAACCTGGCCCAGTCACCTGCACAGTTAGGAATCGAACGTCGGCCTGCAAGGAGCGAGGCTACCGTTGTATACCGACCAGTCAACGTGGCTGGACTGGTCGTTAAATGAAGCCTGCATTGGTAACACCCTTTGAGTCTCCCGGTGTACCTCATCTGGGAGCGGATGGAATTACTTCCATCTATTATTCAATTAAAAGATACTGGCAAGTTGTATATAAATCCTCTATGGAAAGCTCATCTGTCTAGTACATAAGAGCATTTGAGTCTATTCATTGCAAATGCAACATGTTTGTTGTATGGATGATGTGTTGCATCATGCCAGATGATGCAACTCTCAACAGGAAGAAGTATTTGGTCTCCCAGATAGTCTCAAATGTTCTTACTTGCTGTGTACATAATTTCTGCTGCTTGTCTGTGTGCCATATATGTCTGAAGACTATGCCACAGCGAAGACGTTTGTTATTATTATTATTTTTTAATTGTATTTTCATTATCATTGTCATTATTTTGCATAATAATAATAATAATAATAATAAAATAACACTATTATTATTACTATTATAAGATTATATTATATTATTATTAATTATTATTAGTTAATTATTATATTATTATTATTATTTAATAATAATAATTATTATTAATAATTATTATTATTATTATTATTTAATAAAATTATTATTATTAATATTATTGTATTATTATTATTTATGTTTTTTTTCTGCGCTTGCTAGTAAATTTTCATCACAATTACTCATAATGAACAATAAATATTTTGTGTTGATATGCTAGAAGATCGCCACATTCAGGTGAGGAAAATTTCTAGAAAAATGTAACTTTTATTTGATAGTTTCATATGCTAAGGTAACAGTTCTCTGGTAACTCTTTAACTTTGTCTCGAAGGCACACAAAGGCTGAGCAATCTGTGTAACGAAGCTCGATAACCACTCTGGATTCATCAAGGTTTCATCAGTTCATTAAACAACTTAAAAAAATCATTTATCTGAAGAATCTTCACAACTGTTGAGGGAAGAGATAGAGCCTAAGCTGCTTTATTTTTTCGCGATATGTTTAATTTTCTCAGTAAACTTACTTGAACCTCACATCTAATATCATCGAAGTAATTGCCTCTTAAATATAACAGGTTTTCCATAACATGCTATATGTAATTTGCTAGGCTTATCGAAGTCTTCCAATGTCAAATACCGATTATTCATAGTTCCTGTTAGGTGAACAGAGGCATCCCAAACACATCTGTCCCGCCGCGGGAATGGAACCCGGGACTTTTGGCTTCTGCCCGACTGCAACAATGAGAATAACCTTTGCTAAGAATGGCCACAGGCACGATCACCCGAACTTTCAGCTATTAAATCGTTTAGTCAATCGTGGTGGAACCTGCTCTTCAAAGGAAAAGCTTGCAATAATACTCGTTGCGCAACTTCAGTAACAACCTTGAGAGTTCAAATACTTCACTTGTAACATCTTGTGCAAATTGCTGAACAACCAACTTATCTGCTCCTTGGACGTAACAAGGGTTTTAGATGTCAGAATATTCCTCTAAATTCTGCTTCAGAAGTCAATACAGATTGCATTCATAAATAACCCAATACAGATTACATGTATTCAGATTTAAAGTCAGATTGTAACTATACAGAGGTCAATGCAGATTGAAAATAAATAGAGGCTAATACAGATTAAAAAATATTCAGAGGCAACATTCTAAGAGTATAGTAGACGAAGATTAAAATTAATATTCTTGAAATTTTGTGGCGATATATCTAATGTTTTTTTATATTCAGTCGGTTCGAAAATGGGGCGAGCTTGCTTATATAAATGTACAACACGAGAAACTCTATTATCGGTTGGTATTACAATATTGTGATGGGGTGAGGAAGGTTGCCACAGCCTGGTTGTTCTTTATATGACGATATTGACCAGTTGTGTCAGGGGTGAGGCAGAGTAAGAATATCGGTCACAATGCTACTAACCAGCCTTGTCTATGTAGACAGGGACTGGACGTCACAGATGGATGATGTCTAGACAAGGACGCATAGAAATCATCAATTAAATAGCTACTATAGTTGATGCTTGATAGTCTCTACTATTTAGGGTTTCTTCAGAGGCTTTGTAATTGATCAGCTACTGCTTGTGTGACAAAATCCCTTCCTGAAGGTGATTAAAACCAATTCTGAATACCGTCCGGAGGACTGGACGGTAGAACGACGGTCTCGCTTCATGCAGGTCGGGTCAATACCCGACCGTTCAGTGGCTGGGCATTCCTCCCCACCGTCCCATCCCAAATCCTTATCTGCCCTTTCCCAGTGTTTTGTAGCCGTAATGGCTTGCCGCTCCTCCTGATAGTTCCTCTCCTTTGCCTTCTCTTCTTGAAAACATTAAGTCCTAGTTATATAACGCACAACATCCAAAACATTGTATCACTATAATTACCTACTATGCCTTGCAAATCCTAATCTTCAGTTCCGAAGATTGATGTCCTGTCCTTCAGGATTGACGTATAATATGTTAGACTGGCAATTGGTTTGTTGCTGCCAATCAGTCGTTGGCAATAGCTCGGCTGTCTCACTAGCATCCCTCCACAAGACTGCAGGCCATCATCCTAACAAGATAGTACTTATAGCAATCATTTGGTTAAAGTGCCAATACGTACTGTTGGACCCAGGAAAGGTCAAGTTTTGTATTATTGAATTAGTTCAAATGCCATTCTGTTAAACAGGAAACGTCACTGAAGAGCCTAACGCAGACGATGAGTTACAATAACGTGGCTTAATTATTAAGATATGATACCAAAGCACACACAAGAGGATGAGAAAACAATGACGTTCGGTCCGTTCTGGATCATTATGAAGCCGTATGTGTGAAGAACCTAATCTAGCCTAAGCTGTCCAAGTAATCCTAGACACAATACATTCTGTCTTAGTCCAATACTAGTCCTAGAAATATTAAGTTGAGTTTGAATTTTTTCGGACATAAAAACTAATAGTACAAAATGTGATCTTTTGGGCACAAGAGGCATATTGTCCGTTTGACCAAATAGTTTATTATAAGTATTATAATTTCAGGAGGATGGGTTGAAGACTGCAAGCCTTCTGTCTGGTCACAAACGGATTTACTTATTGTACAGGAATTAGGGCTGCTTGAGTTAAAGTTCTNTTTATTTTGATTGCCTCCTGCTATAGCCTGATATATATATATATATATATATATATATATATATATATATATATATATATATAAATTACACGTTATATTTGTATACTGGGCTTCATAAATCTCACTTTACGCATCCTTGATATGGTTAAGATGCTAATATTCAGATATAGTAATATATTATATATCACATGAATCATAACATTGATCATTGCCATGAAAATAATAACTAAAAAATTATGAATTATCTTTTATTAAAACGTCGGAGAATCATTTCGTCTAGCTTGTCTGAGAGGCGAATTCTCACCCAACCAGTATAGTAGGTCAGGTTAGGTTATGGAGTAGGCAAGAACTGCACCACTGTGGTGAGAAATTGGAGCTGTGTGCTACTCTGTATACCTTTCAGACCTCCCCGGGTACCAAAAGTAGCCAGTAGTATCCCTGCATGTGGAACAAATCATTTAAATTGCAAGCCACAGAAGCGTGTAGATAACATTATTTCCTTCTGGCTTATGGATAGTGTTTTGCACAGCCTCATTCTCCTGTTTAGGTAGTACTTGTAGTAACGATGTGAACCCTCGTACATATATTGACGTAATGGGTAATTATAATTGAAGTTTGCTACTATTGGATTTGGACAAACCGGAAAAGGTTTTGTATTTATATTGCTAATAAAACCTAACTTAAGCATCCTAGGCCTAATGCACGCTATCTGAGGCTTAAATACATATACTTAGGTCTTACTATACTAGACCTAAGAATATTTGACTTTGCTTTTAGCTTTATTTTTCCAGAAATCAATAAAGTGAATAGCAAGAAATTATACTATTTATTTGTCCATTACCTCAGAATAGGAACGATGATTCACATAGTTACATACCGTACTATCTAAACAGGAAGATGGGTTAACCTCGTGTCTCCTGCGTCACATGTGTAGCCCGTATCACACGTGTCTCCTGCGTCACATGTGTAGCCTGTATCACACGTGTCTCCTGCGTCACATGTGTAGCCTGTATCACACGTGTCTCCTGCGTCACATGTGTAGCCTGTATCACACGTGTCTCCTGCGTCACATGTGTAGCCCGTATCACACGTGTCTCCTGCGTCACATGTGTAGCCCGTATCACACGTGTCTCCTGCGTCACATGTGTAGCCCGTATCACACGTGTCTCCTGCGTCACATGTGTAGCCTGTATCACACGTATCTCCTGCGTCACATGTGTAGCCTGTATCACACGTGTCTCCTGCGTCACATGTGTAGCCCGTATCACACGTGTCTCCTGCGTCACATGTGTACCCTGTATCACACGTGTCTCCTGCGTCACATGTGCCTCCTGCTCATCTCTTCTCATGCAGTCGAATACATTGTATGTATAATATAGTGAATAATCAACCTGCACAAAACCCAAATTCATAAATATTTACACGCAGTTAAAAATATTTTGACACATTAAAACATTTTTTGTTTCCTCAAATTTAGTCGTTTTAAACCCTGACAATTTTCTGTTAGTCCTTTATATTTTAAACACAAAATTGTAACTATAAACGGCATACAATATTTTACGTTCCTGAAGAATTACCTATCCCTTCTCTGGTAAAGGTGGAGGGAGCAGCTTCGCCCACCATAGCTAACCAGCACGTCTTGTCAGGCAGCCAACTCACATCCCACATCATCCTAAAGATGGAATTAATATTCGCCATGTTTTTCTTAGCCTTAACCACAAGAATTACCACCATTTTGTGTCCCGTTTTAGGGTATCTGATCTCCTCCTTGTTCACATTGCCTTGTCTGCACTCTCCCTTTACGTTCCGTGGCAAAACGCCACACCATTGGGCACTACAATAGGCTGGATGGTAAGAGGATCGAGAGGGTCCAGAATTTCAAATTTCAAGGGGAAGCATTTTTATGGGGTCTAGAGACTGGCTTCTGAAATCGTGCAGTGATGCAAGCCTGGCCAGTGGGTTGCTACTATGAAGGTTATGAGGGATGTGAGGGACGTTGTGAGGTCAACCATATGAGTTGACAACACAACAGAGAGGTAGGGTATGGTGGTTTGGTCATCCTTGAGGATTATGAGGAATTGGGTTTAAGGTTGTTTGCGTGACCAGAGACTGACAGGTTGAGGTTGCTGTGAGTAATGAGGGATTAGGGTGAGGATGTGGGTGCGGCTGCGAGGTTAGGTTATGAGGGCTTGAGATAGGAAGCTGATGATATAAACAGACACAAAAGCCCAAACCACTAAACAACAGAATTTTCCAATAACTGTGATAATGAGTAACGGCTCAAGTGAACATCCCGGATTAACTATCATGAGCAGACAATGAAGTTACTAAAAGTGGTTTTCTTGAGATGATTTCGGGGCTTAGCGTCCCCTCGGCCCGGTCCTCGACCAGGCCACCTTTTTGTTACACAACCCCAGGAAGCAGCCCGTAGCAGCTGTCCAACTCCCAGGTACCCATTTACTGCCAAATGAACAGGGAGCATCAGGGTGAAAGAAACTTTACCCATTTATTTCGGCCTCCACCGGAAATCGAACCCGGAACCTCAGGACTTCGAATCCGAAGCGGTGTCCACTCAGCTATCAGGCCCCTGTGGTTCACGTAGTTCCTTCTCGAAACGGAGTGACTCGATAAACGAAGCCTGGCAGAAATAAAACACGGAGAGAATCAGACCACGAGTTTTATTAAGGTAATAAAACAACAACTGTAACCCCTGGAGTACTCATCAATCATAACACGGACGCGGAAGTCTCTATACAAGCTTTCCATTAACAATTTTCCTTCTCTATATGAAGTAAATAAGTATTACTTAAATGCCGGAATACCGCGCTGAGAATTTACTGCTAATATTTTGTTACCAGAGTAAGTTTAAAACAAAAAAAATATTATTAAAGCTGATTTAACTATTTCTGATATAATTACGTCATTGCCATAAACATAACCAAACAGTTCGGGTTTTCAGAAGCATGTCTGTGTCGGTCTGTTACAGGAGTAACAGACCAACACAGACCAGTTTGTTACAGGTGTAAAAGACCCCAACCAGAGGCTTTACATCAACCACCACTGACGTACTCAGTGGATTCACAACACCACATCAGACACACTCAAGAACCATCAGCAACTACTGAACACACGGGCTACAGAGCCAGGAGCCAGCACCCAGGTTGCTCCAGGTGTGTCGTCAGTGTACTTAACATCAGGACACGAGTATCAGGGGTAATAAATTATTCTGCTTCCGTCAGGCTATTAAACTCAACCTCGAGACATAGCGCCTTTCACCCTTCACTTACTACACCTCAACGCGCAGTTGGATGACTAAGTAACGTATACAGTGTCTTTCTGTTAGTCTTTTCTCAATATCTTCTTATTAGGGGGTAGAAATATCCTA
Organism: Procambarus virginalis; assembly: GCA_020271785.1. Classification (NCBI taxonomy): domain Eukaryota; kingdom Metazoa; phylum Arthropoda; class Malacostraca; order Decapoda; family Cambaridae; genus Procambarus; species Procambarus virginalis. The sequence goes on from WNGS01163555.1 coordinate 12,549,093, forward strand.
AGCTCCTCTATCCCTTTGAGATGTATTTCTTTCCTGTCTCAATAAACATACTTGAACTTGAATCTACCTATCTACAGTGTTTTTAGTTAATTTGTTCTCAATATATATATACCTGTCTACTGTCTCTTTTGTGTTATTTTGCTCTTAGTATGTACCTATCTCAAAGTTCACAAAATAAACGAACTGTTAGTATCTGAAACATATTTAAACAAACCTTCTCTCTGTTGAGTTCTAATATGTAAGTGTAGTACCTAGTTCATTAATATTCAAGAACGCGTATTGCCATATTTTATCAACTTTATTAATTAAAAGAAAAGTATTACTATCGTGCCAGAATTTCACGCAAGAATTTTAATTACGTGTTTCGGGTTTTATGAAACACTAAAATAAGTGATTTTCTTTTGATGACAGCGAGCCTGTTTGATGTGTTAGTGGTTTTGTTAGTTTCCGCACTGTTGGTGCGTCTGCATGTCTGTTATCGCTGGCTTTGCGTCTGTTGGTTTTTAATCATTCTGACCATGAATCACCTAATCTGTTATCCACATGCCCGTGCGCCTGTTGGTCTGTTAACGCATATGCTTGCATCAGCTTTGCTATCATTCTAGCTCTTTGGCCGGCCTGACAGATCTCGGTGTAATATAAACAAATGCTTTGCCTTATCATGTGAATGTGCTGATTAGATTTTAAAGCATTTCGAGCTTATGGTAATACCCCTGTTCACCCAGCGATAATTTTGGGGACCAGGTTGGAAAGTAAATGGTGTTCTGAGGAATTGGAGTAAGACATTAAATGAGCTACTGGAAGGAGAGTTCTTTGTTTGTAAACAAGTCAAAACATATTGTGATATTCCCCCTCCTATAATAAATAAAAATTTTGCAGTCCACATGTGTTCCGCTATCTTAGTGTTCTATGACTCAATCTCCATGCAAATATCATATGTTTTCGTTCGCAAGCTTCACAAGCAAACAAGTGTGAAAACCTGTAAAATGACTGGATTTGTGGTCTAGACATATCTCAAAAATTGTGTGCTTCATTCCCTACGAGGCCAGGGAATGGCACGAGACGTCATTATGGCAGGAAAAGAGAGAGAGGAACCCGAGGGGACAGACAGCGGATCTGTCAATTTCCAGTTCGTTCCAGGCCTGAAAGGATAAGCCACCGGGAGCTAAGCCAATGACAGTGGTGGACGCGGCTGGCCAAGGCCAGGCTATATAAGGATTGGTCGCTGGAAGAATGCCTTCAGATGGCGAGATCTCTCGCAAAGAAAACATATACTCCACGATGTGTATTCTGCTTCCCCTGTGTATATATATATATATATGCAATGACACCTTATTCTAATCTCGTACTTTTTTTTGTCAGGATTCAAGTATTTTTGCTTGTTAGTGAGTAAGCATCCATCGTAACGTGAATAACCCTAAGACGATTATTGCACAATATTTGCAGAAATTGTAAATGGATTTTTATTTCTCAAGCCGTCTCAACAGTTTATCATGTAATTTCGGCTAAATTCAGTTGAAATGCTATAAACTAATCTTAGTTAACGCATTTTCAGATGTAATAAATTATTTGTTAATTTACATAAGTCTGAAGAGAAAATAAATCAAGGAACACATTATCATCTTGTTTTAATAGCGGTCGAAACCCTGTATTGTATGTCGCCATAGTTCTTGACGCTCCATATAATATTTAACTGCAGAGTTTCAGGAGAAATGCTTTGATCTGGGATAAGAGGAACTATATTCTAAGCGTATGAGAAGCTTTAAAGCGGGCTCAACTATCTCATATTGTAAGAAGAAATGATTGGTTGGTGGAAAACAAGGCAATATTCGGTCTGGTCTAGTTTCGTGGTTATTGATGATCAGCTTCGTGTCCCTAATGAGGCGAACTTCTGTGATATAAAGGCTTTTAGCGTTGCAGAAGGTTGCGGAAGCTGCATATATTGTCTGGGAGGAAGACTTCGTGTTGATGTCTCGTATGGCGCGCAGGTGTACCTTGGACTGAGTGCGTTGGGTGGTGGGGTGTGTGGTGACGGTGTGGTGCATGGTGAGGGTGGGGTGGCGTGGTGCATGGTGACGGTGAGGTGATGACAGTGCATGGTGACCGTGACGGATGAACGTATGGTGGCGATGTGTTACAACACATTGCTGAGGGTGTGTAGTGGTAGTGTGGCTTAACAGTGAATGACACTGTTTTTGTGGAAGTGCAAGACAACTTTCTCTGCTAAATCATAAAAGACATTTATGCAGTTAAAAGAAGGTAACTGCAGAAAGCCTCTTCGTCCATACGAGGCCTCTCATATTTATATCCACCCAATCTCATTCATGTATACGTTTAACCTACGCTTAAAACAGTCGAGGGATCCTACTTCTAGTATGTTATGTGGTAATTGGTTCCACACATCAACAACCCTGTTATCGAATCAGTATTTACCCAGGTAAATAGCTATCACATAGAGTCGTTCAGTGTTTGTGGCAATGATATGATGAAATGTCCGAGAGAACCGCTGGCAATTTCACTTGAAGTAGTTGAGTAAACTAGGACCGAGGAACGGATTCCTGTCATGATTGTAATTCTGCCTAGGAGATGAGTTGGCGTTACATGGTTGTCGAGTCGAATTAGAATCAACTTGCGGCTGGAAAAAATATTTCAAATCAACTAACAACAATATCATCCTTGTATAATAGACAAATTCTATATCAAATTTGACATGAATGCTTTGGTAAGTGAACATTTGAAAAGCTTACATTTATTTTGTATATTTTCCACGGATTTAAACAATAGGGAATGATGGTTTGAGTGTGTCTTCTTGGAGAGTGTGTGGTGGTGAAGTGTGTGGGTATGACAGTTTAATGGTCACAATGTATGTGGTGAGTGTGGTGGTGGTGTGGGTGTGGTGTGACGGATTCCGCGTATTTTATGTTGCTGGGAAAAATAAATAAGAACGTCAATATTTAATCGTATAATATTAACGATTCTTTAATGGAACGAACATTTTCAGTGAGAGATGCGTGTATTTGAAATTCATCATCCCACAGAATGACAGCTGAATGTAAAACTAGTTCAACATGTATATATCTGGTAATATAATATAAATTGTATTTTAGAGAGCAGTTGAATGATGGCGGCATGGGTTCGAATCCTGGCCGGGTCAAAGAGTTCTTAGTGATATATGGCTTGCGCGTTCATGCAGCTTTCTCACATATTATATATATATATATATATATATATATATATATATATATATATATATATATATATATATATATATATATATATTAGTATATTTGGTAGCAGTCTTTCTTGTAAACATGTTGTTAAATATGACCGAAAAAGTAAGATTAATATTCTAGCACGAATTTTCTCAATATTTCTTATGTTTTCTTTTACTGTCGATGGTAATTGAAAAATTTATTCTCCAAAATTCATTTTTAGTCTGACGCGACGCTTGAACGCGTTTCGTAATAACGTATTACATTTCAAAGACTTTAGTTTACACACGCATAACTGTAACCTGAAAACACTTAACAGAGTTTTACTAATTCTAACGCTAAACTAAAATAATATATATATATATATATATATATATATATATATATATATATATATATATATATATATATATATAATATAATCCTTGAGGAGCCAACATCACAGGTAGCCTACATTGGCAGCCTCGTCATGCGTCCATGGCTGATGTGCTATCTAAATCAGCCTCAGGCTCGATTCCCGCAGGATTAGCATTATCAAAACAAACCCCATCCTACTAAGTCACCATCCTCGTCCTTCATTTCCTGTCATTCCGCATCCACTCCTGTCCCATTCCCCCATCCCTTCTTGCTATATCCATTGGCCAACAAATTCGTAATTTTTTGAAGCATAAATTAGCATGGGAGCATTACACTGAACCACTGCATTAGTATATATATTACACCAAGTGATAGATAATAATAATTATACAAACTAAATTGTTATAATTAGTTGTATTTTCACAGTTAGTAAAGAATTTATGCAAGTAAGAAAATCACACGAACATCTGGAATATAAACCAATGCTTCCCACAGAAATATTCAGTCAAAGCACACATTTCTCCTTCAATATGACTATAATACAACAGTAACCATATCACAAATCTATTCTGCCCAGACAAGTTTTCAATGTCGTAGATTGAACCAAATATTAACCTCATTGTAAAAAATTAAGACATTCTAGCAGAGTTATAATATAACTTCGCCGTCTCTCGTGTAAGTTATGGGTGTGTAGGACTCAGAGGCTGAACTGTATTATGTTAGACTGTGGTATTTTAATAGATCTCATCATTCAAAATGCAGAGACTGGAACAAAGTTTACGAGTCAGTCCATTCTTGGGTCTAAAAGCACTGTCGCAGACTGAATGCCTTGATGAGATTTATTTCCCTCATTGTCTGAATATAAGTTGGGTTTTCACGACAAACCTGCGAGAATACAGTTATATACCGGAGAGTGTCTTGGTCTAGATTCGTGCT
>WNGS01163555.1:12553622-12588559 GCA_020271785.1 Procambarus virginalis
CGAGACTACAGGGATGCTACGTCAGTAAAATAAAATCTATTTCTTTTCATCCCCAGAAAGTTTCGAGCTTCATTGTCCGCTTCTAAAGCCTGTTGAATCATTGCACTTCTCACGCTCTTAATCCAAATACTTGTTCAGTAGTTGTTTACCAGTTAACCAAGAACTAATGATTCACATACATGTTTGGATATACTTTAGACAGCTGCTTCTTAATAACTGAACTAAAAAAAATTATACTGAACTCAGCAACTTATAATGGAATCATTTCAGCATTAAAGCATTGTGCACTAATTGTTAGATCCAAATCCTTTCACTAAGAAAAACTAAATCACTACATCTTAATAACTTTCAAGACTATCAAATATGCTTTGGTGATAACGCCTATATATCATACTGTTTTTAAACAAACATTGTGCGAAGACATCTAAACAAAAAAACTCTGTAAAATCATTTATGTCGTAATGGTTTGAGGGTCCAGCAGCTATAACTCGTGTGAGATGATGGTGTACAATATTGTAGTGTTCCTGTGTGTCTGTTGAGGTATTTACTGTTTGGCTGTTGACTCTTGTACTTTCATGTTCCGTATGTTACCCTTATAACTCTTAGAATTGTGGCTACTACTGTTGTAACTTACTGTTATAACTACTACTGATGTTGCTCTTACTGCAGTAGTCACTGTCGTAGCTGCTACTGATGTAGTTACTGTTGTAGCTGCTACTGTATTATCTATAGTTGTAATTAGAAATATGTATATATTTACGAATGTAAATGTATTACGCGCTTGTAAATGATAAGTAATGTATCAGGCAAGCATTTACCGGTTTGAAGCTCCTTAATATTCAGATGTCTGGGCTTATTCGAGTGAGAATATTAGACTAGTGAAAATGTGCATTATATATGTGAGCCAAGTAAATGATAAAATGCTCAAGGCGTCAATTACAGATTTTTGCTTTTCCAGCTATTTAGAGTATTTCTTACGATTCCATTCCTCACCTTATAAATGCTTATAAAACGATTTATAAAACGCTAATAATTTAGTTTCACGATAAGATAGGATCTAGCATGACACAAGTCCATTTTATGGTAACTGTTTATCACAACTCATTCACGATTTACTAGTAACATTTTTTTAATTCATCTGATAACAAAAGATGTTAATGATGTGGTATTATTTAGATAAAAGTAGAGATTCCGATGATCATTGTACAGTGTCTCTCGTCCTCTCTCATCCTGCCATGTCCCTCAGACTTTATACAAGTCCACTCCCCTACTCCCTACTTCAGACTTTTACCGAGCCATATTCCAACCCTTCAGAGAGGACTTCAGTGAAACTTCAGACTTCAGGAAGACGTCTTCTCTTTCCCTGGCTTAACACAGTGCCTTGGACCCCTGGCCTTATTTACTCATTTACCGCATTTCTAGATCTTCCCTGTTGGGGTAATTCCGAGAAATTTAATCCTCTTATGGATTCAATAATCCTCGAGCGTTATGGCATCTCTTGATTAATGAACTTTACATAATACATGACAGACGGAAGTAAGAACGCAGTGGAGTTCACTTCTTGTAAACTATAGTCCCTAGTCTTACCTCTGAGATCATGCAGTTGAACTACTTACGGATCCTCTTGTACTGAATAGTGCTTTACTAACTTCAGTAGCAATCTCGTAAACTCGATAACTGTTTACAGAGGACTTAGCACGACCAACTCAAACGTACTTCATCGGTGCGCGAAATTGGTTGAATGAAGCATTCCTTTAGAAAGGAATGCTAAAGCTCCGTTGCTCACAACTGATTACGTTCGATCTTTACTCGAATAGTGCTTCACTTACTTCCTATGTTCGAATCGTACCTAAATTCTTCACTCACAAACTACAAATGCAAATAGTTTCCAACATAATCTAAACCCGTAACCTCTAAGCTAATATATTATATATATATATATATATATATATATATATATATATATATATATATATATATATATATATATATATATATATATCAGCTGCAACGAGCATAGCCTGTGAACGGGTTGCTTCCCTGTTGCCTTCCGCGATGATGTTGCAACTGTCACTTCTTCACTTTTTAATAAAATCTTTGAGGCTGTCTCTCTCTCTCTCTCTCTCTTAAGACGAATGATCACACCTTCAGCAACTAAAGACACGAGGTCCCCCCTTGTTATATGTTGAGTCCCTGATGTAGAAAGCAATAGGCCTATCCCCTCCCCCTTCCCCACCCTCTCAACCATGTTGCCGATGTTCTCCCCAACACCTGTCTCTAACCATGTTACTGACACGTGTCTATTTCCCTATTCCCCGCGTATATTTTTTCTTCACATTTTCTTACTTGCTAACATCCCTCCCTCTTGCTTGTTGATATTTCTCCCACTATTCTTGCCTTTTCTCAACTGAGATTTATCACTTTCTTCCCTCATCTGACCATCTGACATTTCTTCCCCACTACTACACCGCCGTTGTCAAGGAGGACAACATGATTTACAGAGCACATCCTTCGGAAATTCTAATATGAGGAAGTATAACCTGAAATACGTGCGAGTTTTCATGTTAGCATATTGCCATAGTTCACGTGTCATGAATATTTTGTATACATATACATAACTCTCCCACCCGTCCTCAGCCCCATCCCACTATAAACAGGCAGTTAATAACCCTTCAGTTCCAGTGATCGAATAACTGACCAAATTAAATCGTTCAAGATTCAACATTTTATCACTAGTGAGGAGGGGCAACTCTAGATATAATCAAATTCAATGGCCTAAGTATATTTGGCTGAATTCATTAAGTCACTTAGGTCAACTTACAAGACGGTCATTCTTTCCAGCACTCACGTTCCCAACCTGGAACTAGCGTAGAGAAAATGGAATGATTGTGCTTGTAGAATGTAGGTTTATTCTCTCTCTGGTATAGTCATATTTCCTGGAGTCCCCTTTAGCCGTGTGCTGACCGCAGGGTTAAGAGTTTAATTTATTGGAGGGGTGGAGCTACCACAATCAGCAGAAGATTAATCGTATTTTCATGCGAAGTAGCAGTGCAGAACAGTACACCAGCAACAGCGAACTGACAGCAACAGCGGTGGAAGCCACCCTCACCAACAGTGGTGGAGGTCAGCGTCAACAGGAGAAAAATAATGGAAACATTAGGCTGACGTGTCTTGCAAGTTTTACAAGATTTTTCTCAGAAGTTGTTGGAGACGAGCTTCTGAGAGTCTTGGAGAGGCACTCTCCACTGTGTTGCTTTATGGCGGCTGCCACTGTGGCTCTTACTACAACACCCAGTGTGTTGTTGTTATGGCGGCTGCCACTGTGGCTCTTACTACAACACCCAGTGTGTTGTTGTTATGGCGGCTGCCGCTGTGGCTCTTACTACAACACCCACTGTGTTGTTGTTATGGAGGCTGCCACTGTGGCTCTTACTACAAACACCCAGTGTGTTGTTGTTATGGCGGCTGCCACTGTGGCTCTTACTACAACACCCACTGTGTTGTTGTTATGGCGGCTGCCACTGTTGGCTCTTACTACAACACCCAGTGTGTTGTTGTTATGGCGGCTGCCACTGTGGCTTCTACTGCATTACACACTGTGTTGTTTATGTTTATTATCACTGTTATTGTTGCGACAGCTGTCACTGTTCTGTTGTGGCATCTGTCCTTGTCGTATCATCAGATGTTCTCTCATGGCTCCGTCATATCACTTTTCAATGTGGCTCTGCAGGAATGAGCTCCTTGATAATTATGTTTCAGTCGTCTGCAGGTGTATTGTAGTACCTTTCTCTGCTGCTGTGTTGTGACACCTTCCTCTGCTGCTGTGTTGTGACACCTTCCTCTGCTGCTGTGTTGTGACACCTTTCTCTGCTGCTGTGTTGTGACACCTTCCTCTGCTGATGTGTTGTGACACCTTCCTCTGCTGCTGTGTTGTGACACCTTCCTCTGCTGATGTGTTGTGACACCTTCCTCTGTTTCTGTGTTGTGACACCTTCCTCTGCTGATGTGTTGTGACACCTTCCTCTGCTTCTGTGTTGTGACACCTTCCTCTGCTGCTGTGTTGTGACACCTTTCTCTGCTGCTGTGTTGTGACACCTTCCTCTGCTGCTGTGTTGTGACACCATCCTCTGCTTCTGTGTTGTGACACCTTCCTCTGCTGCTGTGTGTGACACCATCCTCTGCTGCTGTGTGTGACACCTTCCTCTGCTGCTGTGTTGTGACACCTTCCTCTGCTGCTGTGTTGTGACACCATCCTCTGCTGCTGTGTTGTGACACCTTCCTCTGCTGCTGTGTTGTGACACCTTCCTCTGCTGCTGTGTTGTGACACCTTTCATAGTAACTCCGTTTCATGATATTTTCAGGTGCTTTGATATACTGAACTGGAGAACATATGACAAATTTCGCTGAATTTCGTTCTTGAATGTTTGAATACATTGCGAACAGCAACACACTTTTTGCTCCGTTGTTATTGCTGTCAGGTGACAGTTATTTGGCCTGAGAGAGGAAGAGACGCAAGCAGGCTAAGGCAATATACATAAGAGAGGTCACACGAAATACAGTGACAGTACACATTGGAAAGAGGGCTGTTGGGACAGTTGCTGTTGAACACCTGTTGTTATGGTGTGTACCAGTGTGTTTACTGTGATGATATAGCCAATAACAATCATTGATCGTTAACAATCAATGATTGTTATTGGCTTGAAATATAGTCCATCAGTAATTGATATATTTCAAGCATGTTTGGTTACTAGGCTCGCGTTAGTGTATGAAATGCTGGTGGGGGGTTCATTGTGGTTTTTATGTTCAAATAATAAGTAAATTATCGTTCATCATAAAAATTTTATAGCATCATAATAGTTCAGGCTGTTCAAGTCGCCGGAGGGCCAGATGTGAGTGTGGTAGAGTGTTCGTACTTATCTTCCCGTGTCTACTGTAAGCGAGATCTAGCTCTGAGGCCCCGCCTCTTGGCCTTTTTACTTGGTGCTTCTACACTTTCTGGCATTCTAATGATCTATCAAACTTTGGTTTTAGTATTGGGAACTAAGTAACTTGTTCACCTGTCCTCTAAGCTCGTACCATTCGTTTTACATAGCTCTAATCACGAGTGTTTCCGTATGTGTCTCCGGCTAATTTATATTTCCAGTTTCTACCTGTCCCCTGTCGTCTAGACTACCACAGTTTGATAATGCATTCTTCATTATCTTTGCTTTCACTTTATATTTTGCTATCAGTATCTTATACGTTGTGAGCATTTCACCTATGATTCATCATTGTTTTAGTGTGTTTCGGTGGTGCTTTCTGTATCTGTCCTTATAACTCAACTCTCTTTTAGCTTGTGCTAGTCTAGTAGAAAATCTCTGGATCTACTTTGATTTCTTCTAATGCGTGACAATGCTGGGGATTCCATGCCTGAGCTGCATGTATATGGAACAATAGAGGTTTCCAGTGTCCAGGCTTGCAAGACTCCCGTTACAACTTTTGTCAACGTGTCATTTCCTGCCAATGCAGTCCTGCTTCCTCTGTCAATACAGTTCTGCTTCCTCTGTCAATACAGTCCTGCTTCCTCTGTCAATACAGTCCTGCTTCCTCTGTCAATACAGTCCTGCTTCCTCTGTTAATACAGTCCTGCTTCCTCTGTCAATACAGTTCTGCTTCCTCTGTTAATACAGTTCTGCTTCCTCTGTCAATACAGTTCTGCTTCCTCTGTCAATACAGTTCTGCTTCCTCTGTCAATAAAGTTCTGCTTCCTCTGTTAATACAGTTCTGCTTCCTCTGTCAATACAGTCCTGCTTTCTCTGTCAAAACAGTTCTGCTTCCTCTGTCAATACAGTCCTGCTTCCTCTGTCAATACAGTTCTGCTTCCTCTGTTAATACAGTCCTGCTTCCTCTGTCAATACAGTTCTGCTTCCTCTGTTAATACAGTCCTGCTTCCTCTGTCAATACAGTTCTGCTTCCTCTGTTAATACAGTTCTGCTTCCTCTGTCAATACAGTTCTGCTTCCTCTGTCAATACAGTCCTGCTTCCTCTGTCAATTTACTGACAGTTTTTCTGATCTGCAACTCCCTTTTTGTATCAATTTGTTAAGGGAAGAGTGTTTTAAGATTTTTTTGTGACAAAGATAATGCTATCCACACCGCACAGTTGCCTCCCACCACACTCGCCAGGCGCAGCTTGCGTCTCTCTTAAACTGTGCTGAGTCTTAGTTATTAAGTTTGTCCTCTCCAGATGTTTTACGATCCTCGTTTTAATTTATAGGGTCCAGTATTTTCCTGGGAATCCACGTTAGTGACACTGATCTTTAAATTTGGTCCATCTGTTTCCTCCTTTTATGTTGTGACCACAATTGCAATTTTTACAACGATCGAGTGTTCTCCATTCATCATGTTTTTTTTTTATAGGACTCTAGTTAATGGGTTGCATACTATTCCTGCTGACTCTTTCAGTAGCCATAGCGACATCAGGTCTGGTTCAGCAGCTATGAAAACGTTCAGTTTAATCGGTTAGATTAATTACCGCCATCTCACATAGTAACATATTAATCAATGTTTCCCCTAGCCGGCTGCTGTCGACCGTTCCAAGGAACTTTTGTTTTATTTAGGCTCAAGTGCACAGTGAGACACACCTAGGATGAGTGTTGGTGGGAAGCTTTGATGCGACTACATAGCAACGTAAAGACATTATTGTTAGAAGGTTAATGATAAACATGCCTGTTGCTTCATACCTTGAGTGATGAACATGCCTGTTGCTTCATACTTTGACCCGGATCGCTTCGCACTGTGATTGATCAACACGTATATCGGCTGCACTATTTACTGTTTCCATTTGTTTTTTTAACACCTTTCCAGAGTGTAAACTCCAGCTTACCTAGTGTACCTTGTCGTAAAACGAAGCAATAACTAAATATTCACCTTATGAATAAATATTTATTTCAAAAACAAAATTTCTTTAAAATGTTGAGAAAAGTTGATCTGTGCCTGATTCAGAATGTATTGTCATATCCTAATCGAGCATCCCGGGTTCGATTCCTGGGCGAGATGATAATGGGTTTTGGTCACGTTTCCTTTCACCTAATGGGTTTGTTCACTTAAGTACCTGAAACTTTTAAATAAGTAAGTAAATAAGTACCTGGGATTTAAGTAAGTGTTGTGGTGGTATATCAAGGTCAAGCTGCTGGATAAAGGTCGACCTTGAGAAGGGAGGGACCTCGATTGAAGCCAGAACTCGTTATATACAAAGGCTTCCTCTTTTCAACAAAGCTAATGATTGTCCATCTTCCTCATAGAATATTATCATAATGTATCTTTCGTAGTAGAAAATACGTTACTGTTATCAAGGCTCAAGTTATCCAAAGTACAGATATTATCAGATAATTAATAACCAAATATTTCTCCAAGATAGTTCTCCAAAAATATGCTTGTGGCTATTCTAAAAGTTTATTTATATGATTGTTATGTTATAATATATCTTGTGCACTAAAATGTCATTGACAACAATCATATACAGCCTGGTCCTGCTAAGAGACTAAAGATTTCCCTGCCAGAACTTTCATCACAGAAACCGCTCCTCGTCGAGAGAGTGTGATGAAAAGACTTGCATTAGAGACAAGAACTCAGTTTCACTCATAAAATTTACATGAAATGATGAGGTCTGCTCCTGTGTGCCTATTCATATACACACATCCGCATGCGCGTAAACAGGTAGGTGAAGCTAGGTAAGAACACACACACTGGTGAGAAGATACCGTAAAAGTAAATGGAAAGAGGAAAATAGATTATGACTTGCAAGATTTTAACAAAATTTTTGTTTGGAATTTTGGTTTAATTTGTCCTTTGTGGAGACACGCCTATATACATATATGTGTATATATATATATAAGCACTGAATGTAAAGGATACTACTTCTGATGCAAATCTAGAGACCCATAGCCTCAGAGAAGAGAATAAAGTACATTCAGAGGAAAACATGCTTTTTTGACTCTAAACACTTATGAGTATTTGCTTCTCCTACCACCCCTAATTTTATTATTGATGTGCACTTTAATAATATATATATATATATATATATATATATATATATATATAATATATATATATATATATATATATATACATATATATATATATATATATATAATATATATATATATATATATGTATATATATATATATATATATATATATATATATATATATATATATATATATATATATATATATATATATATATACATGCTTTTCCAAAGATTCTCAATTGAATTTAGCTCGGGAACTTCGTCGGTGCCTTGATTTAATTTTTCAGATATTTTGTTATAGCATTTGATATGCAATTTGTATTGTTGTTATAGCTGTTATAGCAGGATATTCCTACCTAGAACGTAATAAAATTTCGACCTGTTTATCTCCTGCAACTGTCACCCACTACAGCAAAATATCCACAGTCGCCCCGTGGCCTTAGCTTCTTATTCAATGTCTAACTATCGTTATGGTGCACAATCTAAAGCCAAAAATCCAGAATAACATAATAAAGAAAGCTGCATAAGGCCTCTTATGGCTCATACGAAGCAGCTCTTAATTATATCCACCCCTAACTTACTGATATTATTTATCAACCTTATGCTTGAGAAAATCCAACGTGATAATGAATCTATAACCCTCGATGTAAACCAGTATTTCCCCAGTTCCTTATAAATATATTTCCAGTTTATATCCATTGTCTCTGAATTCATACAGAGTTAGATACGGATCTTGGCTAGACGAGAAGGTCAGGTCGAAGACCGGGCCGCGGAAATGTTGAGCCCCCGAAATCATTGCAAGGAAAGACGCCAACGAGACTGTCACTCTGCTGTGCGGCTCAGGCGGGTGAGCTGACCATGCGTGCAGCCGGCATGCAGCAGGAGCAGACATGGTGGGATCCGAAAGATGGTGAACAATGCCTTACCAGGACTAATTAAGCCAAAGGCAACTCTTGTAAAGGTCCGTGGCGATTCTGACGTGTAAATCAATCGTCGAAGTTGGTTATAGGTTGCTACGAAATGGGTATACATAACAAGGTGCCACGCTATGCAGGTATGGGGGTTCACAAACGTTTTGATTGCCAATATTTTTCCTATGGTAAATTACATTGCAAAATGGACAACGGTAGCTGCTGCCATTCCCGACGTCATTAGTTCGGACTGGCAGGCAGCACGCCTGGACAATCATGAAGACATAACCAATATAATTAGCATGCACTAATTTAACCCTGGATTAGCTGGGTAGTGAAGTCAAGCTATCAGCTCAGAGCACATCTCAGCTTCCCTGCTTAACGCTGTCACTTTCCTGCCTGTTTGGCTAGCTAATTAACGAGCAGTGTGTAGTGGCACTCAGAGACTTAGATGCTCTCTTGCTGCTCTCAGAAGGTCGGAATTACAAGGAGTACCGTACCTCCACATTAACGCACAGGCACGCACGCACGCACCGATTATGCACACACGAAAGCATTCAAACGCACACCGGTGGGACCAAACAGCTAAAACTTAACCCGCAAGCACAACTAGGTGAGTAAACACACACCACACACACACACCACACACACACACACACACACACACACAACACACACCACACACACACACACACACACACGTGCGAACATTCAGACTTGTATATGCATCTGGTAAAGCAACACATGCATGCAAATGCACCTACTTATTTATCCTCACTCATCTACACCCACATACTCAGTCACACACCTCACCATGCCAGTCTACCTGCCCACACTCACCTGCAAGACCACATCAATCTACTCACCCACATCCGTGTTTTACATGTTGCTTAATTCAAGAGTTCAGCTCCCATTCGAAGCCTTTAATTCGGCTAGCCTTCCGTGGAATTTCTTGTAAGATGCTAAGTACCTTAACCTCAATTTGTCTGACATTATATGAAGACTTTTTGTGGGTTTTTGTGTTTGTATCAAGCCCGTAAGATGAGCATTCTAGCACATGTAATATCAGGTAAACATTGCTTTATTCTAAAATTTTCTTTGCTTCCTTATGGAATAATCTTTATTCATGGAGTATATTTCTTTCTCAGTTTTTTTTTTTAAATGGAAAATTTCAAGAGAATTCGACATGTATTTTAGTCGGGTCACCCCCAAGCCTTTCTTGTCACGGTCTCCCGTGAATGCTATACAAATGCACTCTGCGATTTGCAACACTTTGCTTTGTGACCGAAATTCCAGTATTTCTGGTCTTGCCTGAGGGCAAGGTACGAATTGTCTTAACTTTATGGCTCTCGGGAAAAGTTTTGAATATAGAGTTTGATATTCGCAATTCCCTGAAAGTTGTTTCGTTGCTTGTTATGTTGATTTGTTTTTAATTTATCTGTATTACCTGTATTATAAAACTTAATACATAATATGTATTATGTCAAATCCCTTTGCCAATTAAAGATGTCATTAGTTACTGTTAAATTGAAATTAGGCACCGGGACCCGACAACTGTAGATGTCATTCCCTATAGTAAAGCACTTAACCCAATCATCGAGACTAGTCCTTAGGAGCGAACCTATGAAACTTTATATTCTTCAGTGGAGTAATCAAAAAATGAAAACTTGAAGTCGTATAACAAAACAGTTAAAGTTTAAATTTAAATACTTTATCATAAATCTTTTACAGAAATATAATTGAGTTTACACAAATTACAGTAAATTATCTACCAAGGAGTAAAGTCATGATAACAACATACCAGTCGTATATGTTAATTAGAAACTGTAAACTAAGAAGTTAAGAATTAAAGCTAATGGTCCGTGATTTTAAATCAGCACTGCTGTAAATCAGAATTAGAACCTTACTTCTGTAACACTTATATACAAATCGTTATAGTAAGGCTAACGAGTGTTACATCAATCATCAAAACAACAACATTCCTGTTTTGGCATAATGTTAGGAACATTTAACTAACACTTTGAAAAGTGATATATAGTAATATATATATATATTATATATAATATATATATATATATATATATATAATATATTGAGAACAGACATACCAAAGAGCAGAATAGAAATGTGAAAAGGCCTCAGATTAACATGTAGGAAGATATTTATTCAAAAGTGAATAGATAAATCATCATTCTGCTGAAAAAATGATATTTTAATAACAATAACTTTTCAAAATAGTGTGTTATAATTGGGTTTAATTTACTTAATACTAAAACCATCTTGGGAAGGGAACTATCAGTGAAAGTTCAAACCATGAGACTATATAAGCACGGGGAAGGGATTTAGGATAAGAATTGGGATGGGACGGAGGGATGGTATGGTGCCCAACACTTGGACGGGCGGGGATGACGCGACATGCACGAGCAGTCCGTCGCGCTACCGTTCGCAACAGATTTTCACCATCTAGGGTGAAAATCTGTTGCATGTAAACTACTCCATTTTTTAAAGGACAAGCGAAGTTTAGTACACTCTGGTGGTGAAGATTTCATATGCCTGGCTGAATCCATTCAGAAAAACGCTGAACAATTTTAAGCTTTAATAATCTCACACATTTTAAATCAGACTCGCAGGGAAAATATTTATGGAAATCTACTAGAATGCCTAGTTCCAAATACACACTCTGAGCAAACTTCCTAATTACATATCATGATGCAAGTAAAATGTGCCTATTGTCCCATTACAAGGCCCGAGGGAACCAGTCACATTAAGAAAATAACTGTTTTAAAAGAAGGGACCCAATTCTGTTCATAACCGTTCCTGTAGATTTATGGGAAATATTGAACGAACCCTAATTGTGCTAAGAAAGGGATACTTCATAAACCAGACGATGGTACAGTCTGCATACTTGGGTTTAAGAACGACAAACAGCAACAGTCTGATGGATCAACGCGGCATATCCATGTCATAGATCGTGTCAGAAATTCGAACCTAGGAATCACCCACAAAGTCACAGCTAATTCCGTCAGGCAAAAAAAAAGTTTCTCTCTGCGGCTTAGCTAGTGACGTAAAAATCCCAGGTACCGGTCAGAAGACTGAAAGCTAATTGTATCACGTTTTCCATAACAGAACAAGCCTGTGCCAGCAAATGATATTATTTTAAGTAACAGAGAGAGGATTTTTGAAATGTCGTTCAGTGAATAAGCAGACTTTCTGTCGCATCATGCAGACAACGAACTTCGAACTTAATTGTTAAGTTTGTTGTTAAGTTAAACAACAAACTTCGTAATTTGTTGTTCAACTATATGTTAAACGGAACCAGTTTGACAAATGATTTAAACTGTTTCCGTCCTCTCTTAACTTTGGTTCATTCAAAAAACATAAAGCCTGGATCAGGAAAAGGTTAACAGAATGTGTTAGTTAAAAATATTGCTAATTACGTTGACCATATAGAAGAAACATTTTAAATATTAGTCTTTTTAGCTAGAAACCAAATATCTAAATAACAAAATACATTTTTATACACAGGAGGTGTGGAAGCCCTTGAAGTATTAAGGGAGGACCCATGTGATGATGATGAGATGAAACTCCGTGCTCTACGGTTGATGATGAGATCAAGTGCTCTAAGGGTTGATGATGGCTCCTGTGCTATACGTTTAGGTCAGCTTTAAGCAGTGCTTGTGTGGTAAAAATAAACTGTATTGAGTTTACTCTTTGAACTACTGAAAGGAAGAACATAATTCCACAAGAATTTGTTTACTCGCCGACACAAAAGTGCGCGCGAGCACACACCCACACACAAGGATAACTATTCACCACTGCGGGGACGCCGAAAAAGGGGACACAGGTGAAACTGATACCCCCATAGCACAGGGACGTAAGAAGGAACTTTTTCCAGTGTCAGAGTAGTTAAAGATGGAATGCATTAGCAGAGTGATGTGGTGAAAGGCTGACTCCATACACAGTTTTAAATGTAGATCATAGAGCCCAGTAGGCTCAGGAACTGGTACACCAGTTGATCGACAGTGAGAGGCGGGACCAGAGCCAAACTCAACCCCCGCAAGACAAATAGGTGAGTACCACACACACACACACACACACACAACACACACACACACACACACACACACACACACACACACACCACACACAACACACACCCAAACACAAAGTTCAAGTGTTGATATGATAGTGCCCAGTAGTATTAGGAACCTGTACATTAGTTGATTGCCGTGATAGACGGGACCAAAGGAGCCAGAGCTCAACACGCGCAAGCAAATAGGTAAGTACACACCACACACACAAACACACACAAGATGATCCCGTGGATTCAGGATGAGATTCCTTGATTAACTCTCAGAGTCCCGGGCAAGACAGAAAAACTAGTTGTGCAGCATTTTTATTTTTCATAATGACGTTGCGTAGAGACCTCTCTATTTGATTGAACAAAGATTTTGTTCTGTGAGGACAAACGTGCCCTGGACAAAATATATGATACGAGAAAATAAGGGGGTGGTGTCGTTGTTGGGGTAATAAAATGGTGACATCAAGCGTTATTTAGAAAGAAAATCATTTAAATGTGCTTACGACACTCAATTCTAATGTGCGGATCTGCAAACTTAACTAATTAACTTGTAAAACACAACTTGTATATTGTCTTCGACTTTGGGCTTTACCCATCTTTAATAAAACAGGGTGATTCCTCTGGAAGAACAAGTGACATCTCTCTGTATTCCACAGATCATAGACCTCCAGGACATCTCTCTCTGTGTACCACAGATCCTAGACCTCCACGACATCTCTCTCTGTGTTCCACAGATCCTAGACCTCCAAGACATCCCTCTTTGTGTACCACAGATCCTAGACCTCCATGACATCTCTCTCTGTGTACCACAGATCCTAGACCTCCATGACATCTCTCTCTGTGTTCCACAGATCCTAGACCTCCATGACATCTCTCTCTGTGTACCACAGATCCTAGACCTCCACGACATCCCTCTCTGTGTTCCAAGCGTCCCTTCTGTCACACATCCGAGTGATGCCTGATCTCTTCACATAACACAGGCTCCTCGATTTTATTACCAATAATTTCACCAGACGCCGGTCATTATCAGCAGTTTTCTCATTCTGAAATAAGCAAGTGGCGATTTAGATGGTAATAGACCCGAGATAAGAATAGAGTAGTTGGTATTAAAACATGTGATTTAATTTTATGCGTGAGGAAACTGGACTTGCGGACAGCTCCATTCTCTTTTCGGTTGTAAGTAGGAAGTGGATCAGTGTGTCTGGTCTGTCTGTAAGTCTGTGGTGGCATTGGTATAGTATAACCAACACTACAAGCAGAACACCATGTATCGTTTATACTTTTCACTTAAGGTCGTCTAAAATAGTATCTTATTGTATTTACATTATACAACAAAACGCAAAGGTACACTTTTCAGTGTATATCTCTCATGTCTGATAAGACATGAGAGATATACATCTCTCTTAATCTCTATACATCTCTCATTATACAGTAACACATCAGTGTGTGTTACTGTGATGATATAACCAATAACATAACAATATATTTTCGTGTAATGTATACTGCTGGATGTCTCACTGTCTGAATATTGACAATTGCACGAAATTTGCAGTTGTTTGCTCCGATATGCAATCGGTGATTTGGTGATTAACTAAATAAGCTCTCGTAGCAACCTTGTCTTAATAGAATCTTCGCGTTTTGACGCATTCTCTACCTAATGCCAAAAATTATCGTACTAGAAAAATGAAAGCGGCTTGCGAAAGTGATTTGGGTCCCATTTTCTCTTTTGGGTCCACTGGTAGATTAGGATAAATGCACTTTAGAACGACAGTTTATTGACGTTGGGAACATTAGGACGGGGGCGGGCTGCATACTTCAGCGGGCCAGAGAGAGGAGACGATATTATTTGCTTAGTTTCGCCCAGTCTCTGTGGCTCCCTGTCCCTTGAGGTATTGTTGGTGAACCATTGTGAAGGGAAAAAAGCAGGATCGTATCAATCAGTATGCATCAAGAGCCAACGTCGAGAGGTGAAATAACGGTGTCTCTTACCCCTGTGTCCAACCACTGGTGTGACGGTTACAGCTATGGTTCTCGCTTTCATGAGGTCGGCGTTCATTCCCGACCGTTCAAGTGGTTGGGCACCATTCCTTCCCCCCCCCCCCCCGTCCATCCTAATACTTACCTGCTCCCTCCAGTGCTATATAGTCGTCATGCTTGACGTTCAGCTTGAAAATTAAGTTGACCTTGACCTTGACCTACGTACTTGTGTACGTAAACAAAGAAGTTGTATGGGTTCTTGAACTGTCACGAAATATATGATGAGATGCCTGCCTGTTAGCACCGTTATGTTAAGGAATCGACCAATGCCGTTATAAAAAAAAAAAAAAAAATGAAACGTATTATATGTAAAACAACTTAAAGCATTGTAATAGTTAAATTCAAGTAAGATGCTTCTTTGCATCGGTTTGTGTGGAAGGCGTAACCAAGGCTTTAGCAGCACTTTTGTCCTAGTAAATTTTAGTTCCATGTCAACTTCAGTGGCATCTTGTTGTGTAGTTCTCTCGAGACTTGTCAGTCAATATTGCTCATTAGGTTATGGAAGAAAACATGTGATAATCTCAGCATAATGTGCTCTCTGCCATCCTCCCACGAACGGTGGAATGAACACGAGTTCTTTACTATTTTACATTAAGATAAACCAGACATCTGGTTTATATATGAAGATTTCGATAGACACTTTTCACCTCCTTGCCAATCATTTAATCTATCACTATATATTTGTTACGCCGTGCTGAAAACAATAACGTATCTTTGTATCGGTCTCAATTTTACTAAATATTGTCTTGAAAGTTTTAATAGCAACAGTGCATAATTAACATTTTTGATTAATCTCCTTTATGAACATAAATTAAGAAATATATAGTAAAAAGAATTATCCTATTTAAAAAATGCATTAGTTCAGATATATAGCCGTGGGTCACGTGACCAGCCTGAGTCAATCTGCTGCAGGTTGAATGTTTCCTCTCTTAACACAAAATAATAAAATTTGTTGTCCTATTTACAAACTATGAAGTAAGAATAAATATAAATTGTTCTTCCCAGCCAACTCGCTCTGTTAATTAATTATTTTAAAGCTCGCAATCGAAAATTTCACGGTTGCGAGTTTCATGACATAGTTAAAGGGGTGCAATTTCAGATCCACTACCACTGGCATGGGTAGCAGAGCCTCTGGCATGGGTAGCAGAGCCTCTGGCATGGGTAGCAGAGCCTCTGGCATGGGTAGCAGAGCCCCGGGCATGGGTAGCAGAGCCCCGGGCATGGGTAGCAGAGCCCCGGGCATGGGTAGCAGAGCCCCGGGCATGGGTAGCAGAGCCCCGGGCATGGGTAGCAGAGCCCCGGGCATGGGTAGCAGAGCCCCGGGCATGGGTAGCAGAGCCCCGGGCATGGGTAGCAGAGCCCCTAGCATGGGTAGCAGAGCCACTGGCATTGTAGCAGAGGCCCCTGGATGGGTAGCAGAAGCACCGGGCATGGGTTAGCAGAGGAGCCCATGGCAGGGTAGCATAGCACCTGGCATGGGTAAGAGAGCCCTGGATGGGTTAGCAGATCCTCTGGCATGGTAGCAGAGCCTGGCATGGGTAGCGAGCCTGGCTTGGTATAAAAGACCACGGTAAGGTAGCAGGGCTCTAGCACAGGTAAAGAAGCCTAGCATGGTTAAATGTGGGAAGAAAAGTGTCATGGATAGGGGAGGATATATAAGTACATAGTGGAGAGGGTACGGCGACGTATTGCAGTAAAAAAGGGTTATGAGTAGTAGTTTGTGAGGAAGAGGAGACGGATATTTTTGATGGAGTTGCTAAGGGAAGGAAATGAACTCTTTAGTGCGAAGGGACTGTTTAGAAAATAATTATGTGAGCTGTGGGACGGTGATTGTGTGGGGAATGGAGGATTATAATAAAGAGTAGTGCTTGTAGAGGAGAAAGGGTTGTGGGGTGGATATTTCGTGGCATGGGGTGGTGGAGTGGAGTCTCGTGTAGAGAAGGCATTGAGTGTGAGTAAGGAGTCTTTGCGATGAATTGTGCTTAGGGGGTTGCGTAAGCTGGCGGAGAAAATGTGTGGGGGTGAGGATGAGGTGGATGAGAGGGGAAAAGGATGCATTATGGAACATAGAAGCAAGTGGAAACAAGGAAGCTATGAGAGGAAAGCAGTTCGTGTTAGCATAAGTGGCAAGAGTCTGAGAGGAGAAGAAGGTGGTGCTCGTAAATATCAATATAACTACAATTTGCGAGAGTTACGAAATACTGACCACCGGTTGTTGTGGTGTGCTTGTTGTGATGTGTACTGTTGTGGTTGTACTGTTGTGGTGTTGTACATGTTGGTGGTGTGTTACTATTGTTGGTGTGTAATGTTGTGGTGGTACTGTGTGGGGCATTGTGTGTGTGTACTGTTGTGGGCGTACTGTTGTGGTGTTAACTGTTGTTGTGTGTTGCTGTTGAAACCTGTTGTTCTGGTGGTACAGGTGGTGTACTGTGATGCTAGAGCCAATAACACTCATGATCCGTAACAATCAAGATTGTTATTGGGCCTTGAATATCGTCCATCATAATTGATATATTTCAAGCATGTTTTGGTTACTATCCTCGTTAGTGTGAACTTGCTGGTGGGTGTTCATTGTGGTTCTTTATGTGAAATAATAAGTTAAATATCGTTCATCATAAAAATTTTATGCATCTAATAATAGTTTCAGGCTGTTCAAGTCGCCGGAGGGCCAGATGTGAGTGTGGTAGTGTTCGTACTTATCTTGCCGTGTATACTGTAAGCGAGATCTAGCTCTGAGGCCCCGCCTCTTGGCCTTTTTACTTGGTGCTTCTACACTTCCTGGCATTCTAATGATCTATCAAACTTTGGTTTTAGTATTGTGGACTAAGAAAACTGTTCAACCGTCCTTAAGCTGTACCATTATTTTTAATTTAGCTCTAATCACGAGTGTTTCCGTATGTGTTCCGCTAACTTTAATTTTCCAGTTTCACTGTCCCCGTCGTCTAGACTACCACAATTTGAAATGCATTTTCATTATCTTTGCGTTCACTTTATATTTTGGATCCAGTATCTTATACGTTGTGAACATTTCACCTATGATTAATCATTGTTTAGTGTGTTCCGGTTGGTTTGTTATCCGTCCTTATAACTCAAACTCTCTATAGCTTGTGCTAGTCTAGTAGAAAATCTCTGGATCTACTTCTGTTTCTTCTAATGCGTGACAATGCTGGGTTCCATGCCTGAGTGCATGTATTGGACAAAGAGATTTCACTGAGGTTGCAGACTCCCGATTGCAGTGCTTCCTGTCATGCGTCCTGCTTCCTTGTCTACAGTCCTGCTTTCCTCTGTCATACCCGTCGTGCTTCTCGGCAATAGTCCTGCTCTCTTTAAACAACAGTCCACGCCGAGACGAAAACTCCCTTCAATAGCGTCAAGTGTCCCTTGTCAAGTACAATTGTTGCAGTGCTCCTCTGAACGTTACAATACAGTTCTGCTTCCTCTGTTAATACAGTTCTGCTTCCTCTGTTAATACAGTTCTGCTTCCTCTGTCAATAAATCCCTCGTTATAGTTCTTTCCAGGCTACAGTTTCTTCCTCTGTCAATACAGTCCTGGCTTCCTCCGTAATTCACTGACAGTTTTTCTGATCTGCAACTCCATTTTGTATCAATTTGTATGGGAAGAGTGTTTTAGATTTTTTGTGACAAAGGTTAATGTATTCCACACCGCACAGTTGCCTCCCACCACACTCGCCAGGCGCAGGCTTGCTCCCTCTTAAACTGTGCTGAGTCTTAGTTATTAAGTTTGTCCTCTCCAGATGTTTTACGATCCTCGTTTTAATTTATAGGGTCCAGTATTTTTCCTGGGAATCCACGTAGTGACACTGATCTTTAAATTTGGTCCATCTGTTTCCTCCTTTTATGTTGTGACCACAATTGCAATTTTTACAATGATCGAGTGTTCTCCATTCATCATGTTTTTTTTTATAGGACTAGCGTTAAGGGTTGCATACTATTCCTGCTGACTCTTTCAGTAGCATAGCGACATCAGGTCTGGTCAGCAGCTATGAAAAAGTTCAGTTTAATCGGTTAGATTAATTACCGCCATCTCACATAGTAACATATTAATCATGTTTTCCCTAGCCGGGCTGCTGTCGACCGTTCCAAGGAACTTTTGTTTTATTAGGCTAAGTGCCAGTGAGACACACTAGGATGGTTGGTGGAAGGTTGTGCCTTTGATGCGACTACATAGCAACGTAAAGACATTATTGTTAGAAGGTTAGTGATAAACATGCCTGTTGCTTCATACCTTGAGTGATGAACATGCCTGTTGCATTCATACTTTGAACCGGATCGCTTCACACTGTGATTGATCAACACGTATATGGGTTGCTCTATTTACTGTTTCTATTGTTTTTTTACCACCTTCCGACGTGTTAAACTCCAGCTTACCTTAGTGTACCTGTCGTAAAAGAGCATAATTTTACTAAATATTCACCTTATGATAAATATTAAAAACAAAATTTCTTTAAAATGTTGAGAAAAGTTGATCTGTGCCTGATTCAGAATGTATTGTCATATCCTAATCGAGCATCCCGGGTTCGATTCCTGGGCGAGATGATAATGGGTTTTGGTCACGTTTCCTTTCACCTCTAATGGGTTTGTCACTTGTTTAAGTACCTGAAACTTTTAATATAGTAATAAATAAGTACGGGGATTTAAGTGTGTTTTGGTGTGGTATATCAAGTCAAGTGTTGAATGGTAAAGGCGACATTGAGAAGGGAGGGACTCGTGATTGAGAGAAAATCGTTATATACAAAGGCTTCCTTTCATTCAAAACTAATGATTGTCCATCTTCCTTAATAGTTATCATATGTATCTTTTTAGTAGTAAAATACGTTATGTTATAAGGCTCAAGTTATCCAAAGTACAGATATTTCCAAATATTTCTCCAAGATAGTTCTCCAAAAAATAATGGCTTTGTGTTCTAAAAGTTTATTTATATGAATGTTATGTTATAATATATTGGTGTACTAAATGTCATTGACAAACAATCATATACAGCTGGTCCTGCTAAGAGACTAAAGATTTCCCTGCCAGAACTTTATACAGAAAAGCCGCTCCTCGTCGAGGAGGAGTGTGTGATAAAAGACTTGCATTAGAGACAAGAACTCAGTTTCACTCATAAAATTTACATGAAATGATGAGTCTGCTCCAGGTTGCCTATTCATATACACACATCCGCATGCGCGTAAACAGGTAGGTGAACTTAGGTAGAACACACACACTGGTGAGAAGATACCGTAAAAGTAAATGGAAGGGAAAAATAGATTATGACTTGCAAGATTTTAACCAAATTTTTGTTTGGAATTTTGGTTTAATTTGTCCTTTGTGGAGACAAGCTTTATAAATATGTTATAATTTATATATAAGCACTGAATGTAAAGGATACTACTTCTGATGCAAATCTAGAGACCCATAGGCCTCAGAGAAGAGAATAAAGTACATTCAGAGGAAACATGCTTTTTGACTCTAAAAATATGAGTATTTGCTTCTCCTACCACCCTAATTTTATTTTGTGGCACTTTAATTAAAATATACTTATTTATATATACTATATATATATATATATATATATATATATAATAAATATATATATATTAATAAATATATATATATATATTAGGGGGGGGTGGGTAGGAGAAGCGAACACTCATGTATCAGAGTTAAATGGCAAGTTTTTCCCTGAATGCTCTGTGTTCCCTTCTCTGGGCTGTGGGTCCCATAATTGCACATGAGGTGGTAACCCCCTAATATATTTGTGGGCCCCTTGTGCTTACGGAACTTGCTGCCCGGTAAAAAATGCTGAGTATTAGCAGTATACTCTTCAAGCATAATTGCATATACATCTTTTCGTGTAAATTCATAATATGCAGATGAATATTGCCTTAAACAGCCCCATTCTAGTGCCTGCGCATAGTGAGAAAGCTCAAATTACTCGCAAATATATTCAGTTAAAAAATAAAATTGCGTCGATTTAGAAAGTTGTCCCAAACAGTAAACATTTTGGACCTGGCCAGAAGTGCTTTATGACCAGAAGTTGGGTAACAGCATCTGTAGATCAGTGGGCCCAAGAAAAGATCATTAGAGACGAACGTAGTCCCGGTGCTCATGTACATGATAGACCTGACTGGAAACACTTCGAGGGAGAACTTAGGCCAAGGATGAATACATTTATGGGAGGGTCATACGCATGCGAGTTACCGAGAAAGGGTAACAAAAAAACAGTCATAAAATATTATTAACCTGGCAGTCGCGGCAACACCAGAATGGGCTCAATTTCCAGGTTAAATTCATTTGGATCACCGAAGAGACAGTAAATTAGGTTTTAAAATCAGTTCATACATATTTATTGAAAATGACCCCGAAGGTGATGTCCAAATAAGTCGGTCATATATAAGGAAATCTTTGACTGCCTTTTTAATGGAGTTGATTATTTGATTCTCCTGTTTGATACGTACGGGATTTCCCTCAAGGTTACAACAAAATTAAATTACAGAGAAAATTTAATTGTGGTCATTTATGGAGACCACATTAGGGATTATTTTGGAAAAGAATGACGTAGATTATTTAAGGATGTCATGCAAATGCTCATTGGACTGAATTCTCGGGTCCGTGTGTTATTGACCAACGTGTGTAAAGAGCAAATGAAATGGCGAGGAAAAAACTAAGTAATTACCAACATATATTTACAAAATAATGTTTAAATTACATGAGTTTCAAATTGAGATCATCAATATAACAGTGTTTTAGCTGTACAATGCTCGTCTGGCTCATATAGCGTAGAAATTACGCAACAAAATTAGCGTGCGAACTGTACTAAGTTTGTTGGTATCCGGGGCACAGTATTGCAGCTACGAATTTGAATAGAAAAAATATATTTTTTTTCACTTTGGAAGAAGCAAACATTGTCTGTTCCACAATGTTAGGTGCTTCCAGGAAACACTAAAATAAAGTAATAAAGTCAGTGCTACTCTTTTGACATTTGAGACATAAATGATACTAGATCTAATCTCTCTCGAAAATAAAGCTGATGAGAGATATATTAATATTGTTCCAAAATGTCGAGCATTATTCAGATCCCCAAAAAGATACAACAGAAAAAAATAACGAAAAAGAAACCAACGTACTAATTTTTGTTTATGGAAACAAAAAAATAAAAGGAATACGTATTGGATCCGTGTTTATAGAAGGAACAATAATGACAAATGGGAGAATACTTTGAACACAGTACGACTCTGTTTTTAGTCTTTCAGCACTAAAAACTTACATTCCAAATTGAATTCTTCATATCCTAGACTGTCTCTTCCACTCTCACAAACGTTATTGCTCTGCAAGCACTACACAGACTCATTTTTCTGGAATTCAGTATTCACCAATCAAAAGTTGAAAACCGCTATCACTGGCCATAAATATACAGTAGTTAAATACAAATTTTGTGACACTTGAAAATATGAAAAACAATATCAAAAAGCCCTCCTGGACGAAGACAGCACAAATCGGTCACTGATAGCTAGACCAACAGCACTTGTATCGCACCTTATGAACTTCTTACTAAAACTTATAGCTTACAAAAACACTTGGTCACAACGTCTACACGATGTTGTGTAAACGTTATACATGGGCTGGAAAATGACCCTCCTGCCTCTTTGATTTGCATATCAGAATCGCTATGGTATTCCACCAGAGTTTCCTCTGGCTTCATCTTGGCCAAACGACGAGCATAATTCTCGAAACGCTTAGCGTACTAATGGCCTAATGAGATATACGTATTATGTAATTCCTATTCAACCACTGCATCTTCTTTCTAAGTAAAAAATTATTATTATTATTATTATTATTATTATTATTATTATTTATTATTATTATTTTATTATTCCGAGTAATATATATACAGAAAAACAAAAAACGAAACTGGTATATATATACTGAGATGGATCTTAAATAAGACAAAATAATTAGTGAGCATCACAACAGCCCTGTTAACCCTTTTCTAAGTTATCCCCTAACCAAAGCAAGAATATACAGTAATTGACAACAAAAATCCTCTGGTGTGAAAAGTTCAGTTTCCTGGAATTCTTTAGTTGCTCTAAAGTTTTCTCATATCAGGCAAAAATACAACCGGCTTGTATCATTCATTTTCTGACGACACTAAACAAATTATGACTGGAGACATCCTGGAGACAGGATGCAGCAAACCTCCAAACTGACGCTAAATGAGTCCCAAGAGGACACGTAAAATTACATTATCAATTATGAAATACTTTATATTCTTCAGTATGGAGTATCTAAAAAATGAAACTTGAATCGTATACCAAACAGTTAAAGTTTAAATTTAAATACTTTATTCATAAATCTTCTTACAGATATAATTGGCTTACGTTACACAAATTTACAGTAAATTATTTACCAAGGAGAAAGTCATGATAACAACATACCAGTCGTATATGTAATTATAAACTGTATACTCAAGATTTAGAATTAAAAGCTACATTGGTCAGTGATTTTAAATTCATCACTGCTGTCAAATTCAGAATTAGAAACTACTTCTGTAACAATTTATACAAATCGTTATAGTAATGGCTGAACGAAGTGTACATCAATCATCAAAAACAAACTTCCTGTTTTGGCATAATGTTAGGAACATTTAACTAACACTTTGAAAAGTGATATATATATATATATATATATATATATATATATATATATATATATATATATATATATTTATTGGAGAACTAAACATACCAAAGAGCAGATAGGAAATGTGAAAGGCCTCAGATTAACAATGTAGGAAGATATTATTCCAAAAGTGAATAGTAAATCATCATATCTGCTGAAAAAATGATAATTTTAATAACAATAACTTTTCAAAATAGTGTGTTATAATTGGGTTTAATTCACTTAATACTAAAACCATCTTGGGAAGGGAACTATCAAGGGAAAGTGCCAAGCCATGAGACTATATAGCACTGGGAAGGGATTAGGATAAGAATTTGGGATTGGATGAAGGGAATGGTGCTCAACCACTTGGACGGTCGGGGATTGAACGCCGACATGCACGAAGCGAGTCCGTCGCGCTACCGTTCGCAACAGATTTTCACCATCTAGGGTGAAAATCTGTTGCATGTAAACTACTCCATTTAAGGCAAGCGAAATTTATTACACTCTGGTGGTGCAGATTTCATTGCCTGGCTGAATCCATTCAGTAAAACGCTGAACAAATTTTAATGCTTAAAATCTCACACATTTTAAATCATGACTCGCAGGGAAAATATTTATGGAAATCTACTAGAATGCCTAGTTCCAAATACACACTCTGAGCAAACTTCCTAATTACATATCATGATGCAAGTAAAATGTGCCTAATTGTCCCATTAAAAGGCAGAGGGGAAACCAGTCACATTAAGAAATAACTGTTTTAAAAGAAGTGACCCAATTCTGTTCATAACCGTTCCTGTAGATTTATGGGAAATTATGAACAGAACCCTAATTGTGCTAAAGAAATGGATACTTCATAAACCAGACGATGGTACAGTCTGCATACTTGGGTTTAAGAACGACAAACAGCAACAGTCTGATGAATCAACGAGGCATAATCCCATGTCATAGACCGGTGGTCAGAAATTCGAACCCTCGGAATCACCACAAAGTCACCAGCTAATTCCGTCAGGCCAAACAAAAGTTTCTTCTCTGCGGCTTTAGCTAGGACGTATAAAATCCCAGGTACCCTGTGAGAAGACTGAACAGCTAATTGTATCACGTTTTCCATAACAGAACAAGCCTGTGCCAGCAAATGATATATTATTTTAAGTAACAGAGAAGAGATTGTTTGAAAATGTCGTTCATGTGCAATAAAGCAGACTTTCCTGTAGCATCATGCAGACAACGAACTTCGAACTTAATTGTTAAGTTTGTTGTTAAGTTAAACAACAAACTTCGTAATTTGTTGTTCAACTATATGTTAAACGGAACCAGTTTGACAAATGGTTTAAACTGTTTCCGTCCTCTCTTAACTTTGGTTCATTCAAAAAACATAAAGTCTGGATCAGGAAAAGGTTAAACATGTGTAGTTAAAAATATTGCTAATACGTTGCACCATTATAGAAGAACTTTTAAATATTAGTTCTTTTTAAGCTAAGAACCAAATATTAAAAAAACAAATACATTTTTTAATATACAGGCAGGTGTGAAGCCCTTGAAAGTTAAAGGGGAGGACCACATGTGATTGATGATGAGCTCCAGTGCTCTACGGGTTGATGATGAGCTCCTGTGCTCTACGGGTTGATGATGAGCTCCTGTGCTATACGTTTGGTCAGCTTTAAGCAGTGCTTGTGTGGTAAAAATAAATGATATTGGAGTTTACTCTTTGAACTACAGAAAGGAAGAACATAATTCCACAAGAATTTGTTTACTCGCCGACACAAAAGTGCGCGCGAGCACACACACACACAAGGATATACTATTCAACACTGGCGGGACGCGAACAAGGGGACACAGGTGGAAACTGAGTACCCACATGAGCCACAGGGACGTAAGAAGGAACTTTTTTCAGTGTCAGAGTAGTTAACAGATGGAATGCATTAGGCAGTGATGTGGTGAAGGCTGACTCCATACACAGTTTTAAATGTAGATATCATAGAGCCCAGTAGGCTCAGGAACCTGTACACCAGTTGATTGACAGTTGAGAGGCGGGACCAAAGAGCCAAAGCTCAACCCCCGCAAGCACAATTAGGTGAGTACACACACACACACACACACACACACACACACACACACACACACACACACACACACACACACACACACACACACACACACACACACACACACACAGTTTCAAGTGTAGATATGATAGTACCCAGTAGGCTTAGGAACCTGTACATTAGTTGATTGACAGTTGATAGACGGGACCAAAGAGCCAGAGCTCAGCCCGCGCAAGCACAACTAGGTAAGTATACACACACACACACACACACACAGATGATCCCGTGATTCAGTATGAGCGTCCTTGATTAACTCTCAAGAGTCCCGGGACAGAAACAGTTGTGCAGCATTTTATTTTTCATAATGCCCGTTGCGTAGAGACCTCTATATTGATTGAACAAAGATTTTTTCTGTGGACAAAGTTCTGTTGACAATATATATATTATACGAGAAAATAAGGGGTGGTTGTCGTTGTTGGTAATAAAATGTCTGCCCATCAAGAGTTTATTTAGAAATCATTTAAATGTGCTTACGACACTCAATTCTAATGTGCGGATCTGCAAACTTAACTAATTAACTTGATAAAACAACAACCTTGTATATTGTCTTCTGACTTTGGGCTTAACCCATCTTTAATAAAACAAGGGAAGTGACATCTCTCTGTATTCCACAGATCATAGACCTCCAGGACATCTCTCTCTGTGTACCACAGATCCTAGACCTCCACGACATCTCTCTCTGTGTTCCACAGATCCTAGACCTCCAAGACATCCCTCTTTGTGTACCACAGATCCTAGACCTCCACGACATCTCTCTCTGTGTACCACAGATCCTAGACCTCCATGACATCTCTCTCTGTGTACCACAGATCCTAGACCTCCATGACATCTCTCTCTGTGTACCACAGATCCTAGACCTCCACGACATCCCTCTCTGTGTTCCAAGCGTCCCTTCTGTCACACATCCGAGTGATACCTGATCTCTTCACATAACACAAGGCTTTCCTCGAATTTTATTACCAATAATTTTTCACCAGACGCCGGTCATTATCAGCAGTTTTCTCATTCTGAAATAAGCAAGTGGCGATTTAGATGGTAATAGACCCGAGATAAGAATAGAGTTTAGTGGTACTTAACATGTGATTATTTATGCTGTGAGGAAACTTGGCCTGACGGAGCCAGCTCCATTCTTCGTTCGGTTTGTTAAGAGATGGCTCAGTGTGTCTGTCTGTCTGTATGTCTGTTGTGGCATTGGTATAGTATACCAACACTACAACAGACACCATGTATTCGTTATACTTTTCACTTAGGTCTAAAATAGTATCTTATTGTATATACATTATACAACAAAACGCAAAGGTACACTTTTCAGTGTATATCTCTCATGTCTGATAAGACATGAGAGATATACATCTCTCTTACATCTCTATACATCTCTCATTATACAGTAACACATCAGTGTGTGTTACTGTGATGATATAACCAATAACAATAACAATATATTTTCGTGTAATGTATACTGCTGGATGTCTCACTGTCTGAATATTGACAATTGCACGAAATTTGCAGTTGTTTGCTCCTGATATGCAATCCAGTGATTAACTAAATTAAGCTCTCAGTAGCAACCTGTCTTAATAGAACTTCGCGTTTTGACGCATTCTCTACCTAGTGCCAAAAATTGTCGTACTAGAAAATGGTAGCTGCACGCGAAAATGACATACTGTCCCGTTTTTTGTTGTATGTTTCTCTGGTAGATTAGGATAAGTTCACTCTAGTACGACAGTTTCTTGACGTTGGGAAACATTAGGAGGACGGGCTGCACTACTTCAGAGGGCCAGAGAGAGGAGCAGGTATTATTTGCTTAGTTTCTCCCTTCTCTGTGGCTCCCTGTCCCTTGAGGTACCATTGGAGGGAAGCAGGATCGGATCATCAGTATGCATCAAGAGCCAACGTCGAGAGGTGAAATAACGGTGTCTCTTGACCCCCTTGTCCAACCACTTGGGCTGGACGGTACAGCGATGGTCTCGCTTCATGCAGGTCGGCGTTCAATTCCCGACCGTCCAAGTGGTTGGGCACCATTCTTCCCCCCCCCCCCCGTCCCATCCTAAATCCTTATCCTGATCCCTTCCCAGTGCTATATAGTCGTAATGGCTTGGCACTTTCCCTTGACAATTCCGTCTTGACCTTGACCTTGACCTACGTACTTGTGTACGTAAACAAAGAAGTTGTATGGGTTCGTGAACTGTCACGAATATCTGATGAGATTGACTGACTTTTAGCACGTTATTATTAAGGAATCGACCAATCCGTTATAAATGAAACGTATTTGTAACACTTAAAGCATTGTAGTAATGATGCTTCTTTGCATCGGTGTCGATAGGAAGGCGTAACCAAGGCTTTAGCAGCACTTTTGTCCTAGTAAATTTTAGTTCCATGTCAACTTCAGTGGCATCTTGTTGTGTAGTTCTCTCGAGACTTGTCAGTCAATATTGATCATTATGTGTTCATGGAAGAACATGTGATATATCTCAGCATAATGTGCTCTCTGCCATCCTCCCACGAACGGTGGAATGAACACGAGTTCTTTACTATTTTACATTAAGATAAACCAGACATCTGGTTTATATATGAAGATTTCGATAGACACTTTTCACCTCCTTGCCAATCATTTAATCTATCACTATATATTTTGTTCACGCCTGAACAATAACTATCTTTTGTTATCGGTCTCAATTTTACTAAATATTGGTTTGAAAAAGTTTTAATAGCAACAGCTGCATAATTAACATTTTGATTTCATCTCCTTTATGAACATAAATTAAGAAATATATAAGTAAAAAGAATTATCCTAATTTACAAATGCATTAGTTCAGATATTTAGCCGTGGGTCACGTGACCAGCCTGAGTCAATCTGCAGTTGAATTGTCCTCTCTTAAACAAATAATAAAATTTGTCTGTCATATACAACTATGAAAGTAAGAATAAATTGTCATTCCAGCCAACTCGCTCTTTTTCATTAATATTTTAAAGCTCGCAATGAAATTTCACGGGCGAGTTTCATGCATAGTTAACGGGGGGCAATGTCAGCTCCACTACCACCTGGCATGGGTAGCAGAGCCCCTGGCATGGGTAGCAGAGCCCCTGGCATGGGTAGCAGAGCCCCTGGCATGGGTAGCAGAGCCCCTGGCATGGGTAGCAGAGCCCCTGGCATGGGTAGCAGAGCCCTGGCATGGGTAGCAGAGCCCTGGCATGGGTAGCAGAGCCCCTGGCATGGGTAGCAGAGCCCTGGCATGGGTAGCAGAGCCCTGGCATGGGTAGCAGAGCCCCTGGCATGGGTAGCAGAGCCCCTGGCATGGGTAGCAGAGCCCCTGGCATGGTAGCAGAGCCCCTGGCATGGGTAGCAGAGCCCCTGGCATGGGTAGCAGAGAGCCCTGGCATGGGTAGCAGAGCCCCTGGCATGGGTAGCAGAGCCCTGGCATGGGTAGCAGAGCCTCTGGCATGGGTAGCAGAGCCCCTGGCATGGGTAGCAGAGCCCCTGGCATTGGTAAAAGACCCCACGGTATAGGTAGCAGGGCCTCTAGCACAGGTAACAGAAGCCCTAGCATGGGTAAATGGGGGAGAAAAGTGTGCATGGAATATGTGGGAGGATATATAAGTACATAGTGGAGAGGCTACGGCGACGTATTGCAGTAAAAAAGGGTTATGAGTAGTAGTTGTGAGGAGAGGAGACGGATATGTGTGATGAGTTTGCTAAGGAGAAGGAAATGAATCTCTTTAGTGAGAAGACTGTTTAGAAAATAATTATGTGAGCTGTGGGACGGTGATTGTGTGGGGAATGGAGGATTATAATAAAGAGTAGTGCTTGTAGAGGAGAAAGGGTTGTGGGGTGGATATTTGTGTGCATGGGGTGGAGTGGAGTCTCGTGTAGAGAAGGCCTTGAGTGAGTAAGGAGTCTTTGCGATGATTGTGCTTAGGGGAGTGAGTAAGCTGTGAGGAGAATAATGTGTGGGGGTGAGGATGAGTGTGGAGAGAGGGGAAAAGGATGCATTATGGAACATAGAAGCAAGTGGAAACAAGGAAGCTATGAGAGGGAAAGCAGTTCGTGTAGATAAGTGGCTAAGAGTCTGAGAGGAGAAGAAGGTGTGCTCGTAAATATCAATATAACTACATTTGCGAAGAGTACGAAATACTGAACACCGGTTGTTGTGGTGTGCTTTGTTGTGATGTGTACTGTTGTGGTGTGTACTGTTGTGGTGTGTACTGTTGTGGTGTGTACTATTGTGGTGTGTACTGTTGTGGTGTGTACTGTTGTGGTGTGCATTGTTGTGGTGTGTACTGTTGTGGTGCGTACTGTTGTGGTGTGTACTGTTGTTGTGTGTTGCTGTTGAACACCTGTTGTTATGGTGTGTACCAGTGTGTGTTACTGTGATGATATAGCCAATAACAATCATTGATCGTTAACAATCAATGATTGTTATTGGCTTGAAATATAGTCCATCAGTAATTGATATATTTCAAGCATGTTTTGGTTACTAGGCCTCGTTAGTGTATGAACTTGCTGGTGGGGGGTTCATTGTGGTCTTTTATGTTCAAATAATAAGTAAATTATCGTTCATCATAAAAATTTTATAGCATCTAATAATAGTTTCAGGCTGTTCAAGTCGCCGGAGGGCCAGATGTGAGTGTGGTAGTGTTCGTACTTATCTTGCCCGTGTCTACTGTAAGCGAGATCTAGCTCTGAGGCCCCGCCTCTTGGCCTTTTTACTTGGTGCTTCTACACTTCCTGGCATTCTAATGATCTATCAAACTTTGGTTTTAGTATTGTGAAACTAAGCAACTTGTTCAACCTGTCCTCTAAGCTCGTACCATTATGTTTTACATTAGCTCTAATCACGAGTGTTTCCGTATGTGTCTCCGTCTAATTTATATTTCCAGTTTCCACCTGTCCCCTGTCGTCTAGACTACCACAATTTGAAATTGCATTCTTCATTATCTTTGCGTTCACTTTATATTTTGGTATCAGTATCTTATACGTTGTGAACATTTCACCTATGATTAATCATTGTTTTAGTGTGTTCCGGTGGTGCTTTCTGTATCCGTCCTTATAACTCAACTCTCTTATAGCTTGTGCTAGTCTAGTAGAAAATCTCTGGATCTACTCTGTTTTCTTCTAATGCGTGACAATGCTGGGGATTCCATGCCTGAGCTGCATGTATATGGAACAATAGAGATTTCCAGTGCCCAGGCTTGCAAGACTCCCGTTACAACTTTTGTCAACGTGTCATTTCCTGTCAATGCAGTCCTGCTTCCTCTGTCAATACAGTCCTGCTTCCTCTGTCAATACAGTCGTGCTTCCTCTGTCAATACAGTCCTGCTTCCTCTGTTAATACAGTCCGGCTTCCTCTGTCAATACAGTTCTGCTTCCTCTGTTAATACAGTCCTGTTTCCTCTGTCAATACAGTTCTGCTTCCTCTGTCAATACAGTCCTGCTTCCACTGTCAATAAAGTCCTGCTTCCTCTGTTAATACAGTTTTGCTTCCTCTGTCAATACAGTTCTGCTTCCTCTGTCAATAAAGTCCTGCTTCCTCTGTTAATACAGTTCTGCTTCCACAGGCAGTACAGTTCTGCTTCCTCTGTCAATACAGTCCTGCTTCCTCTGTCAATTCACTGACAGTTTTTCTGATCTGCAACTCCATTTTTTGTATCAATTTGTTATGGGAAGAGTGTTTTAAGATTTTTTTGTGACAAAGGTAATGCTATCCACACCGCACAGTTGCCTCCCACCACACTCGCCAGGCGCAGCTTGCGTCCCTCTTAAACTGTGCTGAGTCTTAGTTATTAAGTTTGTCCTCTCCAGATGTTTTACGATCCTCGTTTTAATTTATAGGGTCCAGTATTTTCCTGGGAATCCACGTTAGTGACACTGATCTTTAAATTTGGTCCATCTGTTTCCTCCTTTTATGTTGTGACCACAATTGCAATTTTTACAATGATCGAGTGTTCTCCATTCATCATGTTTTTTTTTTATAGGACTCTAGTTAATGGGTTGCATACTATTCCTGCTGACTCTTTCAGTAGCCATAGCGACATCAGGTCTGGTTCAGCAGCTATGAAAACGTTCAGTTTAATCGGTTAGATTAATTACCGCCATCTCACATAGTAACATATTAATCAATGTTTTCCCTAGCCGGCTGCTGTCGACCGTTCCAAGGAACTTTTGTTTTATTTAGGCTCAAGTGCACAGTGAGACACACCTAGGATGAGTGTTGGTGGGAATCTTTGATGCGACTACATAGCAACGTAAAGACATTATTGTTAGAAGGTTAGTGATAAACATGCCTGTTGCTTCATACCTTGAGTGATGAACATGCCTGTTGCTTCATACTTTGAACCGGATCGCTTCACACTGTGATTGATCAACACGTATATCGGTTGCACTATTTACTGTTTCCATTTGTTTTTTTAACACCTTTCCAGAGTGTAAACTCCAGCTTACCTAGTGTACCTTGTCGTAAAAGGAAGCAATAACTAAATATTCACCTTATGAATAAATATTTATTTCAAAAACAAAATTTCTTTAAAATGTTGAGAAAAGTTGATCTGTGCCTGATTCAGAATGTATTGTCATATCCCAATCGAGCATCCCGGGTTCGATTCCTGGGCGAGATGATAATGGGTTTTGGTCACGTTTCCTTTCACCTAATGGGTTTGTTCACTTAAGTACCTGAAACTTTTAAATAAGTAAGTAAATAAGTACCTGGGATTTAAGTAAGTGTTTTGGTGGTATATCAAGGTCAAGCTGCTGGATAAAGGTCGACCTTGAGAAGGGAGGGACCTCGATTGAAGCCAGAACTCGTTATATACAAAGGCTTCCTCTTTTCAACAAAACTAATGATTGTCCATCTTCCTCATAGAATATTATCATAATGTATCTTTCGTAGTAGAAAATACGTTACTGTTATCAAGGCTCAAGTTATCCAAAGTACAGATATTTCCAAATATTTCTCCAAGATAGTTCTCCAAAAAATAAGCTTGTGGCTATTCTAAAAGTTTATTTATATGAATGTTATGTTATAATATATCTTGTGTACTAAAATGTCATTGACAACAATCATATACAGCCTGGTCCTGCTAAGAGACTAAAGATTTCCCTGCCAGAACTTTCATCACAGAAACCGCTCCTCGTCGAGAGAGTGTGATGAAAAGACTTGCATTAGAGACAAGAACTCAGTTTCACTCATAAAATTTACATGAAATGATGAGATCTGCTCCAGTGTGCCTATTCATATACACACATCCGCATGCGCGTAAACAGGTAGGTGAAGCTAGGTAAGAACACACACACTGGTGAGAAGATACCGTAAAAGTAAATGGAAAGAGAAAAATAGATTATGACTTGCAAGATTTTAACCAAATTTTTGTTTGGAATTTTGGTTTAATTTGTCCTTTGTGGAGACACGCCTATATACATATATGTGTATATATATATATAAGCACTGAATGTAAAGGATACTACTTCTGATGCAAATCTAGAGACCCATAGCCTCAGAGAAGAGAATAAAGTACATTCAGAGGAAAACATGCTTTTTTGACTCTAAACACTTATGAGTATTTGCTTCTCCTACCACCCCTAATTTTATTATTGATGTGCACTTTAATAAAATATATATATATATATATATATATATATATATATATATAATATATATATATATATATATATATATATATATTATAGCATATTATATATATATATATATATATATATATATGTTATATTATATATATATATATATATATATATATATATATATATATATAGATAATATATATATATATATAGATATATATATATATATATACATGCTTTCCAAAGATTCTCAATTGAATTTAGCTCGGGAACTTCGTCGGTGCCTTGATTTAATTTTTCAGATATTTTGTTATAGCATTTGATATGCAATTTGTATTGTTGTTATAGCTGTTATAGCAGGATATTCCTACCTAGAACGTAATAAAATTTCGACCTGTTTATCTCCTGCAAACTGTCACCCACTACAGCAAAATATCCACAGTCGCCCCGTGGCCTTAGCTTCTTATTCAATGTCTAACTATCGTTATGGTGCACAATCTAAAGCCAAAAATCCAGAATAACATAATAAAGAAAGCTGCATAAGGCCTCTTATGGCTCATACGAAGCAGCTCTTAATTATATCCACCCCTAACTTACTGATATTATTTATCAACCTTATGCTTGAGAAAATCCAACGTGATAATGAATCTATAACCCTCGATGTAAACCAGTATTTCCCCAGTTCCTTTAAAATATATTTCCAGTTTATATCCATTGTCTCTGAATTCATACAGAGTTAGATACGGATCTTGGCTAGACGAGAAGGTCAGGTCGAAGACCGGGCCGCGGAAATGTTGAGCCCCCGAAATCATTGCAAGGAAAGACGCCAACGAGACTGTCACTCTGCTGTGCGGCTCAGGCGGGTGAGCTGACCATGCGTGCAGCCGCAGCAGCAGGAGCAGACATGCAGGGAGCAGGAGCAGAATGGTGGGATCCGAAAGATGGTGAACAATGCCTTACCAGGACTAATTAAGCCAAAGGCAACTCTTGTAAAGGTCCGTGGCGATTCTGACGTGTAAATCAATCGTCGAAGTTGGTTATAGGTTGCTACGAAATGGGTATACATAACAAGGTGCCACGCTATGCAGGTATGGGGGTTCACAAACGTTTTGATTGCCATATTTTTCCTATGGTAAATTACATTGCAA
Source organism: Procambarus virginalis (assembly GCA_020271785.1). NCBI lineage: Eukaryota > Metazoa > Arthropoda > Malacostraca > Decapoda > Cambaridae > Procambarus > Procambarus virginalis. The sequence goes on from WNGS01163555.1 coordinate 12,588,144, forward strand.
AATGGACAACGGTAGCTGCTGCCATTCCCGACGTCATTAGTTCGGACTGGCAGGCAGCACGCCTGGACAATCATGAAGACATAACCAATATAATTAGCATGCACTAATTTAACCCTGGATTAGCTGGGTAGTGAAGTCAAGCTATCAGCTCAGAGCACATCTCAGCTTCCCTGCTAACGCTGTCACTTTCCTGCCTGTTTGGCTAGCTAATTAACGAGCAGTGTGTAGTGGCACTCAGAGACTTAGATGCTCTCTTGCTGCTCTCAGAAGGTCGGAATTACAAGGAGACCGTACCTCCACATTAACGCACAGGCACGCACGCACGCACCGAATTATGCACACACGAAAGCATTCAAACGCACACCGGTGGGACCAAACAGCTAAAACTTAAACCCCGCAAGCACAACTAGGTGAGT
>WNGS01163555.1:12605236-12626568 GCA_020271785.1 Procambarus virginalis
GTTTGGAGTAACACATGTTTGCGTACACATACGTAGTCAAAATGCAAGATTAGCCATTCTCGGTGAATGGTGTGCAGAAAATGTATCATAATGTCTATGTTCCGTGGGAAATGGTAAATTAAAGTAAAATTTACATCAATATTATATCATAATAACCCGTATATATGAGAATGACTATGATCGAGATCAGAATGAGTATAGAAGTGTAATCTTCACAATGCATTTTGATATGAGAGATGCTCATTTCTATTCATTGTTTACAATGTGTCTTAATAATGGGAGGCAACTGTCTGTAGTTATGTGATCTGATTGGCTGCTTCATCTGTTGGGATCTTTGCGGCTTGACACGGTTTGTTGCATATTCTGATGCTTGACTGTGTTGTGAACACTGATTCTTGACTCCTTCTGTTATGAACACTGATTCTTGACTCCTTCTGTTGTTAACACTGATTTTTTACTGTGTCGTAAACACTGGTTCTTGACTGTTTCTGTTTTGAACATTGATTCTTGAATGTGTCTATTGTGAACACTGATGCATAATTTATTCTGCTGTGTGCGCATATACTTGACTTCAGTCTCTGTTAATTGCTTTTAACATCAAAACAATTATGTTAATGCTTGAATTCCTTCATGCTTTTTACTAATGTTTCACATTATTACACTGTGGATTCATATACGCTCTGTATTGATTCTTGACTTCATAAACACCTGCATTAATATTTGACTTCATAACTGCTGTGTGCTGGTGTTTTACATGATTTTCTTGTAAAACTTTGTCTTGTAAAAGATTTTCTTGTTTCTCTTTTCTTGTACTTGAGCTTCAATTAATTTTTTTAACAGTTATCGAAATTGAAATTGTCAAGCTTGTGATGAAGGTGCTATTCCAGACTAAACAAAATGTGGTTTAAATAATAAATGTAAACAATACTAATATTTGTATAGATTTATTTACAAATCTAATATAAATGTGGTTAAACATAAGAACATAAGAACATAAGAACAAAGGTAACTGCAAAAGGCCTATTGGCCTATACGAGGCAGCTCCTATTTATAACCACCCAGCATATAAATATTCGCATTTGAGATTGTCAATAAATATTGAATCAATAACTCCCTTGCAAGTGCATTTAAACTTGGATACATTCAAGGATAACAGATATTAGAGTTTCTATAACGTAAATAACTTTTCAATCTGCTCCGGTTTAGGTCTTTTCCCCGCCAGTGAATCGATTTTCGTAGAAATTCAGGTTAAGCTCCAGAATCACTGATGTAATGGCCGGATGCACTTCACCGGCGGTGGCAAATCACCTACTGGCAAATGGTTCATAAATGGGCCTCTAACCCGTAGAATTCATGGATGCCAGGTGGCGCATATATATGCACGTGAGAACTGCTTGGACAATGGAGTAGCTAATCGTCTTGAATGTCTTCCTTGTCGTTATTGAAGGCATTTCGCCACGCTCACAAACCTGCATAATCGGGCGAGAATTTTCAGCCGGGTTTGCGCACTTTGCAAGAACGGAAATGTTATTAGGATGCTTATCTCAGAATGCAGTCTCCTTATTGAAGATCTTAGAGAGGTGTGTGACTCGTCTTTGCAACAATTTCCACTTGCATTCACTGGGGCTCTAGGAGACTCGAACCGTGGACCCCACGCGGGTGAGGTCGAAGCTCTATCGACCACTTAAATTACACTTATATTCCATATTCTGTTGCCAATTTTCTTTTTAAGTTGGTCTAAGTCCATATGCTACTTTATATCAATCGATTTTTTTATTTGATATCGATCTGAAATTCAGTTTGCATGATTGGTTGTGTTATCTAGATATCTCTATTGTTGTGTGCTAGACGAGTGTGGATTCCATGCCGGTGCTGAATACCTTAGTATTGGAGTTAAAGAGGGCCTAGGTTATGCAAGCTCCCAATTTTCTGAGGGAATAATAGTAAAGATTGCTTAACAGGTTACTATCACATTTGACACCATTGTTATCGTGTATATATATGTCCCTCAATTGGTATCAATCCTAAGGTTCATTCCTCTCTCAGGTTTATTGGCCTTCCATATGGACGCGGAGTTCCTCTGGTTTCTCTTCTGCTCCTACCTTCATTTTCTAATGTAAACTAGGAATAATTTCCTACAGACTCTGGCTGGATTTTCGTGTAACCTAAAACGACTGTTTCAGAAGTAATTTTCTATCATCACGTGTTCTCGTTTTTCTCATCAATTTGTACTACTACAAGTCGATTTTATTTCATATTTTACCTTTACTAGCAAATGAAAACTAAGCGATTCCCAAGAATATACAACAGATATGAATTTACATTTATTTACTTATATAACTTTCATACAAACATTGTAGCGGCTTCCCACTCGAGTACCACTATTAATCACGCTGTGAATCGACCTACAGATGGTGGTGGCGAGTGGGTGGTAAGGAGGGGGTGGCCAGGGTGGTGATGGCGAGGGTGGTGGCGCAAGAGGTGGCGAGGGTGGTGGTGGAGAGGGTCCTTTAGTTACCAACAGCACCTACCTACAACGGGTCTATAGGGAAATGAGGTCTATAGTTCTTTATGCCTCGCCTACATAATTCTACTATAGTTCTTTATAGCCTTGTTGGGTCTAGCGTTTATAATCTAACTGTTCTGATGTTATAATTATTGTTTTTTTCGAATTTGGCTTTTAGAGTTGTGGATAGAGGTGGCTTCCACAACTTCTTCATTCAATTCTTTCCACTTGCTGACTACCCATACAGGGTACACAAGTATATACATACATTTCATACATTTCTTTGATTCACTTTGCGTTTCCAGCTTCCACTTATACGATACGGGCAGCTTCCTGGGGGTGGAGGCCTGGTCGAGGACCGGGCCGCGGGGACACTAAAGCCCCGAAATCATCTCAAGATTATAATTATGAACTTATGTCCTCTTACTGATGGCATCGCACCGCAACATTACGTTCGGTGCAACATTACGTTCGGCGCAACATTACGTTCGGTGCAACATTACGTTCAGTGCAACATTACGTTCGGTGCAACATTACGTTCGGTGCAACATTACGTTCAGTGCAACATTACGTTCAGTGCAACATTACGTTCAATGCAACATTACGTTCAGTGCAACATTACGTTCGTGTGCAACATTACGTTCAGTGCAACATTACGTTCAGTGCAACATTACGTTCAGTGCAACATTACGTTCGGTGCAACATTACGTTCAGTGCAACATTACGTTCAGTGCAACATTACGTTCAGTGCAACATTACGTTCGGTGCAACATTACGTTCAGTGCAACATTACGTTCAGTGCAACATTACGTTCAGTGCAACATTACGTTCAGTGCAACATTACGTTCAGTGCAACATTACGTTCGGTGCAACATTACGTTCAGTGCAACATTACGTTCGGTGCAACATTACGTTCAGTGCAACATTACGTTCAGTGCAACATTACGTTCGGTGCAACATTACAAGCACTGCAATTTTACGTTCAGAGTCAAGAGCATTACCCAGCAGGCCACGTAGAGGCAAGACAAGTTATGCTCTTTTATCATAATTTTGGTACGATGCTCCACGTCCTCCTTTATGTTCCATGTGCTAGGCTCACGACCTGGCTTGGCAGGCTCACGACCTGGCTTGGCAGGCTCACGACCTGGCTTGGCAGGCTCACGACCTGGCTTGCAGGCTCACGACCTGGCTTGGCAGGCTCACGACCTGGCTTGGCAGGCTCACGACCTGGCTTGGCAGGCTCGCGACCTGGCTTGGCAGGCTCACGACCTGGTTGGCAGGCTCACGACCTGGCTTGTCAGGCTCACGACCTGGCTTGCAGGCTCACGACCTGGCTTGGCAGGCTCACGGCNGGTAGGGCGATGGGAGAGAAGAGAGAAAGGAGGGCGGGAAAAAAGGGTAAGAGGGAAAAGGGAAAGGAGGAAAGGGGAAAAAGCGAGATATATATCTAACAATGTCATAACTATACAATAAATAAATCGATTTGAGATCTCCCTGGAAAAAAGCCTGATAAATCAACCGCAAGAACCGCCGAATCCGCGAGGGAAAATATAAGGATAAACCGCGCCACGTAATATATGCGAAGTGTGAGACGAAGCTTTGATACCTCGCCTCGCTACGGCCTGTCGGTCGCACGGAGACGATGACGGCGTGATAAAGTGACGGAGGAGGACGCGGGGGGCAGGAGACGCCGCCGCCAGGAGCAAGCTCTCGTGAGATAATGGTTGTGTCAGCTGCAAGATATTGGGCTCCTGGTTAGCCCACTTCGAGGTATGCGCCAGTCATGCCTCCCTTGACCAGCGGAGTGACAAAATTTATCAGAAAAACTAAAAGGTACAGACATGTATTGGGAATAAAATGGAGGTGGATTGGTAACTGCGCTGCTCATTGTTCAAGTGTCGACGGTCGCTCTGCAGCGTGGAAATTCGAGGCCAGTCCGAATTTTCCCCCTAAAAAAATATATTCCTAGGAAAGCTACACCAACCCTGCTTCTTCGAAGGCTTCAACTACCGTATTCACGAGAAGTTACAACTATCATATTCATAAGACGGTTACAGCCACCGTATATATTCCTAAAAGGTTATGTTACAGAAAAGTGGATGAATACAGCAGTGGCTATTCTGGCTGGTGTAATGTCAATAACATTAAATAAAACAAATTAAAACAAGAAAATATAACTGCTTTGGCTTCCAAATCTCTTTACAGTGTAAAAATTGCAGGGATAAAATCCAAAGAATGAAAAAACTCAAATATTTTAATAGATCAAAAATGACTTGAACATTAAAACAAATCCCCAAGAACTTAGCTAGAACAGTGCAAAAAAAAATATGTAAAACCTGTGACAGTTACGTTAATAGCAAAATCAAAGTGTACAATAATATATACAACACCGGCTAGAGACTACCTCACCCAGGGGTATCCCGGGTGTGGTGGCGCTGAGGTGCAGGTAATTGCCAGCCGGCAGTCTCTAACGAGCAGTAGGCTAGTTTTGACCAGCGAGTGGAGCTCGGTCTCCAGACAGCAGGTGTCGAGGTGTGTCGGGTAGTTGTGGGGGGGGGGGTCTGTCTAGACACGGCTGCTGAGCACGTATTGTTGTTGTTCTTGATGTTAATTTCTTATACTTGAGTATGCAGATATATTGTTGAATTGACGGTAAAGGAATAGGCACGATCTCCTTGCCTAAGCAGGAGATTTCTGTAACAGTTACAATTACCGGATTCCCAAGAAGATTACAACTACCATATTCACAAGAAGATTGTAATTAAAAAATTTTTAGGAATATGGTAGTTGTAATCTTCTTGTGAATATACCTATGAGCGAGGCATATCCATAAGAAGGTTGCAAGTACATATATACAAAAGGTTACAACTGCCATATCCATAGGAAGATTACAACGGCCATATTAATAAGAAGGTTCAGTTACCGTATTCATAAGAAGGTTACAACTAATATGAATACACCAATTCACACACTCACACAAAACGAGATTACGGACGCATCAGCCCATCGTGGACGCTGTATTGTGTCGTGATAGGGTTTCGAGAACAATTAAATCTAGAATCAAAATCCAAAAATCAAATGGACGAGTAGGAGGATTAACTTAGGGGTCATAATCGCACAATTTAATGTCTAGGTAACTTTTGGAGAAGTGTCTAATCTTTACCATCTTGATCTGTTTATGCATCATGGTAATTGCTCGAGGAATTATTTGACTCCACAATGATCATGACTGCACATGGCGCATTCAAGGGGCATTTGGGCCACTAAACGAGCATGATAAGGACTCATTGTTAATGATGAACATTGCCATAGTTTACATATGAATCGCTTCAGAAACCAAGATTCTAAAAGAATATAAAGCGTAATAAGTATCTATATATTATTCCTCTGTGTATGAGGTATGGTATTATTGTTAAGGAAATCAAGACTATGCCTATATGTCTCTCAATAATATTTGTTGTCATATATTTCTAGCCGGTCTAGTACCAAAGAAACAAATTTCTACTTTTCATTGATTCAGGGGATATTTTTGAGTTAATGGATTAGCTATTTTAGTTTTTATTAGTTTCAGAGCAGGAGTTGAATATGTATATGACCCTCCAAGTTCAGCAAGATTCACAAAGAAAATTGAATATATATGACGAAATATATCTTTTCGGTCTCCGTAAATTAGCGAACTCGCAAATTAATACTCTGTCATGAGAGGTAGTTTTATTTTCATTACTGGACATAAATATATATGGGTTACCTTGTTTATTGCCCAATGTAGTAGAAAATTTATTTCATTACAAGCGGGAAATCAGGAAAATTATACTATAATCCGGGACGGTGGTTAACAGCAAGATGCAGCACACCCAGCAGGTTGTACAAGTTGTCGAACCATCACTTCTATATATGAATTTTTAATTTTGCTGCTGCTTTGAATTGCAAGTTTGTACTTCTAATAAGTTAGATTCATTGTTGGGTGTAGGTCAGTTTCGTGAATATTTGCTTATGTCTGGTTGCCTGTTAAAGGTTGAGTTTGATCCATTTCCTTGGATATTCTATTTGGTTGGAATTGTTCTAATGAATTTCGTGAGGTGAAGTACAAAGTTGGTGCGGTGTGTTTCTGAGAGTTAAGGTCCTGTTTATCATGTTAAGTTAGTTGTTTACTTACACTATACAGTTTACAGCGTCTACAGATTCTTCAGGTTTTCTTGGTTTGTTCTATTTGTTCTAATCAGATTCTTTTGAACTATTTTGTTAGGGAAGATTTAAAATGACGTGATTTTTGCTTTTTTGTCATCATTGAATCATAAAAAATTATCTCTTGATGTCTAATGATAAAAATATTGATTATCCTCTTTGATTTGAGTGGTTAAGTTTAACTTGATTTGTTAATAATGAATATTGATGGTTTGTAGAGATCACCGTTTATTATCGTTTGAATTGTGAAGGTTAATCCCATTCAAAGCCTAAACCAGCTACTTAGAAGTGCCAGTTATATGAGGGCTCCAATTTGAGCCACAACTGGTAAGTGCATCTCATATTCGGCATCAGACTAGTGTGTACAGAGCATGCAGGCCAGCTGCCCAAGGGCCGGATGCATCCCATTATTTAAACAAAGTGACAAGTATGGGAAAGATTGGCTGAATAGATCTTATCAATTGTGCAAGGTTGGTAACGCAGGCTGTTGTTGCCGTGGTCGGGAGAACCAGCTGGCTAGCTTTCCCAGTTTCAAATGCGCTCTATAATTGAACTACGTCATACGATGTAGGAAAGATTAGCTGGGTAGATTTGATATGCGAGGGAAGGTTAGCAATGCAGATGTTGGAGTAATGAGAGGCAGGGAAGGTAGATGTGGGAGGTACCGGAGGCAGGAGGTGGAAGTTGGAGGAAGGAAGTGGAGAAAGAGAGTGTTAGAGAATTGGTGAGGAAGTGCAAGGAGGTGGGAGGTCGAAGTGGAAATAAATTAAGGAAGTAGGAGGTTGAAGGGTTTTGATTTTTTTTGTATAGATAGGGTGATTTTAGTCATGTTCTGAAGTGCTTTTTAGAATGATAAGTCGACCTCTAGTCTATCGATGTGAGCTTCCGAAGAGTCCAGTGTTTTTCACTGTCCCAGAACACAGGCCACAATATGGCTCACTATTCCCAGCCCATGAACATCCCAGCCCCCTGCACACACACACACACACACACACACACACACACACACACACACACACACACACACACACACACACACACACACACACACACACACACACACACACAAACACACACACACACACACACACATGGCATTACACATACGACCAAAGAGCCAAAGCTCAACCCCACACAAGCAAAACTAGGTGAGTACATTCCACCAACTGAACCCTCATGCTGCTAGTTGGCATGTCACCATCCTTTTCGTTCCACGCTGCTTCATTATACCCTTCCCCCTCGTTCCTTCTTAGAGAATATTTCTGCCGATACCCTTCCCTTCCCGGCTCTTATCAGACCCCATATTGTCTGGTGCTTCATCCAAGCTCTTCTCGGCTCCGTGTTGCCTGTGCTGCGTTTATGCCAGTTTTAATATCTCACAGCTTGGTGAGATACTTGGTTAGGTTATCGTATTCATAGCTTCAAGGTTGGAACCATTGGACACAGACACTATATAAATGAATTAAATGTGGCTCAGTGAGAGTTATATGACACAAGGATCTGTCTGAATGCCATTACCTATGAACGTTTCTTCAATAAAATATCCAAAGATGTATATCAGTGTGTGTGTTTTAGGTTCTTTACATTTAAATATATAACCATTCGACTTAAGAAACAAAGATCCGGATATCACTCTTCACTGGATTTGAAATCATTCCAATCAAAAACAATTCAACATATAAATTATCCTGCAAATCAGTCAACACAGGTGTAGCTAATGTGTGTTGAAATTTCTACTGGCATCCTCCTGGGTTCTGACCACTTCCATGTGTGAAAACATGCTCACACTGTGTTCCTAATTTGATGCTATAATTAAAAATTTTATGTCATAACCAGTAACGTTAGCAGTGTATAAAAAACAAAAATTATATGAAAAACAATTATAAATGAAGATTTAATTTTTTCATTGCTTCTAAAAAAGTCAATGTTGATTGAATAAGGATGTAAATATGAGAGAAAACAAGGTCAATATTTCCGTGGTGTTAAAATTCCTTCTGGACTCTGCTTACACTCCCTCCTCTATGTAACTCTATGCATACATCGCAGGCATCCGCTCACTGCTGACGAGAAAAACTGTTTTTAATATTTAAAATACACTTGACAACAAAGCACTATATTTTTTCAACTTCTTTGTAATTAGCAAGTCGATGGGTTTTCATATATTACGCCATTCTGTACCATTGTCGTCTAATGGTCTTCATTTTGGCAGAGATTATTCCCTCGTCTCCTGGATAACACGTGGTAGAGAGAGAGGCATTAGATAAATGTTTGGTATTGTGTAACGTAGTCACACAAAACCAGGACATGAGATGAACTCAGTGTAAGTGTGGTTCAGGGGTTGTTGTTGATCTAAATAAACTCTAAAGTTTATTTAAATCATTCTTGTTGCCTTGATTTTGAACATCTGTTTTCAGTTCAGCGGAGTTTTGGTGGTGAAGGTTGACAGTGTTGGTGAAGCGAGGATGAGTGTCAGATTTGGTGAGTTGATGAAGACTTTAGGTGATGGTGAGATGAGGAAGTTTTCTGGACTTGGAGTGGTTGTAAAGGTTGCCAATGTTGATGTGGTTGTGAAGGCTACCAGTTTTGATGAGATTGTGAAGGCTACCAGTGTTGGTGAGGTTGTGAAGGCTACCATTATTGGTGTGGTTGTGAAGGCTACCAGTGATGGTGAGGTTGTGAATGCTACCAGTGTTGGTGTGGTTGTGAATGCTACCAGTGTTGGTGAGGTTGTGAAGGCTACCATTATTGGTGTGGTTGTGACGGCTACCAGTGTTGGTGAGGTTGTGAACGCTACCAGTGTTGGTGTGGTTGTGAAGGCTACCATTATTGGTGTGGTTGTGACGGCTACCAGTGTTGGTGAGGTTGTGAACGCTACCAGTGTTGGTGAGGTTGTGAAGGGTACCAGTGTTGGTGTGGTCGTGTTCCTGACATTCAGTGACAGCGTGACTATGTGTTCATATCTGGCAGGATTATGATACGGTTGTGTCTGCCTGGAGAGAGACATTGTGCGCGACGCAGCAGACGTACATTAAGACTTCACTAGCTAACAAACCACTTAATCTTTAGCTCCGCACAGGATAAAAGTATTCATAAATCCATTTGCAGCCGGTATATAAACACTTTCTAAATCAACTTATTACAAAACCGATTTCCTATCATTATATGCAAAAATATATATATATAATAATATTAACTAATATATGAGAAAAAACGCGATTTCGTTTTCATTTCCTAACCGATATCACTGGATTTCGCATTCATTCAGACAGTCGGTTGTCTGTTGTTATAATCATTTACTGACTTCATAAAACTTGCGAGAGTTGGTATTTGGCCTGTAGTTTAAACTGGAGGATTGGGTACATTCAGCAACGAAAAAACACCTGGTTGCCCAATCTTGCGGAAAAGAGCAACGTGAGCCTAACAAGTGAACGAAAACACGAGTGTCTTCAAGAATGCAACCCATAATGACCAAACCACACACCAGAAGATGAGGGAACAACGACGTTTTCTGTCGGTTTTTGGCCTTTATATTATCGTGTGACGCTATATTGACTCATCGTCTACAATTCAACCTATTCTCGATTGAGTGATGCAGATTAAACAACCCAAGAGGTGGCACGGGCATGAATAGCCCGTAAAACCCCTCCTCGGGCCTTGACCGACCTCAAATCACATTTGTATATATTAAAGTACTGTGTAAACAAACAATATTATTTAGAATATAAATTAAAAGTCAACAAATATAATAGTTTTGTGTACAGTTAGGCCTAAGATAGGGTGAGTTAGATATTTTGGTTATGTTGGCAATATTTGTATATACAGTAGCTAGATTAAGTATTTAAATAGCAAACCATCCTCTGGCTAGCCCCGTTAAAGCTGTCGCCATCCTCCACTATTCATTCATCAGTTTTAACGTCTTGTGTAAAAATAACTTTATTCTAATTAATATATCAATACTATCACATCTTAAAGTTCTATATATTATTAGGCATAGGTTAGGCTAGGTTAAGTATTTAGGCTCTGTTGGCGATTATTTATATATGAAGTACGTTGTGAAATGTGTGTAAACAGGTTTTCATTCGTAAATAGGGGGGGGGATTTGGGGACTGGAGTAACGAGCATTTGGTTGTGAGGTAAATAAGCGCGACACGATCTCGAAAAAGAGCAAAGCAGTGTTTGAGAAACGATCGATCATAACCAGTTGTGAGTCATCTGTAAATTGTTTTAATTTATAAACAGGGATAGCTGAATTAACGAGCATTGAGTCATTGTTTATGTGGATGCTACGAAAATAAATTTCAGGGTATTTCCTAATAGGTCTCTCGAATGAGAGAACGAATTTAATACAAAATAACTCTTTGATATTTATATATTTTTTAATAAATCTTAAAATTAGTTTATCCCGATTTTAAAATTCTCGCAAATCGCTGGAACATATTTTGTTTTACTGTTATTTAAGAAAACTGGAGGAGAGTTATGGGGGAGTAGAGTAGGTGAAGAGCGTGTAATGAGCAGTGTGCGCGCGGCTGTGGCTGGAGCAGCACTGAGGCGACGCCGAGGGTGGCAGTTGTGGCCGAGTCTCCCTGCTGGCCCGCTCACAGTTCCAGACGTGGCTGCACAGCGCTCGGCCGGTCAGTGCTGCGGTGTGTGTGTGTGCCCCTGGCGCTGTGACAGACCCTCGTCTCTTAGAGTGCGCGCGTGTGTGTGTGTGTGAGGCACCAGCTCCTAGCTCTGAACACACAGTACTCATAAAGTGCTCGGGAACTACAGTGAAACGGTGATGTTTTATGTGCTCTCTCTATTATAGCAACGTAAGAATGTGTGGTGAGAGAACTTTGTTACAGAGTAGGAGCGCGTGGTAAACTCGCGCAGATATGTATTTGAAAAGTTTGTCAAGTGAACAAATTAAGTGAGCAGGTGAATTGGAGGTATCTGTGGTGTTCCGGGCAGATGTGAAGAAACTTGCGAACTATTATGGGTAAGTAAAGAATATTTTCAGACCAAATATTAATTTAATCAGCAGGATAGGAATATAATATATATATATATACATATTTTATATGTATATTATATATATATATATATATATATATATATATATAATATATATATATATATATATATATATATATAGGGGTGGTAGGAGAAAAATATCAAAGTGTTCAGTGAGGATCCACAAGGTCTTCTCTGAGTACTCTTTATTTTCTTCTCCGAGGCTATGGGTCCCTACACTTGCACCAGAGGTGGTACCCCTTCTAGGTAAAAAAAATATAATATATATATATATATATAATATATATATAGATATATATATATATATATATATATAATATATATTATATATATTATATATATATAATACATATATTATATATATATATATATATATATTATATATATATATATATATTATTATATATATATACCGACCTACTTAATACTTGCACTACGGCGGTCGTGAGTTTGAGGCCCGTTTAATATATATATATATATATATATATATATATATATATTATATATATATATAATATATATATATAATATTATATATAATAAAACAAAAAAGCAATTAGGGTAGATATATAGTTACCAAAATATAGCGACACTTGCATTACAGGACCTTATTTATAGAGCTCAGTGATGGCTTATGTGTGACCGTTGCGTTACTCAGTAACAAAGACTCGCAGGACAGGAGAGCGTTGGTAGTTGATCTGGATAAAATAATAATAGGTGTTTGATATATAGTCACTATTCTGGTGCAACCTTGTTATGTTTCATTTAAAGTTAAGCAATGCAGTAGCTCATCTGTGTTGAATGGTGGAAGGAGGGGTTTGTGTATTCACCTAGTTGTGCTTGCGGGGGTGAGCTCTGCTTTTTCGCCCGCCACTCAACTGTCAATCAACTGTTTCTACTACTACTTTTTTTCCCCACACCACACACATATACACCCCAGGAAGCAGCCCGTGACAGCTGACTAACTCCCAGGTACCTATTTACTGCTAGGTAACAGGGCATAGGGTGAAAGAAACTCTACCCATCGTTTATCGCCGGCGCCCGGGATCGAACCCGGGACCTCAGGATCACGTGTACAGCGTGCTGTCCGCTCGGCCACCGGCTCCCCTGCACATGTGTGTGTGTGNAAATTCTGCTACTAGATGGATCCTCCGGTCCAGTATAAAAAAAATCAGCTATTTTTTTCATTACTCCATTAATAATCAGAAGCATATATTGTTTTTCCTTCACTACTTGGTGAATGTTTACAATTTGTTTACCTGTCTGAGCAACGCGTGTGAATGAGCGAGACTGAGGGAAAGAGACCCCTGACAAGACGTTCCATCTAGTGGTAGAATTTTACATCGTTAAATTATTAAGGGGCGAGTCATGATCACATCCATTTTATTTGTTTCCAAGCCCCACCCACTGATGACGTCGAAGGTTAGGTAGCCAGGAAATGTTTGTATAACAAGTTATATCACCCGATATTTAATTATCACGGCTATGTTTTGTTGGATTGACATATTTACAGTGTTTTTTTCTACCGATAGATGGCATGAGCTGGATCGTATGGCCTGCTGTTGCGTTGGAATGGATAGTGCAATTTTCTGCCGATAGATGTCAGCTGGTATTTTATTGGAATAGCATGTTCATAGTATTATTTTATACCGATAGATGGCATGAGCTGGTATCATTGCCTTCTAATTACTGTAGCTGGTTCTGGAGCTCTGCAATTAATTTATGAAGTCTTGACGATATCATTATAATGCTTCGAAAGTTTGCTAGTGCAGGCTACTGATCAAATATGTTTAACAAACATATCTTTGTTTACAAACATATAACAATAGTTATATTTATATTATATAAACTAGAGATACTTAAACTATCCTGTGAGGATAGAATTTTCAGGATCATAAACTAGCTCTTGGCTTGAACTGTGTAATCATAAATATGTTCTTAATGTTAATTAACACAAAATAACGTTAAATTTTTTTAAATTATTGTGTAATAAGCTTCCGGTTCCCCCTCCCTCTGTAGTGTAAAATAGTGTCATCATGAATATTAGTGAGGGAAGGAAGTGATGTGTGTCCAATAGTGTCAGCATTAGCATAAGATAGTGTGCTCCTGTGTGTGTTAGAGATCACTATATTTTGTGGAAGATTCTCTTAGGAAAACACTGTTTTTGACCCCCTTTATACAGTGGAACCTGACATAAGCTACGCAGATGCTCACACACACACACACACACACACACACACACACACAGGGGGGGCCTCGTAGCCTGGTGGATAGCACGCAGGACTCATAATTCTGTGGCGCGGGTTCGGTTCCCGCACGAGGCAGAAACAAATGGGCAACGTTTCTTTCACCCTGAATGCCACTGTTACCTAGCAGTAAATAGGTGCCTGGGAGTTAGTCAGCTGTCACGGGCTGCTTCCTGGGTATGTATGTGGGGGGGGGAAGTAGTTAGTAAACAGTTGATTGACAGTTGAGAGGCGGGCCGAAAGAGCAAAGCTCAACCCACGAAAACACAACTAGGTGAATACACACACTCACACTCTCGCACATTTTCTACAGGGCGCCGGTGGTTGTGTGGACAGCACGCTGGACACGTAGTCCTGTGGCCCGGGTTCGATTCCTGGCGCCGGCGAGAAACACAATGGACAGAGTTTCTTTCACCCTGATGCCTCTGTTACTTAGCAGTAAATAGGTATCTAGGAGTTATACAGCTGTTACGGGCTGCTTCCTCTGTGTGTGTGTGTGTGTGTGTGTGTGTGTGTGTGTGTGTGTGTGTGTGTGTGTGTGTGTGTGTGTGTGTGTGTGTGTGTGTGTGTGTGTGAAAAAAATTAGTAGTCAGTAACAGTTGATTGACAGTTGAGTGGAGGGCCGAAAGAGCGGAGCTCAACCCCCGCAAGCTCAAGTAGGTGAATACAACTAGGTGAACACACACACACACACACACACACACACACACACACACACACAGATCTAGTCTGGTAGCTGAGCGGACAGCTCGCGACTCGGAATTCTGTGGCCTGGGTTCGATTCCCGGATTAGGCAGAAACAAGTGGGCAAAGTTTCTTTCACCCTGAATGCCCCTGTTACCTAGCAATAAATAGGTTCCTGGGAGTCAGACAGCTGTTACTGTGTGGGTGGGAAATAAACGCACATTAGTTAGTATATAGTTAGTAATTAAAAAAACAATAAAAAAAAGTGCCAAACCATGACGACTATGTAGCAATGGGAAGGGATCAGGATAAGGATTTGGGATGGGACGGCGGGTAAGGAATGGTGCCCAACCACTTGGACGGTCGGGGATTGAACGCTGACCTGCATGAAGCTAGACCGTCGCTCTACCATCCAGCCCAAGTGGTTGGACTAGTTAGTTAGTGGTTAGTTACAGTTGATTGATTGACAGTTGAGAGGCGGGCGGAAAGAGCAGAGCTCAACCCTCGCAAGAACTAGGTGAATACAACTAGGTGAATACACACGGCTACTGCGTCCTGCTCCAACCCCTTGCTGCTTCCCAATACAACTTACTCGACCCAAATTCAGCACGTCATTACCTATAATAATGTAACGTGTTGTTCACACTGTTAACATACCGACATCCACCTTCAAGTCTCTCTATCATCATTCCCTCTTCTTGCCTCGCCTACGCTGCCTCCCTCCCCTGTCTCGCCCACGCTGCCTCCCTCCCCTATCTCACCCACGCTCCCTCACCCACGCTGCCTCACCTCATTTAGTCAAGAGGAGCTACGGAGAGTGCATTTTCCGGCACACAACTGCCCAGTGCTTCTCGAAACGATGTTAACAATTAATCATAAAACCTTCATTTAGCGCTGATAAATCTTTCACCATTTAGATAACGAATCTTCTCTCCCAAACTCTCATTCATCTCCCTCACTGTTGTCAGATATTCATTTATTTTCATTACAGCATCCGCTGAGTTTTGCCCAGAGTTTCTCATTAATCTTTTCTTAAGCATTTCTTGCTAATCTGTCCGCGGCTTTTGCTGCCTTGAATCTTGTTATATCCGAACCTTTATTAGCTTGTTTTATTCGTTCCAAGATGGTTATTGATCTTTCTGATATTAATGTGTTTTTAATATTACTGCTGTTGTTCTTGTTGGTGTTATTCTTCATTGTTTGAGATATTTGGTGTTTTTCTTGCTATAAAAGTTTCTTAGTATGAATTATTAATGTTGCTGCGGCCGATTTGTTTTATGTGTAATTCTTTCGTTAGTTTTTACTTATTCCTTTGAAACTTATTATTATTAATATTAATTGTATAATAACAATAATACTAATACTAATAATAATAATAATAATTATGAACAAATCCACAAGGGCCTTGATGAGGATTTGTTCATTTGATATATCACGTTATTGTGATTTCCGTGTGCAATAATAATAATATTAATAATAAAATGATCACCAAGAAATCCCACTGATGTGATATATATATTAACAAGAAAATCAACTGGAGCTCCGAGATGACTCGAATCTGATACCGGTTCGAGTCACCTCGGAGATGCAGGTGATTTTTTCATTAACAATAATAAGATGAAAGAGAAGAAGTGGAAGAATAATATGATTATTTTAATTCTTATTAATTTGAATAATCACATCAAAAATTATTATTATTATTATTATTATTATTATTATTATTATTGTAATTATTATTATTATTATTATTATTATTATTATTATTATTATTATTGTAATTATTATTATTTATTATTATTATTATTATTATTATTATTATTATTTTGATTGTATTAATTAACATTAATAATCATTGCATTCCTGTGTCTTAAAATGTTTCAGCACCTTGTGTTGGCCTCAAGGATCCACGGAGAGATTCCAATGCTAACAATGGTCACGAGATCACTCGCTGGCGAGAAATATATATCTGTAAATTAACTTATTTATCACCAAACGCAAAAAATTTAGGCGTAGGATTACTCACATGCACCCAGAAGAGTATAACCATATGTATCACTGTACAAGAAAACGCCTAACTGGCGGGAATACAATATAACATAATTTCCCTATTTCAGTATTCTTTTATATATTATAATATTTCTAAGTCTGTTACCAGTCCTCTTAAAAGATTGTTTATTGTGTAATAAAAGGTTTTATGATAATTATACAAAGATTCAAGCCTTATTATGATGTCATAAGTGAGGTGGACATTCCATGTCCCGCCCAGCATAAAGTGACGTACAGCTGTTACGTCTTGCTAGTTGTGACGTATCGTGTTCCGTCATGCTTGCAGTACGTAGAATGCTCCGTCTGGATTGTAGCGATGCACAAAGTTTCATCTGGCAGGTTGTATGTACGCCGTTCCGTATACATTAAAGGAACGTATCTTGTTCCTGTCTGGATAGTATTACATGCGGGGTTTCTACTGGCTAGTAACATCTGATGTTCTGGCTTGTAACGTCTGATGTTCTGGCTTGTAACGTCTGATTTTCTGGCTTGTAACGTCTGATGTTCTGGCTTGTAACGTCTAATGTTCTGGCTTGTAACGTCTGAAGTTCTGGCTTGTAATGTCTGATGTTTTGGCTTGTAACGTCTGATGTTCTGGCTTGTAATGTCTGATGTTCTGGCTTGTAACGTCTGATGTTCTGGATTATAACGTCTGATGTTCTGGTTGTAACGTCTGATGTTCTGGCTTGTAACGACAGACTTGTTCTGTCTTACTTGTAACGACGTGACGTCTTACGTCAGGCTTGTAGCGACGTAACATGTGAACACGGTGAAACACAGTGGCTCACATGTAAACACCGAAAGTTTGTAACTAATAATAATACTCTAGACAAAATAATTTTCTAATTAATTAAAAAAGAACAAAATAGTTTCAATTTAATTATTAAAAAAATTATTTTCCATGTTTTCATATAATAATGTATGTATTTGTTTACATCAGTGGGTATACATGTATTGAAAATTGCAAGTTTTCCACTTAATATTATAAGTATGTTATTGTACGTCTTCACAAGATAATTTAGCTTCAGTTCTCTTTATTAACTGGATAACATATATTCCTGAGTTAATCTTTCTATAAAACATTGAAATTCAAGAAAATCTTTACATTATTACCTGCGATATATATATATATATTCAGTCGTCGAACACAAAAATTATAGTCACACTTCGTATCATCAATAATAACTATTGCTTGACATCTTTGGAAGTGCAAACTTTTGCTCGTTTTCAGGACCTTCTTCGTGACGGTCTCTGTTTTCACCTTAGGAACCGCAGTGACCCACTTCGGTAAGTGCGATCAATCACCGTAAAAGCACTTCTACCGCGTTGGTCGGCGTGCAGGCGCCTGCTTCACCTGCCCCCTGCCCCCTGAAGCAACAGGACGCAAACCCTGTTGAACTGTTGGCAACACCCTTGACCCGGCAACTAAGGAGAGAATTTCAGCAGAGGTTAAAAAGTCTTGCGGTTTTCGACGTCGATAGAATGAACATTATACGAATTTCATCCAGATGGAAAGTTGGCCATTACTAAAGGCTTCTTAACGTCCGTCTATATATCTCGGGAAAATTGTTTAACCATATATTTTGTCGACGTTGATTTTGTTCTTGAATCAATAAGTTCATTTACTGGTTTCTTTTTACATTTCGAAAAGTGTTATGGGAAGGAAGGTAAGAAATTAACTCTCCAAGTTTTATTTTGAAATTTGATTTTTCCTGATGCGTGTCGCTATAGAACAAATTTCGCTGAAATTCGCTACTCCTCTGCCGCCCCCTTCCTTTAACATCTACAGAGGCAGAAGAATAGTAAAGACATAGTAGCAGAATTTGCTTTATACAAAACGTGAAGGTTGGGTAACCATTATAGATTTCTTATTTATATATATGCTTTCACGGGTATCATTGAGGACAAAGTCTTTGTTGACCTAGAAACCAACACATATTTTCTCAATCTTTGCGGGCGTTGCTTACATTTATTAAACAATTTATGGCTCCGAAGAACTAAGAGACTGCTTATAACAATAATTGAATTTTATTGTGAAGATTCGCTGCGCATAAATTGTTTAATGAATGAAAAGAAAGCCGACAAAGAGTAAGAAAAGATATACAGGTTCGTAGGTAGATGTGTAAATGATTGTTGAATCCTAGCCCTTGACAAGAAATGAAGGCCTTGCAGTGATTCGTGCTATCGTATACTATAAGAATCCACGTACAACTTTCCTCATGAAAAATAACATTTCCACCTCTGACAAGCTCAAGTTTAAAAATGTAGTAAATAATTAGTAATGCAGTTTTGGAGACCGTGCACTCTGCATCTTAAGCTACACTGGACACACTACTAGCTCTCTGCGTAGCCGTTGTTGTTGTTGTTTAAGATTCGCTACTTAGAACAAAATTTCCAAATATCACGGGGCTATGGTGAGCCAGTAGTGGACTTACCTGGCACAGGAGCGGGGCTGTAACTTACAAACACTTGTGCTCCGTAGCCGTCTCACATTTAATTTATAGCAAGGAGGCATGAAACAACCCACTCACTAGTCCATAACACCATAACTTCGGTCGTTAGGACATCGCTAAACGTACCACAGGCATCAAACGACACCTGTCACGTTTGACACCTGTCTCTATATGCACTGGATCTGTCACTTTACTGTTTACAACGATTAAGTACTTCTCATTGACAATAATAAGAGTAAATGAGTGAGGTGGACCCAGGCTTATATATGTTTATTTCATGCCTGTAATTTTTGTATATTGTTCCCCATATCATGTGTATTGTCCTGAAGATGTCACAGTGTTGACAACAAGATGTAAACAAAAAAAGATTAGGTGATCTATTTCCATCATACGTTAGATGGATATCCATATGAAAATAATAAATTGTAATAATGCTGCTTTGTTGAGTTCCACATGTGTTCTATCTAATGTATTTATTAGAAATATATAAATAAATTTTAATTCATGTGGGTGTATACACTTGATTAGAAGTTCCATCTAGTGGCAGAATTTACCATAAAGCGACCATCTGTTGTCTTCACAGGTTAGGTAGCTAGGCCATTCTTGTCATTTCAATATTTCAATATTACATTATTAAGTAATTACAAATTGATGAAAAGTTCATTGTTTTTGGTGTATTACAGTTGAAACAGAATGTCGTAAGTAAAGCTGGTGTGCTAAACACCGATGTTATTATTCAGTAAGTGGAGCATTTATCAGATCCCTTCTTGTGATTGGCTGTTGAGGTAAATGTCAACAAAGATTTTCTACCAATGACATGCAAGCGCGGGAATGCTTCTTTCAGCACAACAACCCGCCTCATGTGTTGCTGTTCGCCAGTTGATAGTGCAATGTTATGCCAACAGATGGCACCAGCTGTATATCTTATAGGTTGGCTTGATGATAGTGTAATTTTATGCCGATAGATGACGCATGCTGTATCGTATGGCTGTTGTTGATCTGGCCTCTTGATAGTGTTCTTTTCTTCCGATAGATGGAATCAGTTGTATTATTACCTCCATATTTCTCTTAAACATTGATTGTACAATTCCGGAAGCTTCTGATAAAGATTTTATACCCTGATGGTGTTAGGTACTTGAGGTTCTGCAATTATTTTATGCTCTCTTGAGCAAATCATCATAATGCATCCAACGTTTGTCCTTGCAGGCTGTTAGAGAGAGAGAGAGAGAGAGAGAGAGAGAGAGAGAGAGAGAGAGAGAGAGAGAGAGAGAGAGAGACAGGAGGGGGAGGAGCCAGACAGATCCAGACACATCATACACCTTCTAGTATACCTGTAAGAGAAAATGTCTGTCATCCAAAGTCAGACGCTTGGGTCAATCGTTACCTGGGTTTGTAGGATTAATGGCCTTGGGTATGGGACAGACATAAGCTGGTTGTGGTAAGCCTAATTTAAATGTTTTATGAAATATTAGCAATTACATACATTCCCAGACGATTTTCATGATCAAGTATGATTTATATGATGTGATTTTCCCTAGAACGTTCAGAGATAATGATAACATATTTTCTGATAGACCCATACAGTTGCGTCAGTGCTTTCGAATAATACGTTGTCTAATATAATGAGGAGAGGGGAAGCAGGAAAGAAAGGGGAGAAGAGGGAGGACGAGGTAAAGGTCGTAGACAGGGAAAAGAAGAGAAATAAAAAGAGAAAAGGAAAATAAACAAAAAGGAAAATTTACAAATAATGAAGCAAAGAAAAATAAAAGGAAATCTGAGGGACCCATGCTGTTGCTTCGGTGCTTCTTAATAATATATTTTCTGAGAGAAGGGAAGAGTGGGTGATGCTGTGAGGGGGGATGACGAGAGTGGGGGATGCTGTGAGGGAGATGACGAGGGGAGGAGCGACACGGGGGAAGAGAGGGCCAAGGGAAGATGGGGTGAAGAGCGGAGGAAGGGGAAGAAGAGACCCGGGTAAATCCATCTATATAAATAAATAGAAATGTCTGTTGGAGTTTGGAGTAGAGAGTGAGGAGGGTAGGGCGATGGGAGAGAAGAGAGAAAGGAGGGCGGGAAAAAGGGTAAGAGGGAAAATTGGGAAAGGAGGAAAGGGGAAAAAGCCAGATTATATATCTAACAATCTTATAACTATAACAATAAATAAATCGATTTGAGAATCTCACTGGAAAAAAGTCTGAA
>WNGS01163555.1:12645330-12673096 GCA_020271785.1 Procambarus virginalis
GATATCACAGATCTTTACCTATCCTCTTATCCGTTCTAAATGCTATTTTCATACTGTGTCAGAATTTCAGAAAACTACACGTATCCGACCGTAGCCAACCTGAACCTTGTAAATTGCTTTCACCTTACCTCTCACTGAAACATTAAACTGATTCCTTCATTCAGTATCTCTTGGTCCAGCCATATCATTTGATCTCATCCGGAGGAGCTTCCTCCAAAAGTCATCAGATCTCTCACATACAGAGGCAGACAGACAGAGACACACAGAGACAATGACAGAGAGACGGACAATGACCGAAAGATAGAGACAGAGAGAGACCTGAAGGAATTAATTGGTTGCTTGTGATGCCGTATAAATTCCTATTTATTATCTTTATTTCTCGTAATTTGGTTTGAATTTTATTTAGGAAGAATGATGCTGAGTCGACATGAGTACCAGATTCCACTCGAGCACCGTCGAAACCCGATCTAGTATATATATATGTATATATGATAAAATGAGAATTAATAAAACATTTAGAAAAATGCTTATTACATTATGTTACATGAAGTAACTCCGCGAACATTCAGGTGCCATGGAATAGTATGTAATATTTCGGAAGCCGAAAGACACCGAAGACTCGGCCGACAAATCCCGTACCCAATCATGAAGGGCTCAGACGGGATCAAGCCGCCCTCATAAAGTCTCGATCCCGCATTGTCGAGAATCCCCTGACAACAGCAAGTTTATAGCACGTAAAGACACAAGCCAGCAGCAGCAGCAGCGCAGCCGACGGATTCCCCACTGTTCCACGCCCTCCTGCTCAGTACTTCTGAGTCCTCTAGCTCCTCTTCGGCTCGAGTAGATCAGCTCTGAGGCTTGGAAGCTGCCAGACTCAACAATATTGCGGTCACGTGTTGCTGGGGAAGGAGGGAAGGGGCAGCGTGGGAGAAGTATATCAAGGAGAGAGGAGAAAGGTTTGGGGTGCGTCTTAGAGGAGAACTTTTGAACTTCTTAAGCTCCAAATGTTTGTCGGGGCAAAACGGATTGTGCAAGCTGGATCGAGCTCGTAAAGAGATCGATGATGGAACATAAAAGGAAATGGTGAATGTCTTATGGTTGTTAAGCCAACCCTTGTTCTCTTGATATGTCACAACGGGCAAAATACAAAGGGCAAACGTAACCATAAACAAACGAACCCCGGCTAACCACCTAATCAAACAACCAATGAATAAAAACGTTGTTTATGTGGGTCGGTATTTTCATAGTACTTTATAATTATAGGTAAGAAATCATACCGTACAAAATGAGGTGTATTAGTTAAAAGGACGCATTGGTGAAGCAGAATTAAAAGCCTGTACATAAAATCGAGCACACGCAAGGGACTTGCTTACAGAGTTGAAGTTAAAATACGGTTCATTAAGTTGCTTTAAGAATTAAAATATTAATTCGTTTGCTAATTATATATTAAAAAAATCACACACGATACATCAGATTTTGCCAACCAAAAATATAAATTCAATATAAAATTATGATAATAAATTTGACAGTTTAAATTAGAGCATTGAAATTTATTTGGCACATTATATAAACATGGAAGTAAAATATGTTTACAATATAAACCGTTTATTATAACAAGTAGCAGTGATCACAGTGCTTGTCATTAATTATGTTTTACTTCTCTTCAGTTTAGAAACTTCTTTCCATGCAGTTTCAACTTTTCTTATATTCATGAGCTAATATTAGACATAGTTTTTTCACCTCACATGTCACCTTTTCTCGTCTATATATCAGGCACTGTACTGCACTGGTTCGGGCAGACCATAACCCGTGCTACTTGGAACTTTTTGTTCTGAGTAGCTGAATCTAAAGTAACAAACAACATGCACTGGTTAGTACTTCTAAAGATTCTCATGGTTATATATAAAAAAATCATTTTCTATCAAGTTGAAATATACAAAATTCAGGAGCATACGCGATACACTTTTTGAGAACATTTTAAGTCGAGAAGGAGATTATTATGCAGTAGCAATGTATCCATTTATTGTCCAGTGTAACAGCCCGAATGCATTTATTAGAGAAGTTCTTGATCAAACCATAGTAATTAAACGTTTACATTCTTTATACAGGAGATGCTTTTGCAGCCATGATCCTCCAACATAAGTTTATCAGTTTACACAACAGTATTCCAATTAACATTATACCCCTTCACGCAAAAGTTGCACTCAAGAGCAAGGAGGGGAAACAAGCTGAGGCTGCGACGCGCTTATCATCCCCAGGCTAATTTCCATAGAGATGATGTAGAGCACCTTGTAATATTTCAGCAGGCGGCACAAGTGTACAATATTTTAGCGCGATGTTTTGTTGCATGGCCGAGACAAAGTACCCGCGGAGAGCGGCAGCGGCCCGTGTTGCGGAGGTTTAACAGCCAGCCTCGCCTACACTGGGGGATATTGTCATGCCACACACACTCCCACCGCCTCCACTCTCACACACACACATACACACACACACGATGCACTATCTAAACTAATTTATGGCATCATTATATAAGAAGTGTCTCATCTAGGGTATAAAATGTGAAATAAGCTTGCCCATGACGCAGTAAAATTGCAACCTAAGCGAGGTCCCGGAGCTGAGCTGTGTGAGCTCCTCGCTCTCTCCAGCATGGCTTTCATCACACATGGGATGATAATAAGTTACCCCGACCTCCTCGCTACTTTGCACTGTCAATCTCAGCTGGTTGTAAGCTGGCGCCCAGCTCTTTGAAAGCTGTAACAGCGTCTTAGCTTCAAAATAAATATGGTGCTCTGACAGAGTTCCTGTAAATTATAGTGCCACCATGGTGGCACCATTTAGGTGCCATACTCTAAATATTGTGGCACCGCTAGCCTCCTCGGGGATGTTCACGTGAAACTTTTATTATAATAAAAATGCTTTGGTTCCATCAGATTGTGGTATAAAATTTACATAATCTGTTTAATGTTTATATAGTGCTCCGTTCATACCAGAACGGAATGCAAACCCACAACACTATAAGTGATAATAGTCTCCAACAATACCATAAATATATTTCCCGAACAATACCAGAGACGATCTTCAACATAATCAAAACTTTTCATATTGGTACAAGAATTTCAAAGCTCCTAATGGTGCCCTAGTAATGCAGTTTACTAATGGGGTAAACAACAATTGGAGTGAAAGTATATAATTCCTATCCAAACTCCGGTGTTGGTATAGTGTACCATGTAGTGTATAAATGTAGTGATGGGTATGGTACTCCAGCAAACGGGGTGATTGTAGTGGTGCTTCGAATTTGAATAATGTGGTACCCAAGTAATACCAGGTTTCGCTCCAAGTCAATCCTCCCTGGCCAGGACTCAAGGCGTGGGGCGAGTGTTACAACTGCCCAACAGGGACTGCATCTGTATGTATATAAGACAATGTCTGTCTTTCTCTCTTTGGGCTTTGGGTATGTCTCTTTTTTGGGGGTTTGGCTCTTTTCGGACGCTTTGGGCTAACCACATTGAACTTTACAGATTTAATGATGATTATATAGAGTGTCACACGGAGGCCATGAGTCTGAAGGGGAAGGGAGGGAGGCAGCAAAGGGAGTGAAAAGAGAGAAAGGGGAAGAGGGATGGAGAGAAGAGGGGAAAGAAAGGCGGATGTAAGGCGAGGGAAATAGAATAAGAGTAGAATGAGTGGGTCGTGGGAGAGAGATTATTCCTGGCAGCGCCGGGAACTGCTCCTATTGTATATATATACATGAATGGTGCTAATCTTGTAAACTAATTAAATAACTTGACAATACATCTCACTATCGGTGATTTATCTATGATCACTAACGAAATGAATGTTTTTAATATAACGTGATAAATTACTATCATGACAATATGTGTACAGAGTGTAATTTGTGAACTCATAACTGGCATATGTTGTTGTCTGTTGTGTTGCAGATATACTCATGAAAACAATATGAGACGATTGTCAAAGCTATGCATTTGAAAAGCTTTCAGAGAGATGATCAACGTTGTTTATTAAAACAGCTAGATTGCATATCTGGTTAATATAGCTTATAAATTAGCATGAACATAATTAAGAACAATTTCCTTTAATAAATAAATGTTTATGATTTTTTCAAATATAATACGTAATATTTGTGTACATCTAAAAAAGCTTACCACATGAACCAGAAGTAATCGATATTGGAGAGAATAATATCAAGTTGTACTATCGGAAAATGATCCAGTATATTAATGGAGTGAGAAGAAAATATTTTTCATTATGGCTGAAATATATTGATGGCAAAGGCAAGAAGACATGGTTCACTTAGTGTCATAAAATAAGGATATTCAACCCTGATGACCTAAACAAAGAGAGAGAAAGGCAGTCAGCGTCTATTGATATTCACTGGGGGTTCAAATATACCAGAGTGACTTTCAAGGGAGGAATATACAGAATATTAACAGCTTATATATATATATATATATATATATATATATATATATATATATATATATATATATATGTATGTATATATATATATATATATATATATATATATATATATGATATATAATATATATATATATATATATATATATAAATATATATATATATATATATATATATATATATATATATATATATATATAAATATATAATATATATATATATATATATAATATATATATATATACATATATATATATATATATATATATATATATATATATATAGTATATATATATATATATATATATATATATATATATATATAAACGAAACATGGACCTTGTAAAAATCAAAGTTGTTTTCCGACTCTTCAATTCTAATCCTAATGAAAAAACAAAGTTAGAATGATGAAAACGGTGTAGCTGGTGACATTAATATTTCCAAAAGAATAATCCTAAATTTGCCTTTACTTAATTCTGAAAATTCTTGCAAGTTAAAAAATTCATTCATACAATCTTTACGAATTATGTAATCATCTGAGTAGCTTTTAACTTCGTATGAACATGCATACGTTTTCGTTAATTCATTATTAAATACAGATTAAATAATTTATTATTGTTCTACCTTCTCATAACAGACACAAGCAAAGAATATCTTTAAACCATAATACTTATCTTCAGACCACAAAATATGACCCAACTATGCCTCCTTGAAACGTTTCGGAGTTTAATCTGAGAATTGGCATAAGCAAAACTTTTGATCTTCATAAAGAACCTAAAACTAATTCAATATATATATATATATATATATATATATATATATATATATATATATAATATACATATATATATATATATATATATATATATATATATATATATATATATATATAACATATATAACATAACATATATATATCAATATATATATATATATATAATATATATAACAACAGGGTGGAAGCAGACCAATACGGACTGCATGGGTTGCATTGCGGAAGCACAAAGGGCTGGCATGCAAGACACAACGAGGTCAATGACATCATCAAGAGAAGCCTCGTCTCAGCTAAGTGCCCAGCGGAGAGAGAACCTCGCATCTTAGGGGTCCAAAACCCGGATTTCCCCGCACTTCGCCCTGATGGCATCACCATATACTCATGGAAGGAGGGTAGACAGTTGGTGTGGGACTACACATGTGTATCCACCCTGGCTGACACCTATGTACACTTCGGAGCTGATCAAGCAGGTGGGGCAGCCAACCACAGGGAAACAGCAAAATCTCTCAAATACAGGCGACTGGCAGGTCAATACCTTTTGTTCCCATAGCGTCTGAGACGCATGGCCCCTGGGGCAAGAGTGCCTTGGGATTTCTCAAGGAATTGGGTTCCAAGCTCATTGACGTCACCAGAGACCCAAGGGCTTGCAGTTTTTTGTTTCAGCGCCTCAGTGTGGCGATCCAGAGGGGTAATGCTTGCTGCGTCCTCGGTTCCTGTCCGGAAGCGGAGGAGCTTCAAGAGATCCATAACCTTTAGGCATTTGTCTTGTATGTTTTGTAACCTTTAAATACACAATAAAGCATAAGAAAAAAAAAAGGAAGGGGGTGGTAGGAGAAAAGCACACAGAAACTGTATTGGAGGGGACCCACATTCCCTCCAATGCGTTATGTGTGATTTCCTCCGAGGCTATGGGTCCCCCTTCTTCCAGCCAGAGGTGGTACTCCCTTCCATGTTTTTTTTATTATATATATATATATATATATATATATATATATATATATATATATATATATATATATATATATATATATATATGTGAGAAAGCTGCATGAACGCGCAAGCCATATATCACTTAGAACTATTATCACTTAGAACTATTATCACTTATCATATATCACTTATCACTTGGTGCGGTGGTCACGGTACTGTGTACGTTTAGGGGTGATCCTGGACGGCATGGGTTCGAATCCTGGCCGGGTCAAAGAGTTCTAAGTGATATATTATATATATATATATATATATTATATATATATATATATATATATATATATATTTATATATATATATTTATATGTATATAGATAAGCAAAAATAGAGACTAACAACTAACAAATAAAGCATACCCACAAAGAGCAAAAAAGCATGAAAAAATCGACTACAAAAATAAAAGAGATAACGAGCATTTTCCCTGAAGCTTCTCGAGCACAAAAATGTATTAAAACAAAAAACATCCAGTGTAGCCCTAGAATTAAGACAGTTTGGCTATAAAGATACTATAACAGAACTGATCCCCGCATCTTAATGTAAGACAAAAGGACTGAAACTCAGTAACAATTTAAACATTTCTCCGAGTTGCTGACGTGTTGACAAGAACACAGGAGAAAATTAAAGGTTTAGCTAAGCCATTAGGAAAAGGAATATTTTGCTTCTAATTATGGTAGTGATCAAGTGGAATGCGCTTGAGAGAGAGTGTGTTGTAAACATACACCGTACATACTTTTAGATATAGATATGATAATGTTTAAATATCAACTACATCAAAGTTAAACAGGTATATATATGCTTACAATAGAATTCATCACTGTAGAAGAGGACAAATGAGGAAGGTGGATGACGACCGTAAACCCTGAAGTCAGGAAGAGAAGATAGATCTGCTAAGAATGGCCAAGTGATGAGTGTTTCCCTCGCATCAGATTAATTCTGGTCATGAATCCAAATACCCTCTGAGAGCCGTTATCTTGTGCCGGCCGCTCCCGGCAGTATAACAGCATCAAGGTTCCCAGGAAATTAAGACCATCCACCTATCCCAGCAGGCAGCGTTCCTCGGCCTGGCTCTCCTAGATGCCTTTGTCTTTCATGAAGATGCCACTCAAATGTCAGCTCCATTATTGCCTCTACATTATGCTGAGCAAGTTGGCCATTAATTTGATTAATCCTCCGGGCCCAGACCATGGACCCTGCCTGATTACTGCTGATTCAGGCCTCGTCAGCAACACTCATCAGCCAGGTTAGATCTTCTTGGATGGTAACACAGTTTATAGCCACCAAACGGACGTCGTAACCTTAAAAAAAAAACTTAATGCATCCGTCCGTCGGTTAATTCAGGATCGGTAAGGGTGATCACAAAAGAGGTATTAAATTATTACATATTTCTTGTATAATTAAAATAAAATTAGCTTTTCTCCTTCACTCCCATATGTATCTAATTGTCCTGAATATTTATGTGATAATATTAGAAGCCATTTAATCACGTTATTCTACCTAATTAGTACATGATAATGAGAAGTGTTTAATATGTCTAATCCCTTGTGCCTACCGACATTCGTTTACAAGATCAAGTTTCAGGATTTAAGACACGCTATTGAATCCGTCGATTGTCTAATACAATAAATCGATACGAGCATTGCTTTTAACTGGATCTACTTTTAAGATTGTTAATGAAGCTGGCTTCTTCTATATAATGTTTACATCCATATTTATAAATAGACCTGGTAACTGGATTTGTGATCATGTTTCTACATGAATAAATACATGCTAAGAAGTGAAGTATCCATGACGGTCCGAAACGGCGTCGTTTTTATATTTCCTGATGAGTGGTTTCGTCATCAGTGGGTAAGTTATTAATTGTCTGATTATTATTTTATTATATTAGGCATGTTAACTAGTTAATGTTAAATTGCAATTATATTAGGCACAAAGTGAGGCTCAAACGTTATGTGTGACGGAACTTTCATATGGGCAGCTGAACTTTTATGTGGGCAGCTGAACTTTTATGTGGGCAGCTGAACTTTTATGTGGGCAGCTGGCTGATTTCCAGAATATCTAGTTGATGAGAAAGAATTATGCAAATACGGTTCTGTCAAGGAATGAATGATAGCTCATGGAGTGATCATATTGATAATAGTACCACCAGAGAGAGAGAGGCTGCTTCTCACTGAGCGTCTTGAGTTACAGTTCCCATTTCGTATTGTCCATATATGTAGAAAAGTTGGTAAAACTTCTAAACATTGACCTTGTTATTAGGATAAGGCGCCCGACTTCTCTTAGAAGTTAAAGGCTTTGTTGTACAGACACATCTAGGCATGGCATGTCAAGATTTGAGATCGGTCATGTTCATTTGATAAAATGTATACATATAATTAAACTGTTTTGATAAATATTATATACATATAAATAAGTAGATAAATTAAAAAAAACGTCAATTTGTGTAAAACCTTTGTTTGATATAATTAATCATAAACAAATCCAAACTATGAATATTTCCAATACATTCATTGTAAATACAATATTAAACGTTCTGTGTTATTTGACAATTGACGTCACTTGTAACAGATCAAACTAAAGCTTCAGTTCCTCACTTGATGTGTCTTCACTTTGTAGTCATTATTATTCTGGGCAGTAATGTGCCCTTAAGCATGTGAGTATACATCACAAGAGACAGAAATGGAGTCATTAAAGAAAAAGTGCAAAGGAAGCATATTAAAATATAGTGATATATGTGAACTATAATTACATACTGAGGCATGCTTCAGGGATCGTTAGATAGCCCGATGTGTTATAAAGCCTATGTATTATCACAGTATAAAACGTTTTATACCATGATAATACTATTATCTTGGTGTAAAAGGTTCTAGTCAATATTTCCTCTACAAACAACACATTATTCGAAATGAGCATAATAAAACTCTTATATGGTAATTCACTTCTCCGTCCCATGCCATCTCATCGCCAAATATTCGTGTGTTTTACATTGGTACGGTAATTAGGTCATTAGAACGAGATTGGTTCATTTCACAGTTGGGAGTACCGGAAGCAGAGTGTAACACATGCACCAGCGCCACCATCACAACACTGGCACCAGCGCCACCATCACAACACTGGCACCAACACCACCATCACAACACTGGCATCAACACCACCATCACAACACTGGCACCAACACCACCATCACAACACTGGCACCAACACCACCATCACAACACTGGCACCAGCGCCACCATCACAACACTGGCATCAACACCACCATCACAACACTGGCACCAACACCACCATCACAACACTGGCATCAAGTCAACCATCACTACACTGGCACCAACACAACCATCACAACATTGACTCCAACACCACCATCACAACACTGCCTTCAACACCACAATCACAACACTGGCAGAGGCATCAGGTGCCAGGCATTAGGTAAACAGAGGCATCAGGTGCAAGTAAACGTGCACAATATGTCATTTAGGTCTTGTTACTAGAAAGCTTTCAGCCAAGAAGAAGAAGGCTGTAGACTGTTGCGCTTGCAACTTTAGGATGTTGTAAACCGAAATAAATTTTCAGATGATCTTGCCCTCAATTGAATATCATTATTAAAGCTATTTGTATTGAATGAAATATTGTATTTCGTTTTAATTTATTAAAAAACAATCTGTGTTCATAATTGTGGATAACACGAGTGTCGAAACTATGTTAACTGTGAAGGAGTTAACACTCCTTCCTGTTGGCACCATTGTGCGTTGTAGCGCCTGCAGTCCATCACGTTCATATAGATGGAACAGCTGGAGGGAGGTGCAGCAGGTGGAGTGAGGTGGCAAGGGAGAAGACCATGCACTCAAGGGATTCCTCAGTCATGGGAATTGGGTGCAGCTTTTGGCGTTAAGCTCACCGCAGAGGTTCTTAATTATGAGCAGAGTTCTCAGTTTATAAAAGCAAGTGCAGAGCTAAATTCTCAGTTACAATACCAAGTGGAAAACAGAGATCTCAGCATATTTAGGGTTTCACCAATGCAACTGCATCGTGGAAACTTTTGTTTTGTTTTGTCATATCTTCTTTAACGTCTATACTCTGTTCCTGGGAACATAAAATCACGGAGTCCAATCTTCCTCGTGGATACTAACTTTATCAGTATTGTTTTAGAAAATTCAGAGGAAGTGGAGCTAAAGTCATTCTATAGATTGATGGCGGTCCCTTTTACCTTGCCTTTTTTCAATTTCTCTCTTCTTTATGCCGTGCGTTGCAGAGTCACAATCCTTAAACACTGGGTGTTGCAAGGTCAAGATGATTAATCGTTTTGTATTGTAGGTAGTGTTTCGAACATTAAATATTTCATCAATATTTGGTTTATATATATATATATATATATATATATATATATATATATATATATATATATATATATTATATATATATATATATATATATTTGTGTAACCTTTTCCTAGAATGTTCACCTAGTTGTTTCGTCTCCTTGATGAAGATGTTCATCAGATATCTTCTCCGTGAAGATGATGTTCACCTGGAACCTTCATCTTGTTGAGGATCTTAACCTGATGACTTCACCATGTTGAGGATGTTCACCTTGTGTCTTCTCTGTGTTGGCGTTGTTTACCTGAAACATTCGAAATCTTGTAGATTTTTAACTGATATCTTCAACTGTTTAAGGATGTTGACCCGGAACCTTCGAAATATTGAGGATGTTCACCCCGAGCGTCATCCTGGTTCAGAATGATCACCTGCCGGTGTCTCCATGTTTGGAATGTTCACAAAGAGCTTAAGTCATGTTGAAGATTTTCACAGAACCTTCTTAATGTTCGGAATGTTCAATTATATCCCCGAGCATATTTAGAATGTTAACATAGAGTCCTCTCTATGCTCGGAATGTTCAATTAGAGCTTCTCCATGTCCAGAATGTTCACAAACAGCCTCCTAAATGTCTAGAAAGTTCACCCAGAGCCTCAAGCATGTTCAAAATGTTTACGCAGAGCCTCCAGCATGCTCAAGAGCTTTCCAGATCCTCCAACAAGTTTAAAAAGTTCACCGTGTACTTCCTGCTCACCCAAAGCCTCCTGTATGTTCAAAAAGTTCACGCAAAGCTTCCTCCTACTGAAGTGTTCAGGTGAGGCACTTACTGACGAGAGCCAGAATCAATGTTATTATAATTTTAGGATTACGACCGAGTTGCGAGGCAGAATACCTGTGGTTTAACTATGGTTGTAGTCTAAATAATAGTCTTAATAAGCCTTGACAACCAGAGCAAAACATTACAGTCTCTAGAGATTGCAGGATGCCTACTACTGGGCTAAATAATTACAATAAATGTTTTCGCGAATGAATACTTTTCTTAATATATGCCTTAATTTTTGGGTAATTTCCAGTTATTCGACCAATGTAATTAATGTATTAAATTTCATCTGAGTACCGAGTACAAATATTAAGTATTTGAAAGCTGCTTACTATTGGCAGATGAGT
Source organism: Procambarus virginalis (assembly GCA_020271785.1). Taxonomy (NCBI): domain Eukaryota; kingdom Metazoa; phylum Arthropoda; class Malacostraca; order Decapoda; family Cambaridae; genus Procambarus; species Procambarus virginalis. The sequence goes on from WNGS01163555.1 coordinate 12,657,007, forward strand.
AAACATGGCTCACTCAATGAACCTTGAAAATCTGTAACCTGCGCTGATGAGAAAGTTGGAGTTTGTGAAGAGGCAAGTTTGTGAAGAGGCATGAATGAAATATTGTATTTCGTTTTAATTCATTAAGAGACAATCTGTGTTCGTAATTCTGGATAACACGAGTGTCGAAACTATGTTAACTGTGAAGGAGTTAACACTCCTTCCTGTTGGCACCTTCCAGAGTTTAAACAAGTTAAACTCAGTTCTGCAGGAAGTTCAAACGTTAAATACGAAAACACCTCAATATTAGGGGATGGGGCAGGTATTGACAAGAGAAACTCATTACCTGTTCATTAATACATTACATTGAAATCATTTAGGTTTTGCAAGACCTGCATGTCTTGATAGAGGGAACACATCAACCCAGTAGTATTTGACAGAGAGAACATATTCTCAGTGCAACAGGATAGATTCTGATGTGTGAAGAAGTGGGAGCATCTTTGTTATTTCCCTAAGCATGCTGCGCAAAATATTTAATAACAAATATGAGTGGCAGAATTGGTAATTTGTAATGAGGATTAGGCATTGTCTGGTTTTCATGGGGAAGTGGAATAAACTAGTGGTTAGATAAATATTACAAATATTATTAAATAAAATTCTCAAACCTCTTTGAAAATCAAGAGAAAATAATCACCAAGAAATAAAAGTTCCAAACAATATACAATTCTCGAAGAAATCCAGAACCTATTCCCTCGACAACTGGTCTCTCCAACATGCGAATGTGGACAGAATACTGGAACTCAGGATCAATAGAATAGGATATAAAAAATTACATGGATGACAGAATAAAAAAAATGCCTTAAAACCCAGGCGAAAAAGTATATAATTATAAATATGACCCATCAAAAAGGAAAAGCAAAACAAATAAAAAAGCACCCAAATATGCATTATATATGAATGTTCCAAACAATATCTATGGACATTCATTTATGTTGAAACACACGTAAAGAACCTTACAAATGTTCATCAGTTTCCTCTCTTTCTCTCTCTGTCTCAAAAAAGGAAGATTATAATTGTTACCAATCACACATTATGTTGTCAAAGCTATCTTACTATCCCGTATTTATTAAATTGTCCCCTTACCTTATAACTCCCCATCATATTTTCACCCCTCTCCCGTAAAAAAAGTGAAATATATTGTGGTTGTAGAAGTGTCTGAGTGCTATGAGAGTTGTGAGTTGGGGAGAATTATGTGTTTATGACGTCTGTGATGGTAATGGGGGGAAGGAGACGAGAAGGTGTGTGTGTGTGTGGGTTTAAACAAAAGAATATCTGTGAGGACCATTAGCCGAGAGCGACCGTAGGAACGGCGAGAGGAATGTTTATATGTCTGGAGGAGGTATTAAGTACGGTACGGTTGGGCAAAAAAGAGATGTTAAGTGAGAAAGGATAAGGGAAAAATCTCTTTTGACACGAACAGGATGGATATGGTTATGTGTGCAAGAAATTGGTCTTTGGATGGAATGACGGGTGTCTGAGAGGGTAGCATCAGGGGATAGAAGGAGAGTCCTATTGTTGAGGATAGAGGCTTGTGGTGTCCGTGTGGCGAGAGTTAGGAGTTGGGAAGGCTGAGTAACGAGAGAGGTGATAAGATAAGGAAAGTGAGTGTCGGGGAAGATCATCAGTGGAAGGTGGGAAGACAGGCAGCTTCGGTGGAGTGGATGGTTGGGTGCTTTCGTTAGAAGAGAGTTGTTAGACCATAACTGATGTTAAGAGGACTTCTGCTTGATTTTCTAAAGTTTTCAGAAAATACAAATTATTAATTTGGTTGTGTGTGAAGGTTAAAGGCACGATGTGTATGTATCGACTACTTTTAGGTATTTATAAATTAAAAATAGAAGCAAAACATTTTATGTATAAGAATACCAAAATCAAGAAAACAAAAAAAAATTAAAAACTTCTGCACAAATCGTAGGTGCAATATTGAACATAGAGCAGCTAAAGCGTCAGGATTATACATAATATCAAAATGTATTGCAAATATTGACAAATTAGGCAGTATTGACACCAGAGATTTAATTTCTTATCATTCTTCACACTATTATAATTAACAGGAAAACCTAAATGGTATATCGCTTAAAGGGTTTTATAGCTTTTGCAATAGAACATTGAAAATGTTTAATATGTATGAATTAGAACAGCAGTAAGCAATGAAATTACTTGAGTACAGCCAAGTAACATCAATGAAATCTAAATATTATAAAATATTGAATGGTCTCCAATTTAAATGAAAGCAAAAAGTATGCACTGGAAGATTTAACAAAACTCAAAGAGATAGCTTTATAGGCTTAATCTTAAATTAAATAAACTGGGTAAAATATTACGGAAAAAGTTGTATCCGTTTAATGCAGCTTAATCATTTTCTACTCCGAGTCCTGTATATTTTGATAAATTAATTTGAAATTGGTTGTTAATGTGTAGCCAGATTTCTCTCCAAGGAATTTTAGCTACCGAGGTAAGTGTTAAATGCGTTGAAAATCCTTATACGTTCACCTAATAAAACTATGACTAATCAAGAAAAAAGTTTAGTGAATTTCCAATAATTTTTCCTGAATAATATACAATAATTGATCACTGTTTACAAGAACACATGTGAGCTTTATATTAATTAGAACAATTTTCCGATTTATTTGATAAAGTACCCTACTAAGGTTAGCTTGTTATTTAAGAGTATTTTACAAAGGCTTTGAGATATGAAGATGTTGTTTCCATGGAAAATTCAACAATTTACATTGGAGTTACAACTGGAAACTTGGAATATTACATATTTTGATAGCTAGTACACAAGGCAGACACGCCCATACATAAACATACAAATGTACATCCATTAACACGCACACATTACCTCCCCCCCCCACACACAAACAGTGTGTGTGTGTTATATGTAGTAAATATAATATAGGGAAACAGATTGTTTAGAAAGGCCGGGTCCAAGAGCTAATAGCTTGCTTCTTCAGGCACAAACAAATAGTAAATACACACAGTGTAGATAAAGGCAAACTATTTAGCTCAGATGGAGCATGAACAAGGAAACACAGGAGGGAACTTAATTCACCTTTGAGTCATAGAGTCAATTTATAATTCATTTGTAAACAGTGAATGTGCTGTGAAGTGATGTGGTATCCGCAGACTTCATACACATCTCAAATGTAGTTATCATAGAGCCCAATAGGATCAAGAACCTGTACAGAAGTTGATTGACGAATGAGAGACAGGATCAAAGGCACAATTAGGTGAGTGCAATTATGTGAGTATACATATTCCTTCTACACATCTCAAGGTGTAGAAAGAATGATTCTTTAAATTTACCGGAACTAGGAAGAGAGGAAATAGGTGAAATTTGGCAGCTGAAATGATTCGAAGAAATTTACGGAAATACTCTTTGCCTTACGTATGGTCAAGAATTAAATTGCTCTTTAAGGGATCGTTTAGGAAGTTACCTCCATCTCCATCCTTACATCCAGATTCGACAAAGAACTCGAACGTCAGAACAGTTAGATTATAATGCAACAGATACTGAAAGGCTAGTAGGCGGGGCACAAAGAACTTCATTTAACATCCCTGTAGTCACTGACAGGTAAGTACAGATTGGTAAATACACACCTTAAACATTCCTGTAAAATAGTCACCCTAGAGGAGAACAAATTAGGAAATAAAAGTTATCCTCATTAAATATATCATGTGACCACTACTTCACAATCTTATGATCTATATAGCACCTCTTAACAAGAAATTAATATTTCCCACCGTCTGGATACAGCCTCAGCTGAGAGGGTTCCCTCGCTCCTGTGTAAAGCCTGCAGATAATCACACGAGGTAAATTAAGATACGTGGTCCATTTGACCTCCTGTGCTGCGTCTCAGGTATATAACAGTTGCAACACTCGCTCCTAACACAATGTAACTTAAGAGCTTTTCTCTTTCAACAAAATTTATCTTCAGAATTTTCTCGGTGATCTTCAAATGCACTTAGGAGTTACTTTCTTACTGGAATAATTTTGACACATATTGTTATGTATTAGGTAATAATGTTTCAGAAGTTTGGCTGCTACAACATTCATCTGGACGATGAAGAGCTCCAATAGATCCACAACTTTTGGCTTTTTATTGCATTCATCATCGTGTAGCGTGTAACCTTTCAAGTAACAAATAAATCAAAACAAATCATTCTAAGAAACGATGGATAGGACAGAAGCACATGGAAACTGCATTGGGGAGGCTGTAAATTTCCCCTCTAAGATTTTGGGTGTCATTTTCTCGAGGCTACGGGTCTCCTTTCAGCCAGAGGTTGCACCATATATATGGTGCTATGCATATAATTTTTTCTGATATCAGCTGTTTGTGTTAAACCCATCTTTAAAGGGTAGGCTCGTCTAAACTACGACAGACCCCAGAGACTGGTTAGTCAATTTAAATGCATTGATAATCAAAATTACGTGATTAGGTTCTGCTTGCACCGTATTTTTATTTTCAGTACGTGGGTGAAGCCTTTTTCTCAGGTGCTGTTCAAGCAGTGGATGCACAGCACTGTTCCGAGAAAAGTTTCGAGCTCTCTCAGTGGTGAGTCGTGTGTAAAACGCTTTTAATTCGTAAAGAGGATGTGTGTGTGTGTGTGTGTGTGTGTGTGTGTGTGTGTGTGTGTGTGTGTGTGTGTGTGTGTGTGTGTGTGTGTGTGTGTGTGTGTGTGTGAGTATGCTTCTGTGTGCTCGCTTGAGCATAAACTCTTCACTCCCCCCCCCCCCCCCAGCCTCTCAGTTGTCGATCGCCAAAACAATCACTCCCAATCTACCTATAATCATTTAATTCATTTCAATATTTATCACTCTAACATCTCTTACCTACAAAGCGGATGAGCATTGGAGAAATGCCTAATGTGAACCGTGTTATCATTTGTCAGTGGTCGCGAAAGAATCGGAGGATACAAAAAAATCAGTGAATTCGAGAAAACCAAAAAAGTGTCACGAACAAATCCACTAGCATTTATATCATCGCTCGTCAATAAATCAGCATTCATCAACAAATTCCAACTCCTGGTCATAGATGCAGATGCAATAGAAGTGCATATGCAGGTGATACATGAGTGTGTTCAGGGGAAGTGTCTCTCCTGATGTCCAGTTGGCTTCATAGCCTCTGGGACTGTCAGCAGTTGGACGCTTGCCAGGCACTGCCTTGTATCGTGTTGAGGGACGAGTAAGGGGTGGAGCTGAGCACCCTTCTGGGGAGGGTAGGGTGAGCACCCACCTGAGGTGTGGGGATGAGCACCCTGCTGGAGAGGGTGAGCACCATGCAGGGATCGGGAGGCGAAGCACCATACTGAGCACAGAAAGATGTGAAACTCGATGAGCGTCCTCCTGGAGAAGTGCAGGTAAGTATCCTGCGGAAGAGGGGCACGTAGGCATCCTACTGATAGAGGGATGACCACCCAGCTAGGAAGGGGGAAGGGGAACTTCGTGCTGGGAAAGGGATGAGTACCCGTCTGGGGTCAGGATGATGAACGCCTTGCTGGAGTGGAGAAAAGTGAGCATCTTTCTGGTGTGAAGAAAGTGAAGATTTTTCAGTTTTTATGTATCGAGCGAAAATAAACCTACTCTATAAAGGAATAACCTACTTTATATAATATAAATATCCTTTCCTAAAATATGTCTCACTAATGCTCTCTGTCGTAAGTCAATCCTGGGCACACTGAGAGTACCGATGCCTTAACATACGAGACAGCAGTAATGGAACTTTTTTTTCTATTTTTTAATCATCTTTGTTAAGAGATATACCCACAAAGTGGTGAAGTATTCTTCTTGGTGTATATACACTTAGAATTGACTTTAGTCGTGGACTATGTTCAGGACTAAAGTATAATTGCTGGTTGGTCGGTAAGCAATAGTGGTAGCCCTCATAACCTTTCAGAGGCCAAACAACAAATCAGTCTTCCCTGGGTCTTCTTTTATTAAATGTATTATAATCCCTCGACTTCCTAATGTTTTCTTATTTTTATAGACAGCATGACCTAAGTATCAATTCTTATCTTAACAATATCAAAACACGTAATCAATGTTGTTACACTTGGTGGTATCTTCAGACCAGCCAGTGTATCAATGGAAAGTCTGGCAATCGTATTTATACGACAATATACGTGGCATAACCTTCACATTGCTTTATTGTATAGTGAGTTTAGTGCTGACTAAACCATAGATAAATTGTGATATAATAGGAAAACGTGGCCTACTAAATGGTACAAATTCTTATCATTTCCACACATATATTGTCTCTGCTTGGCTGACTGTTCAGTAATTCCTGTCCTGATCAAATGTAGACCAAATGGCATGTGCTTAAAATGTAACAGATCATTATGTGCACTAAAAGCTTTAATCTTCTTAGATTTATCAGCCTGGGGAAACTCATGGCTCCTTCTGGAAAGGTCATATGTGGTGAAATACTGCGTATACTTAAGATACAACAACGTGTTCTGAATAATGTGAGAAGGAAATGTGAAAATTTTCCACCTATGAGCAACAATAATCATAATACAGCATTCATGATTTACTATTTTCAACCCTAAATAGTAATAATAATGAAGGTATTATCACATTGAACTAGTTAATGCACTTTAAATAATAAGTCTACGTAGAGAACATAACACAGTCAAACAATCCCGGGTTGTGAAAATAATGTTATAAACTGGAGAAATAGCTCTGCCAATATGACTATATAGTACTTAGAGGAGAAATGAGGATCGAGTATACGTCCTAGTATACCTTTTATACTATTGCGTATATCCTTTGATATGAGAACAGAGTGAAGGAACGGTGACCGATCACTGAGCCCAAGTGATCGAATGCTGACCAGCAAAAAACGAAGCTATATAGCTCTACCGACTACAAATGCTAGAAGAGACACTCAATGATAACATTATTCCTGTGTGAACTACATCATTATAGCTCACAATAACATCTGCTCTCCTGAATCAGATTAACTGATCGGCAAGAATGTTATTTTTTCTAAATCAGCAATTGTTTTAAAAACATCATAATTAACATTAAGAATTAACAAACATATCTGCAAAAGAGATCGCAATTTGAGTTTATATATATATACTCAAATTGTATTGTTTGCTTTTGCATTATCAATGTGGCGTTGATATATGTACGCTTCCGACATTGTTCATGAATAGACCAAAATTATTTTAAGTACAAGTCCACTACGGGTTCACCATAGCCCGTGCTACTTGGAACTTTTGTTCCACTTTTGTTCCAAGTAGCTGAATGTTAATACATTCAGCTACTTGGCTACTGTTCAGCAAACACCTACTTGGAACTTTTGTTCCAAGTAGCTGAATGTTAAAACAGCAACTACGTCATAAGTAAATATATAATATACAAAGTATTTATATAAAACGTATACAATATAGCATATTCTTATATACATTAAATTGTAAATCTCAACAACAGTGGCCCCATTGGTCGGCCTCAAGCACGTACAGCCCATTATCAACTGTAAAGACTTCATAAACAATAAAGTGATACACTAATATTTGCAAGGTGGATTGTTAACTATGATAAGCAAATAAATTACCTATGATCCAAAGGACATATTGACCATGTTGAACTCCAGCTCTCATCGCTCCTGGTTGTTAACAGTAACTATACCACATAGGTATATCCTATTAGATGAGGGGGGTTATGTTCTTGCTAAAATGTTGGTATAGAAATAATTTTTATCTCTCCGTACTTGCCATGGAGGCTGACATGCGGCAAGAAAATAATAACCACCAAATTTCCTCTGAAATCATCTTGACTAATACGTAAATTGAAGGGGAGCGTGACATATATATTAACGCACATATCTTTGCACCTGTGTATATATTTATATACGTATGTATTTGTATAGGTGTGTAATCACCTATATGTGCTTTCGGGGGTTGAGCTTTGGCTCTTTGGTCCCGAGTTGTTACATTTATACATCATACGTTTATGTGTATAAATGTATGTGTAAATATATGCATTTATGAATGAATATATACATTAAGCTGGTGTTCATAATATGCTAAAATGCAAATACGAAAGAAAAAATGCAGTTCAGGGTCATGAGCCCAGGACAATGAAAGTCTGCTAGTAACCTGGTTATAACGAACCCTTTTAATCTACGAAGATCCACTAGAGTTCCATTCACCTGGGCTCGAGGAGATTCGAACCGTGGAGCCCACGTGTGTGCGGGCGAAGCTCTATCGACCGAGATATTGAGTAGCCCATCACCCATCATCATTTGATCCACTAGAGTGTTGGTCACTGCAGAAGGTCTAAATCACTTTAATTCACGCTTGACCTGATTCCCCAGCCTGATTAAATCTGATATTTAACCCAATTTTGTATTCAGCAAAATCACAAAGACAAGTAATTCAATTATGCTGAAAACCACATGAATAATAATTAGTCTAGTTAGGCTAATTAGGGTAATTAGGCAAACAATACAAACGGCTTATCTGTATACAATTTATTTTCCCTTGTACATGCAATGATTCCAATACTATTGATTGTAAAGGTGAAAACAGTTTTGGGAGTAGATGAATAGTCTGTACTATACTTACTGAACTGTTTGGTATTAGCATAGCCATTATGGGAACACTATGTCTATATGTTAGAATATCAAATTCATATAAAATCAAAATCTTCATATGCAACAAAGAAACCTTAGAAGCTGTGAATCATTGACCACATCCATCACTAGGTTGATGCCCCACCACTCCCATCACTAGACTGATGCCCCACCACTCCCATCACTAGGTTGATGCACCACCACTCCCATCACTAGGCTGATGCACCATCACTCCCATCACTAGACTGATGCCCCACCACTCCCATCACTAGACTGATGCCCCACCACTCCCATCACTAGGCTGATGCACCACCACTCCCATCACTAGGCTGATGCACCATCACTACCATCACTAGGCTGATGCACCACCACTACCATCACTAGGTTGATGCACTGCCACTCCCATCACTCAGCCGCTAATAGCACGCAAGTGCTTTATAATTACCATTGATTGTTCACTTTTTAATTAAAACTCATCATTTTCACCGGATCCATTAACTATTTCACTGACGTTATTGACGGGGTCACACTATGTTTCTGTAAAATTAAAAACATTTAATATAATGCCTAATGATAGGAGTGTATTCTTTATGAAGGTAATATTGATGTTGTTGTATTATAGCTTATGACGTGTACCAAATATATATATATACCACACACACACACACACACACACACACACATATATATATATATATATATATATATATATATATATATATATATATATATATATATATATATATATATAAAACAAACGCATTTATTCCGTTTTTAGGGCTGAATATCCCAATATACTATATGAAGGAGAAAATTTGCAGTCAACATTTCTTCTCTTTACCGGAAAAATGGTTCTGACATAAAGTAATTTATTCATTATAAAGTGAATAAGAGCTGCAAGACCCTGAAAGAAGCCTGCAAGACCCAATTCGCTTTCGATTATGCCCTCCGGGGCTTTTGCCACCGTCCTATAGGCCACTGAGAAGAGATTCTTCTACAAGAGTTTAATAATTTGCTTGACAGATTCCGATGTCTTGACTTCTTCAGAGATAGAATGGCCGTTCACGTTAATATATATGAGAATGTTGTTTTTACATAAATTTTAGGCAGATTATCAATTATTAACACCTATTTGGTTTACTAAATATTCTCAGCTTCTCAGGGGTCGAATGCGTGCCAAAGATGCAGCAAACATTTATCCTCTGAACTAGAACAATGATTCTGACGTGTAGTTAATTACATAGGAATTGTTTAGGAGTTGTAAAGCCAGTAATATAATTGGTGGTTTAGACAGTTTGACTATTTAAATAAGAAATTATTAATAACAATGTTTATTTGCAATTCTGTATAATTTCGTTGATTTAACATACACTACACTGAACAAGATAGGACGACGAGGCATCGCTCATTCACTGGCCATTCATATGTACTGTCCAGTATTGAACTACTGTTCTGTATGGGGGTACTGCCAGTATTGGGGTACAATCCAGTATTGAAGTGCTGTCTTGTATTGGGGTACAGTCCAGTATTGAAGTGCTATCCTGCATTGGGGAACTGTCCAGTATTGAAGTGCTGTCCAGTATTGGGGTACTGTCCAGTATTGAAGTGCTATCCTGTATTGGGGTACTGTCCAGTATTGAAGTACTGTCCTGTATTGGGGTACTGTCCAGTATTGAGATGCTGTCTTGTATTTGAAAACCTTGCTAACACAATTGGCTGATAGTGTACTGGGAAACCATGGCGCTGAATAAACGAACCGGTTCCAGTACCTGACCCTAGGCCTTAAAAAAATGAAAGTGAGAATTATTCGCATAATAATACATGAGGTCAGATTACTACTGTTATGAATGTTAGAATTTAATTTTCTACACCTTTTGAAGTGCCGTTTTGTAACTTTTCATTTTAAAATTACTGACTTGCAATTCCATTTACCGGAACCAACAAAATTTATATTTGATTTATTATTAATTTTATTCTTATATTCATGTTCCATTATTTAGTTATGCATAGTTATTCCAATCAAAAACTAAATTTTTCTGAACAGTTGTATTCAGCAGTAAGGATCTTGCTTTAATCATCACATTAGTATCAGCACCTGTAATTTATTTAATACAATTTTGTCAACTCTTTCTTAGGTTATGCCAAACCAAGCTGCAGCCAAGCGAAAATAATAATAACAACTTTCTGCACGATCAAAAACATGTTATCCATAATATAACATTATATAACATATTGTTATGTTGTGTATGGTGAGACCTAGGACAGGTTGTGTTAGTGTTTTATATTATTTTGGCAGTTATATGTATTTTCATTACGGGCCTAAGAGGCTTGGTCATATCTGGTAAGTTGGTACAATGATTGAGATCGTGTGAAGCGAAGATGTTCTTTGGCCCGAGTAATGCCATTTACTACTTCTAATATTATATGCACCAACACATACAATTAAATGGATTTAATTTTTCGTTATTTAATGAATTTAATGTCATGTGAATAATACAAAGATTTATATTATTAATTTTAGTTGTATTAATTATATTATTAGTTTTAATACTTATATTATTAGTATTAGTATTAGTATTAATATTTTAATTATTATTATTATTAGTTTAAACTGTTTTATTTTTATTCTTATTTTATTATTTTAATTAACATTATAATATTAATATATACTTAACAAGATACTTTACAAACTTAGAAGGTTCAGAGCTGATTTTTCTACGCGAGTTCTCTTTTTCGTTTATATTTTTGGTAAAGTCTATCGCCCCATGTTGTAAGCTGCTACAGTAACTTTCCATGCAACAAAAATATCACGTTCACTTTAATAGGAATTTGGTAAACGCCTGCATAATACAGTGTTCTGACCTCCAGTACCACAGCTTTCCTGCTTGTGTCCCATGAGAAGGATACAGAAAGTAACGCTGGAAATTCTGCTACAAACGATATTATAGAAATTACATTAATTATAAAAAGTAAATAAATACCCTCAAATTGCGTGAAATAGTCACTCTTTAATCTAGTGGCAAATAATTTGAGTATTTTCCCATGAGTGTTGAAAGTATTAAAAACGTTTGCTACACTTCAGTTACTAGACTTCCCTGTGCCGCAGAAAGTCATTTATTAATCAAACCTACTTTTTTACAGTTCTTTAGATATTTTTGACAGAGATACAACAAGCCTCAAGAATTCATACTTCCTAATGTATGCTAGAGGGACGAACTGGAAAATCGTCCAGGTCGAAAATCGTAGGACGTTCGAGTAACGTAAACAGAAAGTGTCTTGGGAACTTGTGCCTCTAGCTTACTGTTATCATGAGGTTATCTTGAGATGATTTCGGGGCTTAGCGTCCCCGCGGCCCTGTCCACGACAGGGCCTCCTTTTTGTTACACACTCCCAGGAAGCAGCCCATAGCAGCTGTCTAACTCTAAGGTACCTATTTACTGCTAGGTGAACAGACGCATCAGGGCCAAAGAAACTCTGCCTATTTGTTTCCGCCTCCACCGCGGATCGAACCCGGAACCTCAGAACTACGAATCCTAAGGTCTGTCCACTCAGCTGTCAGGTCCCATGGTCAACGAACAGAGCATTTGATTTGAAACGTGTCCAACAGAACGTAAGTATGAACTTGGGCACCAGAACCTGTGTTAGATGATATGACGATCTTCGGAGTTCTGCAAGATATACACATGACATTTGCAAAGTTAATTATTAAGAAAATTACAATTCTGAGCATCATGAGATGTCTGACCTGCCAAGCGAAGATGAACAGACGGTGTAAATTAAATGCCTGTGTTGTTGTTACACAGAGCAAGTACTCGAGATTAATGGGTTCGGAATATTGCAAATGAATGCAGCCAGCAACTGCCCACGTCTGTCAGTAAGGTACCACGATGTATTGTCTACTATTGCCTAACAACAAGCTGCGCAGACACCACTGATTCCAAATTAACACACACACACACACACACACACACACACACACACACACACACACACACACACACACACACACACACACACACACACATACACACACATACACACACACACACACACACACACACACACACACACACACACACACACACACACACACACACACACACACACACACACACACACACATACACAGGTAGCCAGGTAGGATAGGGGATAGCGCCAGGGGCCAGGGGCCAGGTAGCCTGGTGGATAGCGCGCAGGACTCGTAATTCTGTGGCGCGGGTTCGATTCCCGCACCCGGCAGAAACAAATGGGCAAAGTTTCTTTCACCCTGAATGCCCCTGTTTCCTAGCAGTAAATAGGTACCTGGGAGTTAGTCAGCTGTCACGGGCTGCTTCCTGGGGTGTGTGTGTGTGTGTGAAAAAAAAAAGTAGTTAGTGTAGTTAGTAAACAGTTGATTGACAGTTGAGAGGCGGGCCGAAAGAGCAAAGCTCAACCCCCGTAAAATACAACTAAGTGAATACACACACACACACACACACACACACGTCCCCAGTTCTTCCATCGCACAAACACCCTCTCTGTCTCTCTTCATACACCTTCCTTATTTATCCCCTTCATTGTAAGTATCTTTAACCCCAGTCCACCTGACTCAATACACACCTGCCCGAGTTGAACAACCACCCTGGTCCACACGTCGACGAAATACATCCCCTCTCTCTTTAACAAGTCCCAAACAAGTCTAGGATAGAGGCAGAGACAGACTGACACAGAGACAGACAAAGCTAAAACAAAGAGACAAGTAGAGTGGCAGTGACAGACATTCACACATATATATTTTATAAGGATGAATACAATTGTTTTTAAATAGCCTGATGGATGGTTAGCTGATGAGAAACTTCTTGACATGATATCAGTTGTAGTCTCATATGGAATGAATTGGAAATGTCACCCATGGAAAATAAGCCTTCTTTCGTCTTTCTGCATTTTTATAATAAATAAAATGTGGCATAATAAGTTATATAATGTAGTCTCAAGCTTTTCGGAACTGTGAAGAGCGTGTGAGTATAGTACTTGTACAGCCCTAGGTGCATGTAATGAGTAGTTAACGTAATTTTTCGTATAATTTAATTTACAGGGAAAAGGCATAATTCACACTTAACATAAGTAAGGAGCATAAAAAACACATTCAGACCTCCACGGTCTCGCATCATGCAGGTCGGCGTTCAATCCCCGACCGTCCAAGTGGTTGGGCACTATTCCATCACCCCCCCCCCACCCTTTCCCATCACAAAACCTTATCCTAATCCCTTCCCAGTACTATATCGTCGTAATAGCTTGGCGTTTTCCCCCCCTGATAGTTCCCCTTCCCTTCCAGGTATAATCGCGATTGGTAGAAAAAAAATTGTGTATATATTTTGAGCACCTACAATGTACTGTGCACTTAGCGGCCTTAACGTTACTGTTGACAAAAGTGTCAGCAGCAACAGGACGGAGTGTGAGAGGTGACGTGGGGACTACACATTGACCAGGCACTTAACTGTGTATGTGATGAAGGTGACACATGAGCCAGGAGTAGCAGGATTCAATTATATTATATCGAGAAAACTTTATACTTCATAGACGAAAACGCTTGATTTTTTATTTAACAAAATTAGATATATTGTTTTTTAAATCGACGGATAAGTAGTTACCTTTCACATGATGGACCATTATCTATCTCTCTCTCTCTCTCTCTCTCTCTCTCTCTCTATATATATATATATATATATATATATATATATATATATATATATATATATATATATATATATATATATATATTATATATAGACATATATATAATATATATATATTTGTTTTAGATAATCGATAAATTCATTTTACCGAGCATTAATTATATTTATATTATTGTACTAACCGGAAATGTTTAACAAAAATATTGACTACTAATTAACCAAATAACAAAATGTATAGAGATATGATCCATTGTGACACTCGGGGTTAAACTAGTGATACGTTGTCAAAATATTATATATTTATGACTGATGAGAGTATTAATGAGTGGTATGCATTATAGCTTAATTTTTTGTGATTTTTATGCTGCAAATGATGCAGCTGCGATATGTGGTAAAGTGGAAAACGAATTTGTCAATAATTATAAATTAAAATATGCAACCTCTATGAACAATTACTTGTCGGTAATATCATTGGTCAAGCGTAATTAGTGAATGCATGTATATATATATATATATATATATATATATATATATATATATATATATATATATATATATATATATATATATATATAATATATATATAATATATATATATATATATATGCGAACAAGCCTGAAGGGTCCCAGGGACTATATGCGAATGAATAATATATATATTCATATATATATAGATTAGATAGATAGATAGATAGATAGATAGATAGATAGATAGATAGATTTATAGATTCCATAGGATTATTTTATTCTATAGGCAACGGAATGCAAGGGCAAGAGGGTTCCAAATTCACGTGAACGCTACACTCTGATATCCCCACAACGACTACCTACATGTCGGAGGGGGGAGGGGAATACATCGAGCCAGTCACCGGATATGTGTCAGGTTATTCCGCAGTTACACGTCTCACAATTGGTTGTAACAGCTCATGTCTCGCCCAAACGTTCATTACCCCTTCCAGCACATGCGGAATATTATCCTTCCAGCTCACACGTATTAAAATCATTCCAGGCCACAATATACTGGAACCACAGGTAGTCCACTCGATTTTCAGCCCCTTCCAGCTCACGTGAAGGAGGGTTTGTATCGTGTTCACGTGTCCGGTCAACACGTTAGAGATCCCAGTCCATCTCACACGAAAGAGAGCTCCTCGCAGCCTTCCCGTTGTTATACTCTTCCAGCCTATCCAAATGTTTATTTCCGTTATACCAAAACTACATAAAGGGAGGTATGGCTTTGTGTCAGCCAGATAGGTTGTGAAACACAACGCAACATATATTTGCTGCTACTATTTCAGCATGCTGTACATTACGGCCCCTCAATGCATAACAAGCGGGAGGTTCTGATGGCAGCACTCGTGTTAGCGGGAGGTCTGATGGCAGCACTCGTGTAGCGGGAGGTCTGATGGCCAGCACTCGTGTAGCGGGAGGTCTGAGGCAGCACTCGTGTAGCGGGGAGGTCTGATGGCAGCACTCGGTGTAGCGGGAGGTCTGATGGCAGCACTCGTGTAGCGGGTGGTCTGATGGCAGCACTCGTGTAGCGGGAGGTCGATGCAGCACTCGTGTAGCGGGAGGTCTGATGGCAGCACTCGTGTAGCGGGAGGTCTGATGGCAGCACTCGTGTAGCGGGAGGTCTGATGGCAGCACTCGTGTAGCGGGAGGTCTGATGGCAGCACTCGTGTAGCGGGAGGTCTGATGACAGCACTCGTGTAGCCGGAGGTCTGATGGCAGCACTCGTGTAGCGGGAGGTCTGATGGCAGCACTCGTGTAGCGGGAGGTCTGATGGCAGCACTC
>WNGS01163555.1:12680533-12694320 GCA_020271785.1 Procambarus virginalis
GGTAAGTAATAAATATTTATTTATATCTTACTGTTTACACGGTATTAATTATATTGAATTTTTATAAATATAATTCTCATTTGTACGTTAAAATTTAATTTGACACTTTTTTGTTAAATTTAGTACCTTTCAGTTAAATTTAGTACTTTTTAGGTTGCAATTTTGGTACATTTATTAAATAGTTTGAGAGCCCTGCTTAGTGGCAGCAGGGAATTCTGAGAATGGGGTGGTAGCTGTCATAACCTCTTTGACTGTATGTGGTAATATTATGGAGTGTTAAGACCTTCAGGTGAAATAAGCCATGATTGTAAAATTATTTAATTTTTATAATTTCTTTCTCATCGAGTGGTTGAAATATCTAGTGATGTTTATGGAACATTCCTGCAATTAATTTGGAATCATTAACTGTCACCATTAATATTCTTGTATGTGTGTCATATTTTTCAGGAATTCCACTATTTCGATTAGGCAATTATTCAGCATAGGCTGTAGGATGGTTAGGTCAAAGTGGGGAGGACATGTGTGACCCAAGTGGAAAACGAATCATAGTTTAACTCACAATAACAACTCATTTCACAGTATCATTACAGCAGTAAATAAAAAATAATCCACACTCTCAATGACTGACTATTCCGACAGCTCTGTGCTGAGAATGGCAAATAATCTGAACGTGTACCTCTTCACGCTGAAGTTTACTGGCTATTTAAGACGCATTTCAAACTTTTCGTCACTATATTCGGATTAAGTGAAAGCACACATGTTTTTTCCTTGTGATAAACTTAGAAAGATTTTACCCGATACTGCATATTTATCAGACTTATTTGCTGCGCTCAATGAGATAAATTTGAAGTTGGAAGTAAATGAGATCAATCTTATTAAGGCTAATCTGGTTGTCTACGTTTATTTCTTAATAAAAATGTTGTCAGGTCATTGTCAAATGTTGTTGTCAAAAAAATTGTCAAAAAAATGTTGTCAGTGTTGTCAATAAAAAAGTTACAGATCATTGTGAAATGTACGAATTTCCGAGCTTATCAGAACTAGAAAGTAAAAGTGGAATACACAAAGATAATTAACGTGTTTATAGTGACCGTTTGATATATTGCGTAAACATACGGCGGAGAGATTTATGAATCATCTTTAGTTAGATTTGCCAGATGAATCTTGACCGGTTTTCGAAAACGCAAAACAGACCATTCTACCTTCTGGTTTAAAAATGTATCATAATAACGTAATTGAAGGTAAACATGTAGCTGGGGCACTGGAGATGAGTCTACACAACCAAGGTGACGGAACTACAAAAATGTTTGTGAATCACTGTTCTATACAGCAGTTTAGACCTCACGTCTAATAGTAAGGGTCATTCCTCTGACAGTCTTGACCACGCCTTCAATAAACTAATCCCGACAATAAATAATCTTGAATGCGCCTCCAGTAGACTAGACTCGGATAGTAGCAATCTTGACTAAGTCACCAGTAGACCGTTGACACAACCATTAACAAACTTAACCACGCCTCCCATAGACTACTATCAGCTGTGTTACGAAAATATATATAAACAAAAACGGATAATCTATAAATAACTGGATTATATAAATAAAGAAATACAAGCACTCTGAACTATAATTTTGAATTTAAAATATAATCATGGGCGGTTTAGATAAAATTATGCACCTTTCCTGACCATTAGTGTTCTGAAAGGGCATTTTCCTTTTCACACATCCACTTAAAAATATATATTTTCTCCAAAAGGATTTACTTATAAAGCTGGTGTGAAAGTGCTCGAGCTTCGAATCTTTATAAATAATGAATCAAAGCATCATCCGACAAGTCGGGTGGGAGGAAGCAGCTTATCTCTACTGCTGTGTATGGTGAGGTCGTTTGGAGGAGAGCTTGCTTCCCCTACGGTGTATAGTGAGGTCGTTTGGAGTAGTACTTGCTTCTCCTACGGTGTATGGTGAGGTCGTTTGGAGTAGTACTTACTTCTCCTACGGTGTATGGTGAGGTCTTTTGGTGGAGAGTTTGCTTTTCCTGCAATATATGGTGAGGTGTAGGAGGAACTTACCTTAGACTTGAATTCAAATGTAAATCAAGATCAAACACATGTTTTATTAAGATTTTGTGACCAAATCTCTGTAAATATTCAAAATGCTTGTACATGCCCTTTAAAGAAAGATAACTCAAGACGTGATGCACGTTTTTGTTGCGTAATGTATTCATTTTAATAAATGACATTATGTAATGTATTAAAATGTTTTTGGGCCGCCAGTTGTTCAATAGTGTTGACCAAAACCCTGAAAATAATCGACAGATACAACGTTTCATTATTGCCTTACGCTATGATATGCGTTTTGTCAACAGTGTCAACATTTTCAGAGGCAGATTACAAGTGGTTACAGTTTTAGAGCAGTCAATATATAACCAGGGGAAGAGGTGAAGCACCAGACTATGGGCCTATAGACACATTTCAGCTTACCAATCTCCTGTGTTTCATTTATAACTGGAGCAGCATGTTGGAGGCTTTCCCCCCTCAGTTACAGCCCCGCTTCTGTCAGGTAAGTCCACAACGGGCTCACCATAGCCCGTGCTACTTGGAACTTTTTTGTTCCAAGTAGCGAATCTTAAACAACGTTGGAGGTTTCGTTGTGTTCTCAAAGATGGCTGAGTGTAACTTGGTGTTAGCTGACTGTTGATAGTTGGGTGAGCTCGTTTGGTGTGTAATGCCTTTCCAATGTCTAATCTTCTATTATTGCTGAATCTCTCAATTATTTTTGTGAATTTAATATTAAATAAACGTTTGCTCGTGCAAACTTTCTGCTGTATTTCTACACTAAAACTACTTACACCTAAGGGAATTTAGGCTAAAACTTGCTTAGGTAAGGGAATTTGGGGTTTAGTTCCTGAGCCCATTATGTGTTTCTGTAACTATTTGCACTACGCTTTCAACATGGATATAGTGTGCATTTACCCTAACAGGAAGAGGTGGTTGAGTACACAACCACTCACATGATGGGTATGGGGTGAACTAACGCTCACTGAATGGATATAGGATGTACTATTGCTCACAGCATAGGTACGGGTTGCATCTCTGCTCACAGGATTGGTATAGGGTGTGCTACCGCTCATACGTGACAGGCAATTTTCTTAATTTAAGAAATTCGCCACTATTTATTATGCAGCTTTCTGGTGTATATGAACGTTAAGCGCCGGTTGGGATGAGTAACAACACACATCAGAGTGGAGTAAGGGGGGAGAAAATTGCAGTAATATGATGGATTATATAACAGCGTAACTCAGCAGCTCAATTCCTCAACCCTTCTAGAGTAATTAGGGCTGAGAGATTGGTATTGGAGAGAGGAACAAACTGCGTGTTTCAGTGTTCTGGCCTTGAAGCATCAGTGCTGGCTACAGCACTCAAGTTGCGGCTTGGAGAGCCCGGGATGATAACGTGCTTCATCAAAGACCCAAATTTTCCGATCTATAAGCAATAAACCACATTGCTAACCATAACGTAAAAATCGCGACCTAATTGTTGAGAGGACGAGTTATTCAGAGGTCGTCAACAGATGGCAGCACTCTACTAGTTTTCTGTCCCCAGAACTACCTGGGAGAATATTCCAACGATTCGTTGGTGTATTTTCACGGATATCGTTGCCATTGCTGCCTACGATACCTACCTTACTGGAGAGTACACTGTAACTCCAAGATGTGAATATCGAGAAACATTCCCAGGCACAGGCAATGAAGTAATGAAAAAGTTGGATCTTCTTTAACAAAACTTATCCACAGGATCGGCAGTTGGAAAGGTTACACTATGACATCATTCGCCTGAACATCACAGAAGAATGGGAGTTGTTCCAACACCCAGTGAGAAACCATTGCTAGAAAACATATAATAAATATCTATCCATTCAAACGTCATCATGAAGTTGTAGTGAAGTCAATTCATATGAAAGGCAGTTTATGGCACCAATAATGTGTCCTTCGAATATATGTCCTTTGATAACAGTTATAAACTAGATCTTTGAAGTTACTTATCAGCTATTGTTTATACTGACTTTATTCAAGCAAATATTTAACATAATATGCTATTGCATACAAAACAAAGATAATTATTTATAATTGCGCTATCAATCTACTTTGATTACCATCAACTAAAGACGCTTTGTTGAAAATTATTGCAAACGCAAACATATATCTTGGTGTGTACGATCTCATTTTAAAGTCTGTTAGAAACACTTTGGTGATTTTAAACACACAAAGTCGCATTATCCTCATTTGCATTTAAAATTGAAGTGTAAGGAGATGTTTACGAACTCCTCTGAAGATCATTTGGGTCACATTATGCACATCAATGACTGAATTTGGTTTATATCTCGGAGTTCAAATGGGACATACAACTCAATATTAAGGTTGATAAGAGTATAATTAATATTTGAAGGGGAGAGCGTGGCTAGTTTTTAGTAGTTAAAACCTGTCAGTTAAGGTGTGAAATGTGGTACCGGTAAAAAAGTGGCTCGAATAAGATAAATTGGTATCGTAAGAAATTTATATATTCAAAACTTAAATGCCAGAAATCTTTAATGTGAGTGCATCCCACAGCAGTTGGCCATGTCCCAGATACCTATTTATTGGTAGGTGAACATAGGTAAGATGAACAGTTACGTGCCCAAACATCTCTGTCCCGCTGCGAGAATAAATTTCAGTCCATTTGGCTGAAAATGGACGGCGCTGAAATAAAATAAGACGGCTTTCGACTTTGCTATCACTGGGACGATTGATCTTGGAAACAGTACAGCGGTTCCGTTCATGAACTTATCCAGAAGAAAATAATTAAATTTTAAATATTGCCTTCTGCAGCGTATGTGGCGCTTCGCCTTATATTCTGAGAGCATGGGAACAACTTCACTATCAACCTCAATGTATTCATAATGAAAATGTAAGTTCTCTCCTAAACCTTCATTTTCCACTGGTAGTGATCGGTATATCGATGGTCTTGCTTCTCTCTCTGCGATAGTACTCGATAGCCGATGGATAAGTGGTTGGGGAAACTTTTCCTTCTGTCATGATATCACAGATCTTTACCTATCCTCTTATCCTGTCTAAATGCTATTTAGTCATACTGTGTCAGAATTTTCAGAAAACTACACGTATCCGACCGTAGCCAACCTGAACCTTGTAAATTTGCTTTCACCTTACCTCTCACTGAAACATTAAACTGATTCCTCTCATTCAGTATCTCTTGGTCCCAGCCATATCATTTGATCTCATCCGGAGGAGCTTCCTCCAAAAGTCATCAGATCTCTCACATACAGAGGCAGACAGACAGAGACACACAGAGACAATGACAGAGAGACGGACAATGACCGAAAGATAGAGACAGAGAGAGACACTGAAGGAATTAATTGGTTGCTTGTGATGCCGTATAAATTCCTATTTATTATCTTTATTTCTCGTAATTTGGTTTGAATTTTATTTAGGAAGAATGATGCTGAGTCGACATGAGTACCAGATTCCACTCGAGCACCGTCGAAAACCCGATCTAGTATATATATATGTATATATGATAAAATGAGAATTTAATAAAACATTTAGAAAAAATGCTTATTACATTATGTTACATGAAGTAACTCCGCGAACATTCAGGTGCCATGGAATAGTATGTAATATTTTCGGAAGCCGAAAGACACCGAAGACTCGGCCGACAAATCCCGTACCCAATCATGAAGGGCTCAGACGGGATCAGCCGCCCTCATAAAGTCTCGATCCCGCATTGTCGAGAATCCCCTGAGACAACAGCAAGTTTATAGCACGTAAAGACACAAGCAGCAGCAGCAGCAGGCCGACGGATTCCCCACTGTTCCACGCTCCTCCTGCTCAGTACTTCTGAGTCCTCTAGCTCCTCTTCGGCTCGAGTATGATCAGCTCTGAGGCTTGGAAGCTGCCAGACTCAACAAGTATTGCGGTCACGTGTTGCTGGGGAAGGAGGGAAGGGGCAGCGTGGGAGAAGTATATCAAGGAGAGAGGAGAAAGGTTTGGGTGTGCGTCTTAGAGGAGAAAACTTTTGAACTTCTTTAAGGCTCCAAAATGTTTGTCCGGGGCAAAACGGATTGTGCAAGCTGGATCGAGCTCGTAAAGAGATCGATGATGGAACATAAAAGGAAATGGTGAATGTCTTATGGTTGTTAAGCCAACCCTTGTTCTCTTGATATGTCACAACGGGCAAAATACAAAGGGCAAACGTAACCATAAACAAACGAACCCCGGCTAACCACCTAATCAAACCAACCAATGAATAAAAACGTTGTTTATGTGGGTCGGTATTTTTCATAGTACTTTATAATTTATAGGTAAGAAATCATACCGTACAAAATGAGGTGTATTAGTTAAAAGGACGCATTGGTGAAGCAGAATTAAAAGCCTGTACATAAAATCGAGCACACGCAAGGGACTTGCTTACAGAGTTGAAGTTAAAATACGGTTCATTAAGTTGCTTTAAGAATTAAAATATTAATTCGTTTGCTAATTATATATTAAAAAAATCACACACGATACATCAGATTTTGCCAACCAAAATATAAATTTCAATATAAAATTATGATAATAAATTTGACAGTTTAAATTAGAGCATTGAAATTTATTTGGCACATTATATAAACATGGAAGTAAAATATGTTTACAATATAAACCGTTTATTATAACAAGTAGCAGTGATCGCAGTGCTTGTCATTAATTATGTTTTACTTCTCTTCAGTTTAGAAACTTCTTTCCATGCAGTTTCAACTTTTCTTATATTCATGAGCTAATATTAGACATAGTTTTTTCACCTCACATGTCACCTTTTCTCGTCAATATATCCGGCACTGTACTGCACTGGTTCGGGCAGACCATAACCCGTGCTACTTGGAACTTTTTGTTCTGAGTAGCTGAATCTAAAGTGACAAACAACATGCACTGGTTAGTACTTCTAAAGATTCTTATGGTTATATATAAAAAAATCATTTTCTATCAAGTTGAAATATACAAAATTCAGGAGCATACGCGATACACTTTTTGAGAACATTTTAAGTCGAGAAGGAGATTATTATGCAGTAGCAATGTATCCATTTATTGTCCAGTGTAACAGCCCGAATGCATTTATTAGAGAAGTTCTTGATCAAACCATAGTAATTAAACGTTTTACATTCTTTATACAGGAGATGCTTTTGCAGCCATGGTCCTCCAACATAAGTTTATCAGTTTACACAACAGTATTCCAATTAACATTATACCCCTTCACGCAAAAGTTGCACTCAAGAGCAAGGAGGGGAAACAAGCTGAGGCTGCGACGCGCTTATCATCCCCAGGCTAATTTCCATAGAGATGATGTAGAGCACCTTGTAATATTTCAGCAGGCGGCACAAGTGTACAATATTTTAGCGCGATGTTTTGTTGCATGGCCGAGACAAAGTACCCGCGGAGAGCGGCAGCGGCCCGTGTTGCGGAGGTTTAACAGCCAGCCTCGCCTACACTGGGGGATATTGTCATGCCACACACACTCCCACCGCCTCCACTCTCACACACACACATACACACACACACGATGCACTATCTAAACTAATTTATGGCATCATTATATATAAGAAGTGTCTCATCTAGGGTATAAAATGTGAAATAAGCTTGCCCATGACGCAGTAAAATTGCAACCTAAGCGAGGTCCCGGAGCTGAGCTGTGTGAGCTCCTCGCTCTCTCCAGCATGGCTTTCATCACACATGGGATGATAATAAGTTACCCCGACCTCCTCGCTACTTTGCACTGTCAATCTCAGCAGGTTGTAAGCTGGCGCCCAGCTCTTTGAAAGCTGTAACAGCGTCTTAGCTTCAAAATAAATATGGTGCTCTGACAGAGTTCCTGTAAATTATGGTACCACCATGGTGGCACCATTTAGGTGCCATACTCGAAATATTGTGGCACCGCTAGCCTCCTCGGGGATGTTCACGTGAAACTTTTATTATAATAAAAATGCTTTGGTTCCATCAGATTGTGGTATAAATTTTACATAATCTGTTTAATGTTTATATAGTGCTCCGTTCATACCAAAACGGAATGCAAACCCACAACACTATAAGTGATAATAGTCTCCAACAATACCATAAATATATTTCCCGAATAATACCAGAGACGATCTTCAACATAATCAAAACTTTTCATATTGGTACAAGAATTTCAAAGCTCCTAATGGTGCCCTAGTAATGCAGTTTACTAATGGGGTAAACAACAATTGGAGTGAAAGTATATAATTCCTATCCAAACTCCGGTGTTGGTATAGTGTACCATGTAGTGTATAAATGTAGTGCTGGGTATGGTACTCCAGCAATCGGGGTGATTGTAGTGGTGCTTCGAATTTTGAATAATGTGGTACCCCAGTAATACCAGGTTTCGCTCCAAGTCAATCCTCCCTGGCCAGGACTCATGGCGTGGGACGGGTGTTACAACTGCCCCAACAGGGACTGCATCTGTATGTATATAAGACAATGCCTGTCTGTCTCTCTTTGGGCTTTGGGTATGTCTCTTTTTTGGGGGTTTGGGCTCTTGTCGGACGCTTTGGGCTAACAACATTGAACTTTACAGATTTAATGATGATTATATAGAGTGTCACACGGAGGCCATGAGTCTGAAGGGGGGAGGGAGGGAGGGAAGCAGCAAAGGGAGTGAAGAGAGGGAAAGGGGAAGAGGGATGGAGAGAAGAGGGGAAAGAAAGGCGGATGTAGGGTGAGCGAAATAGAAGATGAGTAGAATGAGTGGGTCGTGGGAGAGAGATTATTCCTGGCAGCGCCGGAAACTCCTCTTATTGTATATATATATATATATATATATATATATATATATATATATATATATATATATATATATATATATATATATATATATATATATATATATATATATACTTGAATGGTGCTAATCTTGTAAATTAATTAAATAACTTGACAATACATCTCACTATCAGTGATTTATCTATGATCACTAACGGAATGAATGTTTTTAATATAACGTGATAAATTAACTATCATGACAATATGTGTACAGAGTGTAATTTGTGAACTCATAACTGGCATATGGTTGTTGTCTGTTGTGTTGCAGATATACTCATGAAAACAATATGAGACGATTTGTCAAAGCTATGCATTTGAAAAGCTTTCAGAGAGATGATCAACGTTGTTTATTACAACAGCTACATTGCATATCTGGTTAATATAGCTTATAAATTAGCATGAACATAATTAAGAACAATTTCCTTTAATAAATATAATGTTTATGATTTTTTTCAAATACAATGCGTAATATTTGTGTACATTTAAAAAAGCTTACCACATGAACCAGAAGTAATCGATATTGGAGATAATAATATCAAGTTGTACTATCGGAAAATGATCCAGTATATTAATAGAGTGAGAAGAAAATATTTTTCATTATTGCCGAAATATATTGATGGCAAAGGCAAGAAGACATGGTTCACTTAGTGTCATAAAATAATAATATTCAACCCTGATGACCTAAACGAAGAGAGAGAAAGGCAGTCAGCGTCTATAGATATTCAATGGGGGTTCAAAATATACCAGAGTGACTTTTAAGGGAGGCAATATACAGAATATATAACAGCTTAATATATATATATATATATATACATATATATATATATATATATATATATATATATATATACATATATATATATATAATATATATATATATATATATATATATATATAATATAATACATATATATATATATATATTATATATATATATATATATATATATATATATATAACTGAAAACTCACACCCCAGAAGTGACTCGAACCCATACTGCCAGGAGCAATGCAACTGGTATGTACAGGGACGCCTTAATCCGCTTGACCATCACGACCGGGCAATAAGGAAGTGATAGCCGAAGCTATTTGAACCACTTCCCCGCCGGCACTCGGATGGTAATCTTGGGCATACCATTTTATCAAATCACCTCATTTTTTGGGGCAACACGTGAGGAACACAAATGCGAACAAGCCTAAATGGTCCCCAGGACTATATGCAACTGAAAACTCACACCCCAGAAGTGACTCGAACCCATACTGCCAGGAGCAATGCAACTGGTATGTACAGGGACGCCTTAATCCACTTGACCATCACGACCGGACAATAAGGAATTTAGCTTCAGCTATCACTTCCTTATTGTCCGGTCATGATGGTCAAGCGGATTAAGGCGTCCCTGTGCATACCAGTTGCGTTGCTCCTGGCAATATGGGTTCGAGTCACTTCTGGGGTGTGAGTTTTCAGTTGCATATAGTCCTGGGAACCATTCAGGCTTGTTCGCATATATATATATATATATATATATATATATATATATATATATATATATATATATATATATATATATAATATGTATATATATATAAGCAAAAATAGAGACTATCAACTAACAAAATAAAGCATACCCACAAAGAGCAAAAAAGCATGAAAAAATCGACTACAAAAATAAATGAGATAGCGAATATATATTTTCATGAACAAGCATTTTCCCTGAAGCTTCTCGAGCACAAAAATGTATTAAAACTAAAAACTTCCAGTGTAGCCCTAGAATTAAGACAGTTTGGCTATAAAGATACGATAACAGAACTGATCCCCGCATCTTAATGTAAGACAAAAGAACTGAAACTCAGTAACAATTTAAACATTTCTCCGAGTTGCTGACGTGTTGACAAGAACACAGGAGAAAATTAAAGGTTTAGCTAAGTCATTAGGAAAAGGAATATTTTGCTTCTAATTATGGGTAGTGATCAAGTGGAATGCGCTTGAGAGAGAGTGTGTTGTAAACATACACCGTACATAGTTTTAGATATAGATATGATATTGTTTAAATATCAACTACATCAAAGTTAAACAGGTATATATATGCTTACAATAGAATTCATCACTGTAGAAGAGGACAAATGAGGAAGGTGGATGACGACCGTAAACCCTGAAGTCAGGAAGAGAAGATAGATCTGCTAAGAATGGCCAAGTGATGAGTGTTTCCCTCGCATCAGATTAATTCTGGTCATGAATCCAAATACCCTCTGAGAGCCGTTATCTTGTGCCGGCCGCTCCCGGCAGTATAACAGCATCAAGGATCCCAGGAAATTAAGACCATCCACCTATCCCAGCAGGCAGCGTTCCTCGGCCTGGCTCTCCTAGATGCCTTTGTCTTTCATGAAGATGCCACTCAAATGTCAGCTCCATTATTGCCTCTACATTATGCTGAGCAAGTTGGCCATTAATTTGATTAATCCTCCGGGCCCAGACCATGGACCCTGCCTGATTACTGCTGATTCAGGCCTCGTCAGCAACACTCATCAGCCAGGTTAGATCTTCTTGGATGGTAACACAGTTTATAGCCACAAAACGGACGTCGTAACCTTTGAAAAAAAAAACTTAATGCATCCGTCCGTCGGTTAATTCAGGATCGGTAAGGGTAATCACAAAAGGGGTATTAAATTATTACATATTTCTTGTATAATTAAAATAAAATTAGCTTTTCTCCTTCACTCCCATATGTATCAAATTGTCCTGAATATTTATGTGATAATATTAGTAGCCGTTTAATCACGTTATTCTACCTCTGTCTATATTGATTATATGTATAAACATGTGAACTAATTAGTACATGATAATGAGAAGTGTTTAATGTGTCTAATCCCTTGTGCCTACCGACATTTATTTACAAGATCAAGTTTCAGGATTTAAGACACGCTATTGAATCCGTCGATTGTCTAATACAATACATCGATACGAGCATTGCTTTTAACAGGATCTACTTTTAAGATTGTTAATGAAGCTGGCTTCTTCTATATATTGTTTTCATTCCATATTTATAAATAGACCTGGTAACTGGATTTGTGATCATGTTTCTACATGAATTCTACACGTCATGGATACTTCACTACATGCTAAGAAGTGAAGTATCCATGACGGTCCGAAACGGCGTAGTTTATACATTTTCTGATGAGTGGTTTCGTCATCAGTGGGTAAGTTATTGTCTGATTATTATTTTATTATATTAGGCATGTTAACTAGTTAATGTTAAATTGCAATTATATTAGGCACAAAGTGAGGCTCAAACATTATGTGTGACGGAACTTTTATGTGGGCAGCTGAACTTTTATATGGGCAGCTGAACTTTTATGTGGGCAGCTGGCTGATTTCCAGAATATCTAGTTGATGAGAAAGAATTATGCCAATACGGTTCTGTCAAGGAATGAATGATAGCTCATGGAGTGATCATATTGATAATAGTACCAATAGAGAGAGAGGCTGCTTCTGACTGAGCGACTTAAGTTACAGTTCCCATTTTCGTATTGTCCATATATGTAGAAGAGTTGGTGAAACTTCTAAACATTGACCTTGTTATTATGATAAGGCGCCCGACTTCTCTTAGAAGTTAAAGGCTTTGTTGCACAGACACATCTAGGCATGGCATGTCAAGATTTGAGATTGGTCATGTTCATTTGATAAAATGTATACATATAATTAAACTGTTTTTGATAAATATTATATACATATAAATAAGTAGATAAATTTAAAAAACGTCAATTTGTGTACAAACCTTTGTTTGATATAATTAAACATAAACAAATCCAAACTATGAATATTTCCATACATTCATTGTAAATACAATATTAAACGTTCTGTGTTATTTGACAATTGATGTCACTTGTAACAGATCAAACTAAAGCTTCAGTTCCTCACTTGATGTGTCTTCACTTTGTAGTCATTATTATTCTGGGCAGTAATGTGCCGTTAAGCATGTGAGTATACATCACAAGAGACAGAAATGGAGTCATTAAAGAAAAAGTGCAAAGGAAGCATATTAAAATATAGTGATATATGTGAACTATAATTACATACTGAGGCATGCTTCAGGGATCGTTAGATAGCCCAATGTGTTATAAAGCCTATATATTATCACAGTATAAAACGTTTTATACCATGATAATACTATTATCTTGGTGTAAAAGGTTCTAGTCAATATTTCCTCTACAAACAACACATTATTCGAAATGAGCATAATAAAAACTCTTATATGGTAATTCACTTCTCCGTCCCATGCCATCTCATCGCCAACTATTCGTGTGTTTTACAGTGGTACGGTAATTAGGTCATTAGAACGAGATTGGTTCATTTCACAGTTGGGAGTACCGGAAGCAGAGTGTAACACATGCACCAGCGCCACCATCACAACACTGGCACCAGCGCCACCATCACAACACTGGCACCAACACCACCATCACAACACTGGCATCAACACCACCATCACAACACTGGCACCAACACCACCATCACAACACTGGCACCAGCGCCACCATCACAACACTGGCATCAACACCACCATCACAACACTGGCACCAACACCACCATCACAACACTGGCATCAAGTCAACCATCACTACACTGGCACCAACACAACCATCACAACATTGACTCCAACACCACCATCACAACACTGCCTTCAACACCACAATCACAACACTGGCAGAGGCATCAGGTGCAAGGCATTAGGTAAACAGAGGCATCAGGTGCAAGTAAACGTGCACAATATGTCATTTAAGTCTTGTTACTAGAAAGCTTTCAGCCAAGAAGAAGAAGGCTGTAGACTGTTGCGCTTGCAACTTTAGGATGTTGTAAACCGAAAGTAAATTTTCAGATGATCTTGCCCTCAATTGAATATCATTATTAAAGCTATTTGTATTGAATGAAATATTGTATTT
>WNGS01163555.1:12710503-12756379 GCA_020271785.1 Procambarus virginalis
TGGTGCACTTGGCGAGGTCCTGGTGCGCTCGGTGAGGTCCTGGTGTACTCGGTGAGGTCTTGGTGCGCTCGGTGAGGTCATGGAGTACTCAGTGAGGTCCCGGTGCGCTCGGCGAGGGCCTAGCGCACTCGACGAGGTCCTGGTGCGCTCGGCGAGGTTCTGTGCTCGGCGAAGCCGACCGAGTAGCTGAGCAGCTGTTCTCTTGCCTCCGCCAAAGTTTATTCTCTTACAAAATGGCATTTGGCCACCGTCATTTCCACTGGCCATTTAATACTTACGACAGTTATCTGCTTAGATAATTTGCTTTAATAATATAACTTTGATAATTATCTGCTTTAACTTTTCTTGATTATATATAGTATATGGACATATACAATAAAAAATTAAATATTTAAGGTGCATAAGTAAATGAAGATACTAATATGTATCCAGATAACACAACATATATCAGAGGTGTTGAACATCTAAAGATGTTCCTAGGTATCCAGATAAAATGAAAGAGATGCAGACGCAACTGCAGATATTTTTCTATAAGTGTCCAAATTACACATCAAGTCCCTGAGTTGAGGGAGTAAATGAAGATACTTCTATGTCTCTCAGAACGATAGACGTGACTTCAAGAGACACACGATGCCAGTTTAATTGTATTCCCTTTGTGAATCGTTGCCCGAATGACTGAACGTTTAACATTAAGCATCGGGTGCTTCTAGGAAGCAGCAGCCTCCGTGCACCGGACAATATGCGAGGAATATATCATCCCCACAGCATGAGACAGAGCTCAGTCGACGAAGCCCTTGAACTCCTGTAACTTTGAGCTTGGACATCGTAGGGGTCTTATTCTCGTAGCGCTGAGTAACGACTAGCGCTTTGATCACAACACAACACGTTTCCACCTGAACAATTCCGAAGTCTGTCTATCAATTTATAATGCACCAGTTCCACTGGCCAGGAGGGGGTAACAGATGGAACCATTTCCACGCAGTCCGAGTCATACAGAACACAGTTCTCTCCTCAATACTGAGTTCCTTTTCAAATACTCACTCCCCTCTCTCTTCTCAGCTGGTTATGCGTCACACTCTTGTCCTCCGCTCTTTGTATTGAACTTCTGAGTTAGTCTAATCTATTTCCATGCTAAAACTATACTCGTTTGACGTCCTATATTTTTAATGTTAAAACTATTGATATATAATTAAATTATACTGAGCTGCATAATGCTGAAGACACGAAAAATATTTTACCAATTATTCTTATTTAATCTTCTACTTGTCGAGAACTCTAATAGGTAAAAGTTATTTAATTTGAAAATTTACCATTGTAAGATTAAACTACACCGAAAAATATAACATATAATATATTTATATAATATAAATAATAATAAATAAACAATATTTATTTATCTTAATATAATTTATGTTCAAGACATCGATCTGTAATTATATAAAAAAGTTTCTTTGTAAAAAACTAAGTACAAATTGTTAACGTATAATTTGTCCTACTACAAACTTAACCTCACTGTGGATATATACGCATGAAAGGTGTAGCCTTACAAAATGCATCAACACTTTTCATTATTGAAAGAATATACGTGACATAGACTTGGATATTGCATGAACGTTTGATTATATTGAACGCACAGATGTCTATCTGCAACACTTAGTCCTTTGTTGATATTGATGTTGCCTGAGGGGGACGACGACGATAGAGGGTATCCTTTGTCGATCACGCTACAGACGCAAGTGTACCACAGGGAATCACGATCTATTACCATTGTGGAACATTAACCCCAAATTCTTGTGCCAGTGCAGGTTATAGGGCGCTTTGTTTTACAAGATGCAGGAAGTGAACGTAAATCACCTTAATGTATTCCTTCAAACCAATTAATCACGGGACGATATCGGCAAGTTATTGCTACACAATCAAAAGAATCCAAATGATGGCCATCTCACAGAGGCGCCAAACTCGTCACATAACTCCTCGGTTAATTTATTACGCGGACAGTTTGATGCATATCTCTACTTTAATTGATTATTAAAAAATGTGGAGCTTAATGTGCTAGAAGACTCATAAATGCAGAGGGTCGCGGATATAGGTCTTATAGCACTTAGAAGACAATTGCAAATAAGTCACTCATGAACCAATCCACGAGAACCGTGATAAGGGTTCGAACCAACGCACGGGATGTTCCCAGATGCGCCTTAGTCAACTGTACCCAACATGGTCAAAAATTACAACTTGGAGTGCTATATCATTCCAGAGTTAATATATCACGCTATTGTGATTTCTGTGTGTAAAGTCGCTCAATTAGTGAGTAGCATAATTTCACCAGCCGATCTAGGAGTTTGCATTCGCACACTCCAACACGGAAAAAAATATGTTTTCTAAGTATTTTAAAAGACCACAGATACATATCCCACAATTAGCTTTACTAATATCAAAAGATAAATACTGTCCTCCACTGTATCTTATGAACGTTGTGACAGTGTATGGCCACCATATTAGTCGGTATTATTCGTATGTTTCTCTGCAGTTGGAACATTCATTATATCAGCCCAACAGAATCACTTTGGTACTGTCGTATGTGTCTGCATGATTGTTTCCCAACGAGTTTTATGCTACGAAGAGTACTCAGTACTGTTTGTTGTTAATGTTCACTCGCTGATGGTGTCCCACTGACAAGTAATCACTTCTCATGATTGTCCTCAGAATTCTTAAATTAAACCAGTCATAAAGCCTAATAACAATGATAATAAGTTAGGAATTAGCTCTCCAATGCGACTTCTCCGAATGCAATAACGCTGCATTTTCAGATGTTATATTTTTGTTGCTTAACTTTACATTGCAATGGTAGTGTCTCCAAATATTCTCGTGTTTTTTGGTTTCGTTTTTGTTATTTATAACACAAACACTAGTCGTTACATGTATCTTAGCTCCACTTTCTTTAAGAATTGGTGCTATTATTTCAAATACCTGATGTTTGCAAGCGGGTAGTTTCAGGTGCTGTAACAGCCTCTATTACATACTGGGAAAAACTTACCAGGATTTGAAAAACTCTGTGTTAGATCATGCATAAGTCAGGCCAAGATTCTTCAAGAGTCTGTGTTAATTCCTGGAAAAAGGATTGTATGTTGGGATAGCACGGAGCTGACTCGTGCTAGACCCACTCCCAGGAGACGGGGTGTAATTGAACGCATCCATCACCCTCTCATTACGACAGTAAACGTAATTTTTCTTCTTTCTCCGTCCAGGTGCAAAAGATGTAATCGCCGTGGCATCGATCTTCCGTGTAATGAGTCAAGAAGAAGAGATAAGTTTGGCTAAGAGGGTTTTTCTCATGAAATTTTGTATGGTTCTTTCTTACGACGTCGCATATATCATTCATGACTTGGAACTGAGGCAATAGATAGGGATATATTATATATATATATATATATNTGGAGATGCCTCTTGCAAGCGGTAATATACAGTGATAAAATTCATTGTCAGGGAACTGAGGTGAACAAATTTCAACAGTTGTTCTCCATACGCTCCCGAAAAAATTAATTCTGCTCCGAGAATCTGTATGTGTGATATTATATATGTAATTCCTTGAGTACATTTAAATAGGAAAACATTTTCTTCTATTGGACGAAAGGTCTAGATGTCAGATTTTTGTTATTGTGAATTGAGTTATTTGTAGTATGTTAAAAGACGGAAACCGCTGGTAACTCTAGAAACACTTTCTTGTTGATCGTGCATTACTTGAAACTAGATTCCATAAATAACATATTTCAATTTTTTTTGGTCTAAATGCACAGGGTGGAAATTTTATAGCTGTCATGATATCAGGAGAAAAGTCCACTTATGTATGAAACACAGTCTCCATACATCATTTAGGAATATAGTTAGTGCCGAAATCTTTCCATTTGGATTATTCTAAAGGTAAAAAATCTTTAAATACTTTTTTTGAGGGGGGGAGGTAGGAACTGTCCATTTATATGCACTGCAGAATAGTTGCTATAAGTGTAATCATATTTGGTGGATGAGTTATGATGATAGCAATGTCATCAACCCATCCTACCCCATCCTGCGGCCAGATCTCATTGACTAAACCTCTATGGAAATTTCAGAACTATTTCAGCAGTTTCACAGATAAGCTGCAAAGCATTCTGCGGAAATTGTCGCGAAAATAAATTGCAACTCGTTTATATCCTCAGAACAAACTGCTCCCACTCAGTCTTGTTCATTGCCACCGCCCGTGCATTGTTCACATGCATGCCTCGTTCACTCACCGCTTGGTATGCCTCTATATCCTGAAAATTACTTCTATTATTCTTCATCTATTCCTTCAAAGTACTTTCCATTTTAACGACCCTTAAACTTCTGCTCAACAATCTTTGCATTCAATCTGTCATCCAAGCTCTCATTCCTCTGTAAATCACCGACAAACTCACTCTTACATTCTAGTTCACTGCAGTTGTGTAATTTTAAATGTATTTTCTGCTTTATTTGATCAAATTTGTGATTATTTATCATTCTCTCTCTAAATTGCTACACAATATTTCTTAAATTTAGCAGTATATGGTCAATCAATTCTTTTTTATTCTTTAACACTGAAATTATTTGATGATTTAAATAATGGATGGATGATGGATTAGTGGATGATTTATCATAGATATTAAGTAGTTTTTGTTGTACATTTTTTTGTATGTAGTAATACACAACATAATTATTGTACAGGTATGCAGATTCAAGTAATTTTAGATATACTGCCATACTTTCATTATATATAATAATGTATTTAAAGTAAATATTATTAGCAGTAAGATCATTCATGATTTTTTATTTACTCCTCAATTTATCTACGATTTTAATAGATTTCTTTGGCCAACTATACACGAAACATTTTAAATTAGTAAATGATATTGTCAAATTCATCCATTTCTTTTCAGAATCATTTTCATTTTGTGTTTGTTATGTCCTCTATTTAATTGAGGCAGGTTTGTTTAATATTAATTCAGACAGATTTCATTTAATTTATATGCAATTTCCATATATAAGAAGAAAAGAAAACAGAGTAATTTAGTTACAGCTAGTTCATTAGCAGTAACTAAATTAGCTAAAACTACTGTTCATTGTGGAAAAACAATAATAAAATACAAACCGAGCAATAGATTTAGTGGAATGAAAATTTTTGCATCCAACTTAACGAAGTACATCCAGACTCTCAAACACAGAAGTGACGCGGCTGATCTGGAATGTGATGTCCAAGTTAAAAATATATATGTCCTCTCACGTTAATATTCCCCCAACATATTTATCATCAAATTTAGCTGCGGTGACGCTCCCTCGGTCAAGGAATCACTAACACCTGAGAGGGGCTGCGAGAAACAATTGACTTGGTGTTTGTTTTGCAAGAACAGACAAAACTGACAAACTTAAGCACCTCGTTCTGACAAAAGTTTAAAGGCCAGAATATACGATAATTTCCGTTAAATAAGTTTCTTTGTAAAATAATTACTAATAGCCTAATTTAATATTAAAAGAAAGTCGAGTACTATAATTTTGATTTGTTAAAATAATTATTGATCAAAATACAAGTATATAATTTTTACAAGTAATTGTACAACAAAAAAATACTAAAACTAAAAGTATGTAAGATGAGTTATGCATAGAATAATAATAATCATCATAATAAAATTGATAATAATAATAATAATATTAATAATAATAATAATAATAATAATAATAATCAAAGAATTCACAATAAAGTGATGTATCAATGACAAAATCAGCAGAAACCTTGAAGAGAAATCGATCTTGCACGTTCAGTACTCCCAAGCACTTCATATTCAGTGGTTTAAGGCGTGTGCTTGGGAGTACCCCGTGTGCAGGTTCGAATCGTCCACAAGGCTCCTACTGATTTTCTGAATAATAATAGTAATAATAATAATAATAATAATAATAATAATAACAGTGTAGACCAAACCTCACACTAGAAGATGAAAAACGATGACGTTTCGGCCCATCCTTGACCATTATCAAGTCGATTGCTATTATTACTAATAATAATAATAATTTTACATGTTAAATAAGCTACTGATTTTCACCAATCACTAAACAAATATATTATATTTTCCTTTGTAAGCCTTTCATTAAAAAAGAGTTAGTATGTGCATTAACATACTATATCGCCTCAATGCTACGACATTTCTAAAGCTTCTCTTATGTGATTACTGGTTTAATATATTATATGTATTAAAAATATATTGTATATTAAAAAGTATGCTATATTATATAATATATATGTATATTATATTGTACAAATTGTAATGTATATATTAAATATATATTATGTGTAATATATATTATTACACATAATAAGTGTATATTAAAAATTATATGAATGACGATAACCAAACTGATTTTGTCCCTCAGGAAGTTTTGAGGGAGACTAATACAATTTACATCCACCCCCAAGTTGCTTAAGCTTAGAATTAAATTCTATGTTACAGATTCTATCGACGGCCCCCCTCCCCAAAATTATTCACGCAATGACATATGTATCCTTTCCGCTACCAAGATTCAACTTTTATATCGTAGGTTATCTGCAGTAATATATCTGATGCAAGGAGGAAAGCACTGGATCAGAGCAGACTGGTCCAGTAACTTGCATCTAAATGCAAAGTGAGATGCAAGAAGTTCGGATTCCACCATGGCACTGGTGGCAGGAGATATATCACGCTTGCAATGTGGTGATATTGAGATCTCAGAGGCTACACCCCCCCCCCTCCACTCGTTCCAGTAGGTATCAACAAGATATACTGACCACCTACAGATTTGATTATTATTTTTTTAAGTCCGTTTACCACATGTCAGTTGTTAATCCTTTTACTTGTCTAATATTGTCTCATGAACGCTTATAGAGGCTCCCTAGTCTTTGGGTCTGTCTTCTTGTAAAACGATTCCAGGCTCATGAATTTGCGTCGTC
The DNA here is from genome assembly GCA_020271785.1 of Procambarus virginalis. Taxonomy (NCBI): domain Eukaryota; kingdom Metazoa; phylum Arthropoda; class Malacostraca; order Decapoda; family Cambaridae; genus Procambarus; species Procambarus virginalis. The sequence continues at coordinate 12,717,471 of WNGS01163555.1, forward strand.
AGTAAATTAAAGAAGAATCCTTTTTTCTCAACTGATTCCTAAATGAAGGTAATGCACCAGGCTTACCTTTGTATTTGATTTTCGGGATATGCATTTTTTCTTTTTTTATAAAGAATATAAGCCGTTGAGCCTGCATCTTCGGTCAAAAAAGCTTATTAATTTTCATATGACGTACACTTGCACTCCCTGTCAATCATCACGAGCCCAAAGCCAGATTCTTCGTAGATTCCCATTATCTCAGGCAGTGGCAACGTTAATGTTTGAATGTTGAATGTTTGAAGAAACGAATGATATATTTGGAAATTTGTACAGAAATTTTTTTCATCAAACTACTATAAATAAAGAGAAATTTTAAAGATTCTTTCATATATATTAAAATAGATTAGGAATAAGAGCCATTGAAAAATAAGGTAACTCGTCCAAAACCCACATGCACCCTCGTAGTTTGTTTAAAGTACACTTGTTTTTTTGGTAATGAATGCCTATCTGCCTCATCCATAACATGAGGCAGATGTTATTTTATCGCTCTTATTCTTACATGGCGATATTGTATTCAGATTGGCGTAGAACATGAATTATGACGAAAGATCCGAACAAAATAATCGATCAAGCAACAAGAACTCTAGCATGGATTAGTGTTCGTCTAACACTCACAAGATTAAAGTTAGTTATCTGCCTTATCTCAGTCATATTAACATAATATTTCTAATGTTGTAGATACATCCTGAAACTGTTCTAATCGTACAGGAAGCTAACAATCCACCAACTTAATTTTCTCATCAGTTAGCATAAATTATCTTTAAAAGGACGTGACTAGAATACAAGTCTTTGGGAGTCCATGCATTGACGAACTGAAGATTGATTAGCATTTATTGATATTAATACTTCAGCTTACTCTGGAAATTGAGAAAACACTGTTACCCAGCTGTTGCCTAAATGCATATTGGGTACCATAAGGCTTCATAAACAACGCTGCGTCCATTACCCGGCAGTGGCAATCAGTCACGCTGGACGCACGCAGCGAGGCACATCACAAACATGGCGGTGTAGAGGTATAACAATGGACACACACACACACACACACACACACACACACACACACACACACACCACACACACACACCACACACACACAAAAAAAAAAAAAAAAAAAAAAAAAAAAAAAAAAACACACACACACAGATGATGGAACTGTGTGACGGATCTCTTGCCTATTGCTTAGAAATAATAACTTTCGTGTCTGATGAGGATAACACAACCATTTTTTGCAAATGTTCTTGGGTTCGAGTCTCCTGGGCTTTATATGTATAATGTGTTTAGTAATAGGTTATCATCTCTTCTAAAAGGTGGCATTTTCCTTGATAATGTTGGTAATCCTTCCTTGTCAGCAGTGAAATTGTTTCTTGTCTTGTGGTGGAATATATCCTTGTCTGGACGGAAATTACAGTGGATTGTAGAGGATTTACAGATAACAGGACTCATGAAGGTACATTACGAGGCTGTTAGATGGTGAAGATCGATCATTGTCTTTGTTGGAGACAAGTCCTCGACTGTGTGGCAAGTCGTCTTGTTCTGAACCCTGTGATGCCTTTCCTTGTTTCTGGAGTGCCATTCCGTTATTATTGATTACATGTTTCTTTGCTTAATCACCTCAACTATCAATATATGGGTATCTGTTACCGTGAAGGCTTGCCCTGAGTCAAGTTGCGTCTTCCGCAAAGCGGAAATGAACAACTTAATGTTGAACAACTCAATATCCTCAAATATATTCTTAAATCAATAATTTCGTTTTATGCAAATAGGTTGTTAGGCCGTTTATATCCCATATAATGCTTTATTGTCTTCGTCTTATAAATTCTTATTGATTGTAATATATTGTAATATATTTTAGAACTTTTATTGATAATTTTTATAACACTGCTAATAAGAAGTTGAACAAATTATATACAGCAATGCCAGTTTGAAGATTAAGACAATATTAATTTGTCAAATGATATAAATAATATAAAAGACCAAACAACCTACGCGAAGAAGACGATATTGATAAACAATGGAGTTATCGACTATGAGTTGTTTACCTCAGATCATATTTTATCATTGTAAAAGGATTCAAATATGTTAATTAGGATCTAGTCTAAACCCTTAGAAGATACAACAATGTAATTACTTGTTTAAGTTAAAGGGCGTTTGTTAAAGGGCGTGTTTTAAAGGGCAAGTGTTAAGGGAGAGTGCTAAGGGGCGTGTGTTAAAGGGTGTGTGTTAAAGGGTGAGTATTTTTGTTGAAAAATTCATGGTATGATGTGTTAAGCTTGAATGTTAAAAGTTCATATTTGAAGTCAATTTGATATATGTTATAAATATTTAACATCATATATCTCTGAAATGAATACTGAAATGTAACTTTTTTTTAATGAATGACTAACATATATCTCACCTTTTTTACTCATTATTTGGGTACTATCAACCGGAAAGTCAATTTAGTTGGATTTTTTGTTAAAGAATACGTAGCTATCTTTTTAGAGATTTCAACTTAATAATTCCTATGGTTTTTACATATGTTTTGTCATGCAAAAGTGAAAATATCCAGAACGAAAAAAATATGGTGTAAAATCCATAATATTCGTGAAAATATTTTGGTCCTTTATTTTACATAAATCCTCTTAGCTTATTTTTCTCGGTATTGTCAATTTTGTGAGGTGAATTATGAAAAAAAAATAAGTTCCAGCTAACTCGTATTTGTTTTACAGATAGTGCATTTCAGTAATTAATGCATATACGTTTTTTCCACTAAAATAATGTTCTGCTCAACATATAATATCAGTTTCAATTGATTAATGTTTTATAGTTACATTATTAAACAGAAGAATGTATGTGATTATTTTGTTTTTGTTTTAACCAAATGGGTATGTGAGTTCTTGAACTTCGTTCACTAACTAGTGTTGTTGCTTCTGCTGTGAGATCTCACGTTCACCTGAATACCTAACATAGTGTAACTTATCGAGATAATAATATTCATGACAACCATAATACAGACAATATGGTAGTTAGATGGCCTCATTTAATTCTGTCTTCTATTTTTTCTGTTGTATTAGAAGAAATCCTTTAAACCTTCCCAAGGGCGTAAATGGCTCTGCTGGGAATGGTAGCAACAACGAGCATATGATTTACAAGGAGAATACGATTTACAAGGCTCATATGATTTACATGGAACATTTGTTATACAAATGATGGTTTTTAAACACATGTCCCCACAAAGCATAAATATTATTCGATCTTTTGTTATGGGGAGATAAGTATGTTTGGCTCAACATCAGCAGTGACCGGCTGTGTGCATGTATAATACAAAACAATATATATAGAATCAATGTACCCATTAGCAGAGTGGGAAGCGGGTATAGATGAAGAATAGCTTGAGAGAGGCTTCGCTCTAGGAGAGATAACTGAAATTGTATACCTAAAAGTGCTATTATATACAAATATAAAATTAATCATCTGTTTTTATCTTTTCTCTGTTATACTCAATGGTAAATCATTCATTGAAACGTCAAAGACATCCATGAAATGTTAGCAAATCTGCATTGAAAAAAATTGCAAATGTTAATAAATCTTCAACTGATTCCAAATAAAATAATCCTGAAAAATTTTGAGAAATTTTGCCTTCTCACGAAAAAATACGCAAAATTTTAATAAATCTCGTAAAGTTCGTAGTTTATAACTCACGCGTACAGAAATTTATATACAAATTGTACATTTGGTAAATGTTTAAGCTGCAGTTTATGCATTACACAATCACACACTGCTTGAGAAGTCACACTTCAAATTTCTCTGAAGATAACATAATATTATTTTCAAATGGTTATTATCTAGGCAAATCAAATATTCTAAAGAACTGTTTCTTCAGTTATTTAATATATTAATAAGCAGCTAATATGAGATATTTATCGTGAATATTTTTCACATCATACTGTAAATATATTTATCACATAGTGGAGGAATGGTATAATGGGACGGTTCTACCGGAAAATTAATTTCCGTAATGTAAGCTTTACACGCAAGAGCTTATGCCACGTAGTTACTAAACACTTAATCAACTAAGTGGAACCAACTATATATATATATATATATATATATATATATATATATATATATATATATATATATATATATATATATATATATATATATATATATATATATATATATATATATATATATATATATATATATATATAATATATATATATATATATATATATATAAAGTGCCTAATTCTTATATTTATTATGATTCTAATTCAATATTGTATGACACTTCGTGAAAGACGAGATGATTTACTATTCTTAAATATTCTTTGGAACAAAAACTTAATATTTCCTTTTAATTTTCCCATAGAAAAGAATTTATCTGGCCATTTCCACTGTAATTCGATCTTGTTCGTACTTCTAGTAACCCTATCTAGTAGCATTTCATGACCCTCCTTCCCAAGAACTTATCCAAACAACGATGTTTACCTTTAAAACTCTAATACATAGCTCTGAAGTCATTGAACTTTGATCCTCAGTTAGGTCTTGTGAGTTATCAGGGAGTAACAGGGTGTGTGCAAGAGCTGCTAGAACTGAACGCTGAACACGAAGGGACGGCCGTGTCATATTGCCAGCCCCGTCGTCAACAGGGCCGTTCGTAAGATGGACGAGCGCGTTTGCTCTCGTCATGAGCCAGCTCGCAACACCAGATGTTAGTTCATCCCATACAAACACACGGAGATTCAAACACACTCACACACAAACACACACACTCCACTTTATACACTGAGAGATCCTCCTATACACGGAAAGATTTAAACATATGCGCAAACAAACAAACACACACACACACACACGAAATGATAATAATTGTCTATGATTTTTCTATAATTAGGTAGATCTAAGCAACTTAATCCTAGAGTATCTTCATTTCAGTTATCGTAACTAGAGTTTAAATAGCAAGAATCAAAACTTTATATCATATTTTTTAACCAACGTTGGCTTATTCTTGACATCTTAATTCCAACTCCGACTGTGAAATTGAAAACATTGAGTAAGTGCCTATAAAGTCCTCAAAATTTGGTTTCAAATTAATTGTCATTTCTCTCGTCAAATCTTCGGAAAATATAATTTACTGGAGCATAAAACCTTTACTTGAATTTTAAGTCTATTATTCCAGTAGATTTGACAATGTTAATCATAGTTTACAACAACGCGTTCGCTTGAGCAAATGACCCTTTAGGTATTGAGAAACTATATAATACACATTAATTTTACTCCATTTTCTCCAGTGTATTCATGTTTGTAAAGATTTTCAATACCGTTGACAATTTCGAGGTAATTTAATGATCTCGTTTCAACAAATCAGTTTTAAGATTCAGTTTCAAAATGATATCACTATCTGAAAATTCATTAAAAGAGAATACAGTGAATGAAGTGATTTGAGATACAATATTTTTTCATGTTGCATCAACTTTTCAACCATTTGTATTTGTCTTTTCTAAGAGAATGTTAACAAAACATTCTTAAAAACTCTTTATTTGGTTTTCTCTTTCATCTTGTGATTGATTTTGTTATCCTTTTTATTCATATTATGTAATTATGTAAATTCTCTTAATATTAATAATGCAAGAATAGACTGGAAGCGGAAAACATATTGGAAAATAAAGCATAATAAAGCAGCTTTCTGTTCAAGCAACACAGAGCTAATTAAAATAAATAAAGGCAGAACAGGAAGTGGTATTGACAAATAATTTGAAAGCGAGTACTGTACTATGAAGATCTATAACAAACAAAACAAGTGCTATGCTTTATTAGATATCTCATTGTTGTTCTGTAACCTACATTTGGTGTGTGTGTCCTGTACTAGAATGTTGTATACGGTGTTGCCACAAAAATGAATATTCTATGCATTTTCTCTCACCATTGATCAGTATTATAGTCGGTTTCTTGTCCGGTTGGCTATGTAGCTTCCCAGACAGAGAATGTATAGAGTTTAATTAGGCTTAAAGTAATGCCATGCATTTTGGACGGGGAAGGATCAGGAAATATACACGTAACATCATTTATTTTTAGAATTATAACTGGTCCATATAATTAGAACAATATAAGTTTGGAAATAAACCTAAACAAGATATTACACTAACAATCACTTCAAAAAAATATCCACATCCATCTAGTTTATTATTCATCAAAATTTCACCTCGTCGAATTTCCCTACAACTAAATAAATTTAAATTGATAGACAATATTAACAACAATTTAATTGAGTCAATTAGCCAGAATAAATTTAATATAGAACGTTTCGTCCCATCTTCAAATCTCGCGAGCCTGATGTTAATTTTTGCTTAGCGTACAGAACTTCTCCACCCGGTATGATTTATTCTGTCCTGAATATAGCAGGTTGAGCCATTAGTAAGATTACCATAACGGCAACCTTGTAACTAAGGGACTATGCACGAGGTGTAGACAGACGCCGGGACTGACTCAACAGCTTTGGTACGCCGGGAAAGGCGAGGACATCTTATCATCAGCATAAATTTGAACGAATGAGTGTGAGGCCCCCGGGTAATGCAGCTCTTGTCTTGACAACTGTGTGTGTGTGTGTGTGTGTGTGTGTGTGTGTGTGTGTGTGTGTGTGTGTGTGTGTGTGTGTGTGTGTGTGTGTGTGTGTGTGTGTGTGTTATCTTATTTGCCTGAATATATCTGTGGTCCATCATCTCTCTAGTGCCCTCGACGGGGGGCTAGGAAGCCAGCGACTTTTCAAAGGTCTTCCGAGAATGTGAGCATTTTAGAGCTCCAAACTTCATAACCGTCCTATTTTTGTTGTATAAGTCCTTTAATTTTCTTTTGGAATGAAACTAATACATTCATTTGTGTTAGGGGTGTTCCGTGACAATCATGAATGGACGACAGTGTTAATAATAAAGAATCGTATTTAAATTACATATTTATATTTTATTATCCTTGTGGGCGAATTGGTCGTTATGCTACCTATGCAGTTGAACTACATTTGGAAATGTAGCCCCGTGCAGGTCCATCTCGTGTCGTGACTTTCAGGGGTCAACATTTTGGAAAAAGAAAATAAATTTATAATGTCCAAAAGAGATGTATGAAAGGGGTGACATTTGTTCTATAGACTAAATAAAGTGGAAGCCAGCTCAACACAATTCTTGAATATGATGACACACCCCATTTTACTCACTAAATGAACCTCCTATGACGGTCGACATAACATTTTAAGTATGACGTGTCTAATGTATTGTTACATGGAGCATATTACAATAAGAATTCATTTAACATAATTATTTAAATATATTTATTCTGAGCTGCTGAACGTATTTTCTTGACTTACAATGTTAAAAAATATGTACCAAAATCCACCTCTCTAATACACAAAATAAATTTCATAGAAGTAAAAGCTACTTAAAAGGCCTAACATCCAGGAGCCTTTAGTAAACGTTCAAGAGTTTATTACCGAAGAAATGAGCCAGATGAAACCTGTTAATAGACATTAGATATAATGTACTTCTGCTTTGATGGGAATTAGAATGTGAACGATTTTATCATTACCTTCGTCGCTTGTAAAAGTTACTACAATAACCCAAGCCAGATCACTTTAGAATTCAGTGATCTATCTGCTGCTGCTAGCTTCCACCTGAAGCTTAGCGTCAATTATTGATGGTGCTGCTAGCCACAACTTCTCACTTATTCATTCAACGTCCATTGACTCCTGAAATAATAGTTTCGTACAACGCCCAAGTGTGCTAGTCGCCAGCTCTTGGTGTGAATGGGAGAGAGCGGTGTCACTTGTGGATGCCTGATATGCAATATTGCCAGGATTTACATGCAATAAGAGAACAGCGATGGCCTCGCGTTTAGCATTAGATTCCGGCTGTGATAAGTGGTTGGGCAGCGCTCCCTAACTCTGTCCTCATATCCCATTTCCTATCCTTGCCGTCAGATTCTATCCACATGTTTTTTCCTCGTAATTACCAACCTTACTAACATCAGCTTATCATTGTAAAATGCCACAGTTTTCTTGTCCCAATAAAATTATGTCAAAATTAAATTAAAATTTAGCCTGGCTTCCAAATGCTACTGTAATATGTTACTTAATATAATCATAATAAGTTTATTTTAGTACAGAAAACTAAAGCCGGGAAAATTTCTTACAGACACAAATGTTTTCGAGGCAGTTAAGAAAAATAATTTGAACATTAAGCTTAAATATCTGCAGTGATAACTGTATGTATCTCTGAGAGCAAATGGCAGAGCCATCCTCGGCAGCAGTGTTGCACGAGGGTCATAGTGAGGTCTGTAGGCCATAGTGGGAGGTCTATAGGTCATAGTGGGAGGTCTATAGGTCATAGTGGGAGGTCTGTAGGCCATAGTGGGAGGTCTGTAGGCCATAGTGGGAGGTCTGTAGGCCATAGTGGGAGGTCTGTAGGCCATAGTGGGAGGTCTGTAGGCCATAGTGGGAGGTCTGTAGGCCATACTGGGAGGTCTATAGGTCATAGTGGGAGGTCTGTAGGCCATACTGGGAGGTCTATAGGTCATAGTGGGAGGTCTGTAGGCCAAAGTAGGGCGGGGGGGTCTGCAGGCTGCAGATGGACCTGTTGGCCACAGTGAGGCCATAGAGAGGAGCTGCGGGTGTCATCAAAGCTGCTTGCTGTGGACTTCGCCAATACTACTTGGGGATGTCACCAATTCTTCATGAAGATGTTATCAAGATTGCTGGCAGCTTTACCGGGAATACAGGGAATGTCACTGAATCAAAATCAAAACTCACACAAAACCATATTTAAACCAAATTATCGATAACTTTTTACACACATTATAAAACGAAACACAAATATTACATAATAATAAATATCAAATATTATATACTGTGTCTCTTTTAAGCAGATATAATTACAAGACCTGTAATCACTCACAATAAACACCAAAGACTAATCAGGGAAAACTATATACAAATGTATAATAATATCTACATGGAACGATAGTGGAACCAGAACCCTAATGAGGTTTACATAGTATACAGTTGGGCAGCTGAAGCATTATTATTTAACAGAGGTCGCAGGTCACATAAGGGACATAACTGGCAAACCCCTCACAGTGTTCAAGAGAGAACTGGATAAGCACCTCCAAAGGATACCTGATCAACCAGGCTGTGACTCATACGTCAGGCTGCGAGCAGCCGCGTCCAACAGCCTGGTTGATCAGTCCAGCAACCAAGAGGCCTGGTCGATGACCGGGCCGCGGGGACGATAAGCCCCGGAAGCACCTCAAGGTATCCTCAAGGTAGGTCTGATATATACAGATTCCATTATTCTTATGGCTGGCCATTCGTACATGTGTCGTGGATTTTAAAATTAGACTCTTGTAAAGAATAGTTAATCTCATGACAATGATTCCTGATTTTTTTTAAAGTACCGGCTTATTTAATGGTAAGCCAGTCTTGAATGATATCCCCTAGTGCTCCGGTAACCAAATCTTGAAGTTCTGAATAGAACATATCCCGCATTACAGCTGGAAAATTTATACATATATGCAATACTGGAGCACAAGGGAATAGGCACCCTATCTTTAAACTTAAAATTACATCCTATGGTGTTCGTATTAACAAATATAAACCTACAACCTACTTCAAAACCATATTACTCCTCTGAGTTTAGCGTCAACCTCTTTCAACTGCAGTTGCTTGTGGGAGCGTGGTTGACATTGGCGTCACGCTAGTAATATATTCACCTAATTACGTGTGATTAATTAATTTATATATAAATGTAAACCCTGTAATATTGCTAATATAATCTTCTCCAGGTTTGTGTTTCCACGTTGTTGCTTATAATACTATTACATGGATTACATTTATATATAGCTTAATCGCATATAATTAGGTGATCATTTTATTAACCTAATTATATCATTTATTGTAGTATATTGAACGAATTATTGTTTTAACAATTAAATAAGCCATACGTAATATCGATGTAATTTGTTATAGCTACTAAATGATTCTTAAAATATTTATAACCTATTCAGTTTCACAATTCAGGAGTAGTAAAGAATCAGTTAGCATTCCTGTCTTCACATAATTATTTCATGTATCATAAGATTAGTTGAAATGTCATCTACACTTTGCAACTGTAGGAAATTTGGTGGTTGTTGTATAGGTCATTTCCAGTGTCACTTCTCAGATTATCGCCCACGCTCGAGGTGTGAGGAATTTTGGAAGAAGAAATGATTTTCGCGAAGATTGCCGAAGGCTTTCTTCACTGTGGCATCAGCCTCGCCTCACACTGCCTCGCCAACACTTGCCCTAATAATGCTTCACCCAACACTGCTTTGTCCAACTCTGCTTCGCCCCACACTGCTTCGCCCCACACTGCTTCGCCCAACGCAGCTTCGCCCAACACTCCTTCATTCTTCACTAGCCTAAAACATCCTGGATCGTGGGTGGCTAAATTGTTGACTTCACCAATGGGAAAGAAGCTAATTTGAGAAGAAACGTGTTTTCAATGAAAATGGAAACGAGTGGAAATTGGAATAAGAGGGAGGAAAAGGCTTAAAAAAAAGAGAGAAGCAAAAATGATTCTGTATTATGTGTCATGCCTTGTTATGTATTTGTTTGTACTATTCACGATGCAATAAATTAATAATTAAATAATTGAGAGCCTTGTTACACGTACGTCCACAAGTTCAGGATGAATTGGTCCGGATCACAACGTAATTTGAAGATAATATAACTCACTCAACTGATATGAGAGTTAGTTTCGAGTATATATATATATATATATATATATATATATATATATATATATATATATATATATATATATATATATATATATATATATATATATATATATATATATATATATATATATATATATATATACTCGAAACTAATTCTGAATTCTGAATAAGAAAGACTGCTACCAATATATATATATATATATATATATATATATATATATATATATATATATATATATATATATATATATATATATATATATAGTAGATTAGACTATATTGAGCGAGCATGAGAGTCAGTCACCACCTACACTATCAGGTGGGAAGGGCGGAGAGGACAGTACACCCATCGATTGACGGAAGTAGTGGTGGCAGCAGTCAGCCACCACCAGATTAACTGAGCGTCGCCCTTCGTCTTCCGCCCTCTGATGACGTCGCCGGAGTCGCCTTCAGCGAGGGAAGAATGTTTCCACCAAAAAGACTGAACAAATGGAAACTGCAACCTCGAGAGGGATGTCTAAGTCCTAAATTTTAAAATATTTTTGGAGTATCGTGCCTAAGAATCTCCCTGAAATGTTGTGCTTTTGAGTTCTGAGATTCATAACACCTCGTGCGCTTCTAAACACTTGAAACGCTCTTTTCATTAAAATTCTCAAGGGCCCATTTTACCTCCTTCACGGGTTGCCAACACGGTGAATAAGCATAGCAGGAAAGGGGGAAATTTCCATATTCACCCAACGTGGGAGATGCCGAGAGTCTATAATGCTGGAGGAAGAAAGGGAGATGACACTTCATTTCCTGTCTGACGCTTACCGACTCGTGGCGAATCTCCACAGACCTAACAAATCGACAGGAGAATATATTAAACAAGCAAGGTACAATGGTTTCATGATTGAATGTGTTCAAGCCTGCCCGACCATCACGTAAACAATGTATCTTGCTTCTTTTCCTCGTTGCACATCATACTGCTTGTGAAGGCCGCTGTGTACTACAGCGCGCTGTTTGGCGGCTGCCTGTGATGAAGTCAGTTCTTCTTTTGTCCGCTTGTACCTTGGGTGGTGCGCGTTCACTTTAATCAAGGGGAAAATCCATAGGACGCGTTCAGTCCTCCATTCTGCTGGTGGTAGAGTGCTCTGGCCCCGACCTCAGGAGAGTCTGTCTTCCACTCCTCGGGTAAAGTAGTTGCGTGTTGTTTGTGTTTGTTTACATGTTTGATGTATGTATGCAAGAGAGTGCGTGTATTTTTTTCGTGCATTTTTTTTTACTTTCTTCGTCATATATAAATATATATATATATATATATATATATATATATATATATATATATATATATATATATATATATTTATATATATATATATATATATATATATATATATATATATATATATATATATATATATATATATATATATATATATATATATATATATATATATATATATATATATATATATTTATATTTATATATGACGAAGAAAGTAAAAAAAATGCACGAAAAAAATGCACGCACTCTCTGTATTTCTGCACACAGAAACTGTATTGGAGGGGACCTACATTCCCTCCAATGCGTTATGTGTGATTTCCTCCGAGGCTATGGGTCCCCCTTCTTCCAGCCAGAGGTGGTACTCCCTTCCTTTTTGTTAAAATATATATATATATATATATATATATATATATATATATATATATATATATATATATATATATATATATAAACATGTGAGTAATAGGTAATACCGATTTTATTTTTATGTGTGATTCAGTACACTAAGCATATGTGGATGTGTGTGCGTGTGAATATTATGTATATAAGCATGCGTGGTTATTTCTTTGTGAAAGTGTTTAAGTGATATAATATTTATTGTCTATAAGATTGCACATAGGTGTGTTTGTGTGTGTATTTCTATGTTTCACTTTACATGGACATTTGTGTATACGTGAACGTTTGTGTTTGTTATAGTTTCATTGTCCAGGTTCATTTCAGGGTGAACATTGCGCTGTGATAGTGACAATGCAGTACAGTATTATGTTGTCCACCCTACTTCTTGCATCTAGAGTCACTAGCCAGATATACTGGGAATATATCCCAGTATTACAATCTGACTGAGTGTATAATTTTTATCTCTTTATTTTCCCGAACATTTCTGAACCGCTCGAGTTTTACGATATGCTGGAGCGCACCTGACAAACAACGACAACTGTATTACCAAATTGGAAAATGCCATTGACTCTCTAATGGAGACATGACAACGGTACCGTTTGGTTTATACTCCCACTGCGATAAATGAACGGTCCTATGCGGTAGGAATTCCTGTTGAGTCCTAGTTTTAAACTCTAAACTCTCAACAGGTGTTAACAAATTTTTCCCACAGAATAAAAAATGTATTCGACGAAACACTATCATTGCTGCGTGATCTACAAAAATATATCCCATTTATTGTAAAACTGTGCCAGTCGTTGGCAAAAGTATGCTTAAATCGTTTAGTGTTTAATTTTATCAATATACACATTGTTTACACTACATTAAAATTCGAATTTTGTTTTGAAGAGCTACTAGGGCTAGTAAACAAGGACTTCTTTGCATAACAGCTCGAGCAATTCTGTATATTTCCAAATAATTTCCCCCAAATTACCTCGCTCTTAATAATCATAACATATTATATCTAAGAGTGATGATATTCACGACTGAGAGCCAAGCTGGCAATATATTTTGGCACCCGCTTTTGAACTGGTAGTGGCTCCGAATGCTTCCTCTCGGCTTGAACAAACCACAAAAGATCCTGATACAGTTAAAACACTTTGCTATATTTCTCCAGTGAGCCCTCATGCTTGCGTTTACAAATCAATATAAAACTAATTTTGATCATTTGCATCTATTTGTAAGTTATTAGCAGAATTAAGTGTTCAACTTAACTTAAGGATTACAACATAATTTTATATATAAGGAATATACATAAATAAATAAACATAATTTTATACATAAGTCTTACTGAGATTCTCAGAAAGGTTTCACAATGCACTTATTCCAAACATATTGGAAAATGGATCATATGCTCTAGTTATGCCTCTCACATCTCTATTAAGCAACTCTAGGAAGTGATGTTCACGCACAAGCTAGAATTGGGATTCTAGAACACAGCACATAACCAAAGTACAGTAGAACAGACTTCTAAAGTCCCATAACATGAAGTCAATTTTAGGATGTCGGTTTTTCCACCGTTATGATTAAGTCGATATAGTCTTCCATGTAAATAATTCACTTTGAATGGGAATCGTTTACATTTAAGTGTAACTTTTGTAAATATTTCTTTGATTTATATAAAAAAAATGCAGATCAAATACCAGTACTCATCGACTAATTAGCTTAATTTCAGCAGTTGATAAACTCATTTAAACATTTTCTAGAAACTAATTGTATGACATTCAGAGGGTCACAAACTAATTAAAGAATTTGACATGGCTAATTTTGAGATTGCCTCAATGTAGCAGTGAAGAACTGCATCAGTGTATCAGTGAAGACATGATTCAGTGCAGCAGTGAATACATGACTCACTGTAGCAGTGAAGACATGACTCAGTGTAGCAGTGAAGACATGCATCAGCATAACACTTGACTCAGTGTAAGGATGAAGTCTTACCGCAGTGAGCAAAATTGACTTGCATCAGTGTCGGGTGAAATTTTGCATCAGTGTAGCGGTGAGGATTTGCATCAGTGTAGTAGTGAAAAACTTGCATTACTATAGCAATAATACATAGCGTTACTGCAGAAATGAATGGCTCTTGGTAGAAACAAATAGAAGCCTCAGTGTAACAATGAAAACTTGACTTAGTGCAGCAGTGATGACTTTCCTTGGCGTAGCAATGAGGACTTACCTGAATGTAGTGTTGAACTCTTTCCTTAGAGTAAGAACATAAAAACAAGGATAACTGCAAAAGTCAGGTATAGCTCATGCTTTTAAAAAAATATTTCAGTATTCTATTTGCCTTATTCCATATATTTGTTCAGTCAGACAAAGGAATTTCAGCATCTTCTAGTTAACACATTTTAAATCTATCTCCATTACCTAGGGTCATAATATTACATTTTTTTAGATATATTAAATCTGTAAAAACTTTCATTACATATAAAAGTCCATTTACATCACATTGTAGCGATTTTAAGTTGTCTTCTGATTTTATTTGCAGTCCTATCTTTGAATCGTCTAAAAATTTGCAAATGATGCTGGTCAATCTTGTGTGTAAATAGTTTAGAAATATGGTAAACAACAGAGGTCGCAAAACTTCATATATGTTAACCCTTTGTTTCATTTGAAAAACAAAAACCTAAGTACCACTTGAACTTAACTACATTTATGCTAAATTATTATTTCTCTGAAATGTCCATACTCTTATCCAACTCATGATAACACGCCTAAAATCAAGTGCTTCAACAAAATTTAAATAGTCATTCGTAAGATACAGTATCAGAAGCTAAGATAAAATCATTGTATGGAATGCCTCAATGAATTCCACTATCAACTGCCTTATATATGCCGGGGAAGATTAGGAGTAAATATGTTTAAAAAACGCGGTCCTTAGTAACGCTGGGTTGTGAATTTCTTATTAATTTAAGTTTTACAAAATGTAAATGAATAGTTTTTTCGATGATCCGTTTAAGAAATATTACTTATATAGACGTTAAACTAATTACGGTAACGTGTGTGTGTATGTGTGTGTGTGTGTGTGTGTGTGTGTGTGTGTGTGTGTGTGTGTGTGTGTGTGTGTGTGTGTGTGTGTGTGTGTGTGTGTGTGTGTGTGCTTGTGTGTTTATATATGTAAATAAAACACTACACACGTCCAAACTCCCAGACGAAGGTGGCAAGGGTAAGAGGTGGCCTAACAACCACTGCTCCGTCACACTCCTTCACAACTTCGGCGTCTATTTAAAAGTTTGTGTTCCGCAGCCACGGGTGTGTTTGGTCTCACAATACCGCTATCCGCGACCACAACAAAAAATATTTCTGGTGGCATTATTGGGATAAGACTCGTGGACGTGAGGAACATCATACTTTTGTCAGTATGAGCTTCGTCACCTTTTTTAACTTTCAGTTCTAAACATCCCACTTCTCTCGCTCTTTTCCCTACATTACTGCACTGAACCTTCACGAAAGGCAGAGAGAGAGAGAGAAAGTGAAGTAGATGAGACAAGGGCAGAGAGAGACAGAAAGAAAGGGAGGGGGCGAAAGGAGAGGAAGCAGCATGGCTGTCAGGTGAAACAACTTCATTCGTGGGAATGAAGGAAGAGATGTGTTCCCCCTCTGACATAACGCTGCGTCCTGCGGCTCTAAATGAGGAACAAGCTGGCGTATATGCTGCAGTTAACGTGACCTGAGTCGACGCTTATCCGATTATTCCTAATCTCACGAGAGACTGCTGGCGGTGCCGGGGCTTAAGGTCCGCTCTGAAACGGCTATCTTTCATTTGATAATAAACTATTTATCTATACATGTGGAATTGTTTGTTAGAGGTATTTAATCTTCTTCGCGTGTGTGGCACTCTGCTTCCACATTACGTAGATTTTTGTTTGCCATATGGCGTTTGTGCCTGGCTGATGGAATGCCTCGCTCCGTCGCTGCTGTAAACAGTGGTTCTACAGCATTATGTCAAAACTCTTCAAGGCCAAGATCCATAACTTAACATTGATATAACTTAATTCCAAATAACGGGGCATATAACACACATATCAAGTTATATGAAAGTTACGTTTCCTTATATATATATATATATATATATATATATATATATATATATATATATATATATATATATATATATATATATATATATATATATATATATATATATATATATATTCAGATATAAATCAGCCCCAAAGAGCAATATATATATTGACCCTTCATTTTGGCGATATACAACATACCTAATTAAACTATATAAGATGCAGGACTTCGCTGAAAATCATTGGAACAGCTATTTTACAGTGATGATTCTCAATGAATTTTATCTTTGGGGTGGACGTTTCCCTACTCCGTTTTTGCCTAACTCGTAGCACCAAACTTTGCTGAGCATATATTGTTTCCTCGTAAAATTTCTTATCAGTGCTTCCCACACTCTGTTGTTCGTCGAAGAAGCCAGGGTAGAGCTCAGAAAAGGTAAGCTGAACAGATCTGAGACGATGGATGCTGAGAGAATGTTAGGGTCAGGATGCTGAGTAGATTTTTAGAGAAAGAATGCTCGATATATTGTGTAATCCTTTCTCATATTTTCTATTTTTTTAATGTGGTACAAATTCTTATTTTAAATAAATTTAAAATTAATTATTTAAATGACAACAACATTTAACTCCTCTGCTTTTCAAGAACATCACAAATTGTATCGTTGCGCTTAGTATATCTGTTATGCTCATAAACGTTTTCGAAAGACTGTTGATTTCATAATGCATATATAAGATTAAACACAGTCATCTGCAGACGATGAGTTACAATAACGTGACTGAAGTATGTTGACCAAAGCACACAGTAGAATGTGAAGGGACGACGGCGTTTCGGTCCGTCCTGGACCATTCTTAAATCGATCATTCACAATCGACTTGAGAATGGTCAAGGACGGACCGAGACGTCGTCGTCCCTTCACCTTCCAGTGTGTGGTCTAGTCAACACAGTCATCTGGTTATCATGAATTAAAAAGTGTACATAACACCTCTTGAAACACTGGTTCAGTGTGGAAAGGCATGACTAGGAGCTAGAACAGTTTAAGTATCTCTTCCAATCATAATAAGCATCTGTTGTGTGCTTAATTGCATTTAATTTTAAGTTGTGGAAGATAACTTAGCTGTTTAATAAAAATAATTAATGCGTCCAAATAATATAGTAAATGTAATTCTAAATGTAATACAGTCTCAGTAGTCCTATCCACCTTCGTAACATTATTAAGTTTTACCTTCTATTTATGTTTTAATTTTCTACCATCATAATTCCTTTGATGTGCTTCAATAAAAACTATAAGTGATCTGCAAACACTTTCCATACATTGTCATTCTCTCAGTCAGTGACGACTTTAACATGATGTGGTTTTGGCAAAGAGTTATCAGGCTCATGATATAATATAAGTAGTGATAAACACTTCGAAAGTTTGGGTTATCAATATGCAATCATCAAAACCACTTGGGTCATTATAAATCAGTCGTTAACATCGTTGAGGTCAGCCTCATTTAGGGTGTAAGTGTTCATCTGTTATTGTGTAATAATAAATATTTTTTCCATCTGCTAGGCCTAGGTGAAGCCTACGTGATTAAATTACGCCAACGGCTCCACAGAAGGAAAGCACAGCAAAAATGAACGATGAGTGGTAATTACAATAAAAAAATATTCTTATTAAACGTATTATATTAATATAAGTTCAATTAATTATTCATATTATTGTCAGTTATGTTTGATGCACTTTTTCTGGTGCACTGAACCAGAACAGTTATATTATAACTATTCTTATATATTTATAAGTTTTAACTTATAAATAACTTATATATTATAAGTTTGAACAGTTATATTATAGTTATGTTATGTCAGTTTGAGCTTTGTTGTCTTTCCCACTGACATCCTTCTCAAAACAAGTTTCATTGTCATTGTTGTCCTTGTCACACAGGTCTCACTGTCATTGTTGTCCTTGTCACACAGGTCTCACTGTCATTGTTGTCCTTGTCACACAGGTCTCACTGTCATTGTTGTCCTTGTCACACAGGTCTCATTGTCATTGTTGACCTTGTCACACAGGTTTCATTGTCATTGTTGTCCTTGTCACACAGGTCTCATTGTCATTGTTGTCCTTGTCACACAGGTCTCAGTGTCATTGTTGTCAGTCTCACATAGGTCTTATTCTCACTCCGTTCTCAGAACAGTTATCCTCGTATCAGGTGATACACTCACACAGTCATCAACACCGCAACAGTCAGAAACACTACTGACTAATTAACTTTGAGAGCATCAAGGGGGGGAATCGAACGTCTAACTGAAGATTAAGAGCGACCACTAAAGTCACAGAACCACCGCCTTCACTCATTAATATTCCCGACGAATTGCGTCTCCAGGCAGCACAGGTTTGAGGGATTTAACTTTTCGCCTCAGGATTTAATTATGGGGAGTTGAGGATCACATTTCATGCTAACTTCTCAACTTCGCTGGACTCCGCTGAAAGAAAGGGCTTACAGAGAAAGGAAAAAAAATGTGTAGATCTTTTGAGCGAGGCGGGTGAGGGCTCACGGGAGCTGGCTTTAAAGGTGGGGAGCGTAAGGGAAGGAGGAAGTCAGGAAGAAAGGAACAGAAGAAGGAGATGAGAGGCGTGTGAGAGTCAGAAAGCAGTTTTGAAATACGCCGGTGAGTCATGCCATGTGTGTGTGTTGAGCCGGACATTCCGTGAGTGGTGTTGGTATGTAAGAAACGTTCCGTGGAATGGTGGAGAGAGTGTGAATATTGAGAGGGAAGAATGTTTAATGGGGGGGAAGAGAAATAGAGAGCAAAAGAGCGTCGGAGGAATGAATGTTTGGTTTGAGTAGACATCGGTGCAGCAGCAATAGAGAGGAGGAGGAGGGGCGAACTGAAAATATCCATAGACGTTAGGAGGATGTTGGATGCATTCAAGATTAGAAAGTGTGACAATATGGACTCTTGGCTAAGTTAGTTCGAACGAATGGAGGGTGGAAGTATGATAAGTGCGATGCACGATGGGAAAGTCAGGTATGGTGCCATGGAGGCATGATGGACTGTGGGGTATGAGGGAAGAACTGGGTGAACAAGGGTTGTGATGGAAGGGAGACATGATGGAGGNTGCATCCCAAGTGAAGAATATATTAGAATTATAGAGAAGATTTGCGCTAGATCATAGATTTTACCCTTGGGTCAGATTCAATAACTGACGTAAATTTTAAACAAAAACTAACCTCATGCAAAAATACTTAACTAAACTCTAATTGACATCTAGGAATATCTCTGTATCGGCAGAAAAATAAAAGCATATTTACTGTCACAACAATAACAAATTCCCTCGACACATAATGAAAAATAAAAATAAACACCTTGAAAAATAACTCCAAATTTTAAAGTGATTCACTTTACAATGACCCCGCGCTTAGTCCTCATACCAAACCCTTGTCCTCATATGCAGTCCATGTTTGTATAGTCATAATGACAGCGCTTTGTCCTCATAATTGTCTGACCTTTACTTCACAACGCAAAAGTTATATAGAAAAAAAAAAAACGTTTTCATCACTACTTTGAACTCAAGACTATGTCTCAAAATAATCAACTTCTTATAAATATATATGCCAGATAAATTACATTATAATGAACTGCCTATGACACGCACCATTAGCAACGTAGAGCAACATGATGTACAAAATACCAGGAACATCTTTAATCCCTCCGGAAATTACAAGACGAAATTACTGTCACTGAATGTGTCTTTAGTCACGATCGTAGCTCAACTATAAGTTCCTGTGTGATACCTTAAGACCCCCAAATCTAAAAATATTCTCTTACTTTCACCCGCAACTTTATATAAAACAATTTGTTTTTATTTTACAGTAAAAGAAAACGCTTTTCAAGGTGACCAGAGAGTCCGCCGACCCCAGTAACATGGGTCGTGATATCCTGAGGCAATTAAATGATCCGTCAAATTTCATGGCGGACGAAGCTGAACAAGTCTCCTTTCTTCACGACAAATCAGCCGCAACCCAACGTGTTCCTCCAGTTGAATAGGGCAGGAGGGGAGAGGGACTTAGTTGTAGGCAGGGAGAGAGGGGAAAGTGGCTCTGATGTAGGTAAGGAGGGGAAAGTGACTCAGATGTAGGTAAGGACGGGAAAGTGGCTCTGATGTAGGTAAGGAGGGGAAAGTGGCTCAGCTGTAGGCAAGGAGGGGAAAGTGGCTCAGCTGTAGGTAAGGAGGGGAAAGTGGCTCAGATGTAGGTAAGGAGGGAAAAGTGGCTCTGATGTAGGTAAGGAGGGGAAAGTGGCTCAGATGTAGGTAAGGAGGGGAAAGTAGCTCTGATGTAGGTAAGGATGGGAAAGTGGCTCAGATGTAGGTAAGGAGGGGAAAGTGGCTCAGATGTAGGTAAGGAGGGGAAAGTGGCTCAGATGTAGGTAAGGAGGGGAAAGTGGCTCAGATGTAGGTAAGGAGGGGAAAGTGGCTCAGATGTAGGTAAGGAGGGGAAAGTGGCTCAGATGTAGGTAAGGAGGGAAAAGTGGCTCTGATGTAGGTAAGGAGGGGAAAGTGACTCAGATGTAGGTAAGGAGGGGAAAGTGGCTCTGATGTAGGTAAGGAGGGGAAAGTGGCTCAGCTGTAGGTAAGGAGGGGAAAGTGGCTCAGCTGTAGGTAAGGAGGGGAAAGTGGCTCAGCTGTAGGTAAGGAGGGGAAAGTGGCTCAGCTGTAGGTAAGGAGGGGAAAGTGGCTCAGCTGTAGGTAAGGAGGGGAAAGTGGTTAAGTTGTAGGTAAGGAGGGGAAAGTGGCTCAGCAGTAGGCAAGGAGGGAAAAGAGGATCAGCTATAGGCAAGGAGCGAGTGCAAAGTTTAGCTGTTGGCAGGGAAGGTGTGGGAAAGTGACTCAGCTGGAGTTAGAGATATTGATAAATTAAGATCAAAAGTCCCTGTATTAAATTTCAGAAATTTAAATCAGTTAATCATATTCTACCTCACTATTTGTTTTTCTCTTGAATATAAATTCAGCTTTCTTAATCACCCCTTTAGCCTCATGATAAAACATAAGACTAATCGGAACTAGTATTTCTTGTTAGGAAATCACAGTTTTGCGGAATAAGGCAACATATAAAATATCATCAACATATTTAAACCATTAGGCATTCCTAGAAAACAAAAATATTAATGTTGATAACTTAAAAAAAAATGCCAAATGCATCCGACAATTAAATTACCCGAAACTGTCACAAATTTCTGATAATATAAATTCTTATTGACTATGTAGTCCCACGAGTGATACCACCAGCACTATCCCTCCTTCACCACGTGGCCCCCAAGGTTGTTTTCGCCTAGGTGGATAGAAAGAGAGACGACTGAGGGACGGAGATAGCAGGCTGGTGGACAGAGAGCGGACTACTTGACAAACAGAGATGACTATTGAACAGAGAGAGCGAACTGGGGGGTTCAGAGAAAGAGTGGACTGATGGATAATGCAATCCTACTGGAGAACATAAGTAAAAGACGAACGAGGAGATAAAGACAGACGGCTGGAACGATGAAGAAGCAGACGGGCAGAGGGATAGATCAAAGGAGAGAGAGACGCACGACAATCGAAGAAGAGAGAGAAGCGGTTGGACAGGAGAAACAGCTAGAGACAGAGGCTCGGTGAACAACACGTGTGGAGAATGACAGGGAGGATGTAAACACAAGCAGATTCGTGTTAGCTGTCACCGACATATTGCCGAACGCCAAATAAAAATCCAGGCAAATAAAACAGGAAATTTATAACAATGGACAATACAAATAAAATAATTATTTTCATTTACAAGGTGTATGAGCCCTCTATATTCCATAAAGCTACCAGTCCCGCTAATAAACAGTAGAATTTATGTATATTCACACGCAGGTTTATGCTAATGAAACGTTTGCCATAAAATATCTCCCAATTTTGTGTGTTCAAAATACAGCCATTTTCGAAAAGCATGAAACTGTATCGTCACCATTAATATTCTAGACCCAATGTTTGTTCCGCAATAGAAGGGGCTTTATTCTATTTAGGAAATACAATAAGAAGAGAATTTTTTCTTTGAAGAGAATTCTTTCCGCGAGATACTGCCTTCCATATATTTTATATTCAAGATTATGAATAAAGGAGTATAGTGACAGAAGACGAAACGAGATTTGTTCAAAAGTTATCCCAGCAGACTCTTTGAAGGATTGGAGATCAAAGGAGTTAGGGAAGACACAAAGTTTCTGCACAAAATAGTAAAGTTATTGTGTAAAGTAACTTGATTGATCCACAGCTCATATAAGGAAAAACTTATTTTTTTTCAGCGTATTAACTTGTTGGTCATATCATGACCATCAGCGTGAGTACCTATTTGCGAGTGTCAATTTTTGTTTTGATTTTTGTGTCAGAGACCGGGCCGCGGGGACATTAAACCCCGGAACCACCACAAGGCAGCCATGTGTGTATAGTTCCCTATGCACCGCATAGTCATCCTGTGAGCGCCAGCGCCGAAAAACGATTAACGAGAAGGAACAAAAGATCATAATCAGACCTTAGCGAATATTTTTACGTAACAGTTATATCTAATTTGCACACATGATTATTGTAACGGCAGCTAGTAACAAACGTTTTGCACGCAAAATCTATTTGTTTACAAGATATCATTCAATGGAGCTCAGTTTTTTGTTAATATTGAAAATTTGTTTCATTACTAGATATTACTGGATAATGGAAGAGTACGTTGCTGTTTACAATTTTTAGTCTACACAGCTAATACGTTATTCGTATATAGTTTACCTACTGGAAGTTTACCTAGATTTTGTCTTAAATTTATGTGGATCACGAATGTACAGGTTTGGAAAACTCACTCGAACTTGGTCAGATGATACCAACTTTAATAACAGACGCCACCTCCCTTACACAATACCCACCAACTAGGACGAAAATTTCAGCTTTGCCAAGACACACACTCTAACAACTCACGTGAACTTGGAGAACACATATCACAGCCTGGACAACAAATATTTTACCAACTCAAACCTAGTTGAACATTACCTTGGGTAAGAGTTTATTGGAGGATAAAATATGAACATAACATGTGAATAAACATGTCTCGCATGCCTCATTTACCCCAAAATCAATGTCAGATTAATCGCAAATAAAATCGAAAAGTATATATGGAACTACTTACCTCTTAAAGCTACATATTGTTTCATTATTAATATAATAACATTTTATAAATTTATACCTACCTTAATTCCACGAAAATATTCCACGAAAATACTCCATGAAAATAAATGTTTTCATAGACCAAATTACTACTTCAAGATTCCACACTAGCTCAAATTGCAATTAAATCACTGCATTATCTCCAAATCTGAGCCAAAATTTTCTTTCGAATATAAATATTATGAACAATAGGTAGTCGCAAGTATTTCGTTTCTATCTTGGGTCTCAAATTGCCTCCAACTTTTCTGCTCTAAACCTCTTTTGACCGATTTATCAAGCGATGCGGGTGTTGCTCTCGGGTTCTGGGAACCTCACAGTTCTACGTTTAAAACCATCAGTTTAAATCCGATTTGCTTCCTGAATATCACGACGAAAAATTCTAAAAATTATTCTCATCCTTATTCTCTATTTTTCTAACAACTGAGCACTGCATAAATGTAACACATAGTTACATACGAATTTATTTCAATGCGTTCTATAAGCCGTTTTCATCGATATACCCTTATGCAATTTGAAACTTATTAAATTCCCGGATTTCAATTTGAAGAGAAGCTTACTATATAATATTTGTCATATTCGTACGGCTCCGTTATCCTACGAATTATTACAGGCTGTTCACTACGCAGTGGATTACTTAATGTTCTCTTGTACATTACAGAGATGATCACTGAATGTTCTGTACACTTCACAAATAAACACTGTGTCGACAGAATATAAGCAAATACCAAAGAAATACCGCAATCACTTTAAACTAATTAACAATATTGAAATAATTGACACGGAACCTTAATCGGCGTGAGAGTTTCAGTTCATGTTGCCCTTTTGTCAACTTATTCCTAACCAAAAATGTCTATACTCACTAAACATGAACTTTTATAATACAACCATTACACAACCATGTCTATCATAATGTAAAATATCCAGAAAGACTGGAAATGTCTTATAGCCAAAAAAGTATATACGGAATTACTTACCTCTTAAAATAACATTGTTTCAATACAAATATAATAAAATTGCATAAATCGATACCTACCTTAATTCCACGAAAATATTCCATGAAAATAAATGTTTTAATTGACAAAAATACTACTTCAAGAACATTCAGTCGTTCAAAATACTGATTTCAGGTCCAGTAGTTCCTTTCATAGCTCACCTATAAACTTACATAGTGGCTCTATGCCATTTTGGAAGTAGGCCATATTAAATAATGCTGACCACTCTGTTAACTTGTGAAGCATTTTTAATCTGAACCAATAACTAAGATAAAGACTGTGAAAATAATAGATACAAACCTATGGCGAAGTGGCTTACTGGCATAGAGGCCAAAATGGGAGTGCCCTATTTGAATACCGGTCCATATAGCGCTCCGCCACTTTGATAAAGAAAAAAAAACTGTTTTTCTGCACTTGCATAATTCTAATTACGCGCGAAACGCTTTCCGTACTAGTGGCTTTATTGAATATTCTTTTCATGTAACAACTATTCAACCATTGTTCCGGGTTTTTCTGTAAACATTTTTAAATACAGATTATTATTTTTATCATTATTACTAAATTATTCGGTACCTAAAATCGCTGTGCCCGGTGTGTTCCGAGTTGTCCATATGTAACTTCATAACTTAAAACCGTGATTTTTTTCAGTAAAAACAACTTTCAAAAATTAATTCGGACCATACAACATATCCTAAACGAACCTAACCAAAGTTTTACCCGTCATACGCTATCCTAAGCTTACATGTCCAGAAATATTATAACAAAACTTGCTTAAATGGTAATGCAAGTAAAAAGTAGGACGATTTGAAAAATATTAAGCAGATCATTTACTTTACTCTGTAACAATGAAGTTGCATTGTAGTTATACAATATATCATATATATTTATTTCAATTATTGGCATTTGGGCTTAATACAAAAAGTGTCCTTAATATCCATCTATTTGGATGATTTTGGCATTCGTTTCAAAAACAAACATACATTTTGAGCATGAAAGTTTGTAGCGCAGACTGTTAAACGATTGCTATAATAATTCATGTTAATTGGTTACGCCATTCATATTAATTTTAAGAAGAAAAAAAAAGACGAGCACCATAAACTCATGTCATTAAATTTGATGCTTCCATATGGCTGCCTGTTTGCTTATAAACTTTACTGCTTTACTTTCTTCAGATGGAAAACTATTCATAAAGGCTCATTCTCGTGCCAATTTCGAGAGCATGTTTTAATTAATACACATGGAATTGAACACAGCACCACAATTACAATTGTTAAATTTATCTTTGTTTTTCCCGTTCCACGAAAGGCTTTCAATCAAGTGAAAAGTGATGTCACACAAGTTCACTTATGCTTTACATTTTATTTCAACGGTTTAACGTCGATACGGGGAAACATGCGAATGCTACAATAACATGTAATAATTTAGCGTATATAGACGAGGGTCCGAATTTGAGTTTAGGTAAAGTAGGCCCAGTGGCGTTGCGAACGTCGAACTACCGGTTCAGGTGAAGGGGGTAATTAGCTGTATATTCCGACGGGCATTTATACCCAGGGGCCAAAAGATACATCAAAAAGCTGTATGTTTAATGTTCGATTAAACACAGATTTAAATCGAAACGACGTAACGAAACCTACTTTTCAATGTAAATCAATAGAATATTGTGAAAATGCACTCCTCGAAAAAGGATCTAATTATGTACAATATGCGAAATAAACAAAAAACAAAGTGGTTTAATAGATGTACTTACCAGAGATAACCTCGGAGAGCGTGTGTTTGGGGCTAGATGAGAGAGGTACTCAGATAATGAGGCAGGACTGTCTGCCTTGTCATCATGTGACGACATGGTTTAACTGTCTCCTTGTCTGTACTCGCCACACAACCACCGTTATCTTTGTGCTTAATCAACAAGTAACTGTTTACATATTCTTGAGTTCAATTTTTTACCGAATGTTTGCATTTCAGAACTCTTGCAGCACTTAATGAAATCACGCACTTAACACTTGCTCCTAATAACAATTGTTTTCACAGCTGTAGAAGCCAGGGGGGGGAGGGAGGAGAGGCAATGTTTACACACAGTTCTGGCGCCTCAAACCAGTTAATCACTAAGTTTTTACCTCTTCCCGATGGCTTATGTGGCTGTCTTCGGCTTCGAGCTTACACGATCACTTAACGCACACTTTCCACTCATATTTTTTGGGATTAACTAATGTTCTACAGCTGGAAACGTATAGGAACGACACGCTCGGGTTTACTAACAACTGCAGCACAAACTCCGAACGAGGTCGCTTAGGGTCCTTGGGTCTCCTGGGTCCGCGCAAAAGAAAACGGACAATCTTTTTTTTTTCCTCATGGGATTTAAAATTTCAGTTATTTTTATTTTTAAAAAGTAGTAAATAAGATCTAAGATTCGTAAATCATAAATTACTGGCAAAAGTTTACTGGACAATGATCGAATTAGCATAAATTACTCTAGATGTTTGTATAAAAAAATAATTTTTTGATAAAATATATTTACATATTTCGTTAAAATATACAAGAATATTCTTTATTCTTACATGAGAACCTTAGAAACATCACACAACAACGAACCTGGTCCATACAGGTTTTCCGAGTATTAACAAGCCACGGCAAATATAGGCAGCACTCGGCACTTGCTCTCATAATATACGATGGTTTAGGTCAGGGAGATTCTAATTAGCGTAAATCTGGAGGAAACGTAGAGTTAAGAGATAATGTTGCAGCTCACGACCGCCCATCATCCTCAATGTTTACACAGTAGCACATTCTATCGTGAGAGTCGTATGTTTCTATTTACATGCAATTACCGCTGTATTTACTGCTTCCTCTTGTACCATTTTTATCTTTATTCAACACATTATGTGTTTCTAGCTCAACCATTGCTGTTTAGTTATTTCCTCTGACTAGTAAAAGAGACCTGGGTTCTCTTAAGTACTTGAACATAAATAAAGGTCATCAATAAATTTTTAGAATTAGTTTATTTATTATTTGGTGGGTTTTAGAGACAAGAAGTTTGGTGCTAGAATCAGGAGGATATAAGCAATTAGGCCGTGAGTAGAGGAAGTGCAGGTGACTCGTACTTACCCCACAGTTACTCTACTGACGAATGCAACCACTTGGGCTGGAGCGACGGTTTCGCTTTCTGCAGGTCGGCGATCACTCCCCAATCGTCCAAGTGGCTGGGTACCATTCCTTTTCCCCGTTCCGTCCCAAATCGTAATCCTGACCCCTTCCCAGTGCTATATAGTTGTAATAGCTTCGCGCTTTCTGCTTATAATTCCCTCTCGACGGCTGCTCTCTTCTCGGTACCTCTGATTTATTTGCCAATACACTTAAGTTTCAAAGAAGTCCTAATATTCATATTTCAATCTTTTTCATGAATATTAACAACATTTAAATTAAACATATTTTGTATTTTAGCAACGTTATTGACAAATCATGGATCTTAAGTTTATATATTTATGATTATTTATAGGGAATAAATCAAACAGGAAACTGGGATTTATTTCTAAATGCGTTAGCAGCAATTCATCTAACATCAGGATTTATATATAAATATATATATACACAGTGAGGTGTACCCCCGATATTATTTTTCTCTATTGGTAAAAACACAAGTATGTACAAATAATATGATAAGACACCAAAACACCATTCACGACATTAATTTAGCAGTAGTTGAAACAGAGGCATGACACAAACTCGATATGAAGAGAGATAACATTTCACAAACATTAGATATTCAGTTAGTACCTGCAATAGAGGGAAGTCCGTTCCTCTGAAGGTGTTCATTAGGTCGGCCAGCTCAACAGTACTCCCGGCAGCCAAATGGCCATGACATCTACATTTATAACAGGTCCTGGGCTCCCCTATGTTGAGGAAACGCACTCTTTATCTACCAAGCATCACAGAAGGGATATTCTTTTTAGTCACCATATTTACTGGCCGGGCGCCATTCAGTAGACCTTTCCCTCTTCCGAAGGATTGCTTGTTTAGCCTGTTCCTTATAGATTTAGGACATAAAGAATGAAGTTATATGGCATTTCAAATGGTGCATCCTTCACTGCCACGAACGAAAAAGTCTGACTTATGTCAACCACACATACTAAGTCACGACTATTCTACAGCTGCATCACCTTACCCTCGTAACGCACTATAAACTCCTGGAAGGGCGTAACAGACTTTCTCACAGCACGGTCTTCTCGAAGCACCTGAAGGCCAACCAGGTCTTCACTGACTACTCCCAAGACGTCGAAGGTCGTAACACTCAAGGTTCCATAATCCACCTTTCACGAGAGTCGACCGTCACCGCCAGGACGAGGCAACACACTGACAAGAAGGCTACACCGGCAGCCGGTACAAACACCAGGCAGGGGAAGCAGCAGTTCAATCGTAAACACCAGGCGAACAAGGCACTGGAGTAGTCAAACACAACTCCGCCGTTCCCTTAGTGTCCAGCCACGCTCTATACCCTACTTCTCGATGTTTATAAATTGAGAGTTTACTTATTTGCCGACGTTCTGGGCTAAGATGCACTTGCTGCTTGGTCAGTAACCACTTGTATCGTCTTAACATCTTGCAGTTGTTAAGCCTTACTCCCAACAGTAAACCAATTTCTAGTGCTATTTCTAACATTTTTCTTGCACTTGTCAGACGTCATTTACATTTTGCAGTTTAGTTTTGGTCATAGTAGTGTTGAATTGACCATAAATGCGTTCAGAGAAAGATGGCAAAGCTTACTCCAGGAATAGAAACCTCACTTTTAGAGATATATTTAAAAAGCTTATTCTAAATAATAGCATGCAAAGAATAAGTCACAATAACGTAGCTGAAAATTATTGAGCCAGCCAAAGCATACATACAGTAAGCTTACCACTCCAATCCTCATGCCTTCATCCCAATGGTTTTTACTGCCATCACGCTTTGAAGTATTTGTTGATTAGAAGGTTGACTCTTCAAAAGTGTTTTGAACATTTTGTGCAATCCTCTTCACCTGTCATGTTGATGTTAACTTAATCTATGACATTCCCTGTTTCTAGATAGAGCTTAACGTTAGTGGCAGAGCGAGAGCTATTCCTGTATCTGGAGGAAGGAAGTGCTGAGGTTCTGCACGAATGCCTGTCCTGAAAGTGCTATGTAGAGAAAAAAACAGAATTGCGGAACAGCTTAGGATCATTAGTGTCGTGTATAGGGGAGGGAGGAGGTAATGGTGGGTGCAGGGTGTGCTGCCTGTACGACCGTACTCCTGCTCTCGTGCCACGGTTTTGGGCAGCTGTCGGTCATCTAATTATTCGGTGTCTCAACCACAAGATTTCTATCGTACCTTCACTTAATATCTCTCTGTAATTTGTCTTAACTATCTCCTTTTCTAACTCTTTCATTTACTCACTAATCTATTTCTAAATAATGTTTTCTGACATCACACGGGCTCATCTGCTCGTCCAGCTTTCATCCGTGTATTCTCGTTCTGCTTTTAAATCTGATGAACAATTTCTTATTATCTACTTAATTTTTAACTCATAGAATGTTTGATGTAAGCATCATTTCTTCTCCTTCCTATCACTTATTGTAGTAAGATATAAATTTAAACAAGACTCAAAAATTTATTTATTTGGAAAAGTATGCCAAACCACTACGAACTACATGATGACTACAGAAAAAGAAACAATAAATTAACGTCGATTAGAGAGATAACGGCCGCATTTTACAGCTTAGTCACAAACTGTTTGGGACTCACTAATGGAGTCTACAGAAACTGCATAATTACTGATTGATTTTAATCATGACAAGTTTGTTTATCTCCGCGAGCACGATAGACAAGCGGAGGAGACAAAACATGATTATATTCCGCTTATTTTCGTAATACAGAATAGCAATCCATTGGCGGAAGAAGAGGGAAAAGCAAAATATGGTGCAGCAGCACCTCCTGGCGATCCTGTGACTGCCAGCCCGTGTGCTAGACTGAAATAAAACTCGGAATGGGTTAATATCGCCTCCACACGAGCCTGGTATATTTGACAGGCCAAGTCTTGGCGTGTGATTCCAGTTCTTCGTGATCTTTTAGAGCATATCTTTCTCTGTTTTGACTCGAAATTAGGATATTAATTATTATTTGAATGACGAAATATATAACACGAATGAGATAATGCAGTGTAGATTGGGTTAGCACTGACATAAGGTTTATTGATCCCAGGAGGAATATTGAGGCACACTGACAGACTTATAGGTCATTTTAATTCCTCCTAATTAATGTTCGAAATATTCTAAATTGTGTTGGCAAATAATAATGATAAGGCAGATCACATCTAAATGTTCAAATCTTTCTCACACCTAAACACAATAAGACGTAAGATAACCTAATCTATGATCATCAGGGAAATGATATCCTGATATTTTACAGCCTAATAACTAATATAAACTTAACCCTACGATTCGTTACGTTACGGGTTGTAGATTTCCTTTTAAGCCATATACCTCACATTATAAATAATATAAATCAATATACATCACTCCCCGTATTTTTTATTAATATTTACATACCATATAACGTATGACACATTATACTCCATACTGTTTGCTATTAAAAAAAATTGCATTCGTAATATTCCATAGCACTTACCTTAATATAAACAATAAAAATAGGTCATTATTATTTACACAATTCAATAAGTACTTTCGTTGCTGTAAATAGAAACTACTTCTATCATTATTAGTTAGGAATTAAAATTCACGAGCGTTATGCTATGATTATTACCAAGATGTTTGAACTGAAGTAGTCTCATGTTTCGGTCGCTAGTTTATTAAAAAAAGAAGTTCCACAGTTTTGGGAATTCGTGATAACAGGTCAAAGGAGACATCTATCTAACCATCTATAGAATCAACTGTCATTTCGAAATTAATGTTTTATGGAGAGACCTACAGTGAAGCTTACTGACGGTAATCATTTTGTGGAGTTTTCAAAATACATATAAACCAGTGTAATATCTAATGTGGTGGAAAGTCTGGATGTAGAGCATTGAATCAGTAATATTAAAGTTATTTTTTTCATTTGATGTGAAGCTCTGAGTTAAATTTTATGTAATAACATCTGGCTAAGATTTTGGACAGGAATCCACGCCGAGGTGAGTACTTCATGTGAGTGTCATGTTCCGGCTAGAGTATATAAGCTGGGCAGAATGTGTAGTAAGGAGAGAGAGTGCTCGGTATGGAGAGAGTTACAATATGTGCAAAATTGTACAGTATAAGCAAAGAGTTCAATGAGGGCAGAGTGTACAGTAATGGTAAAGTGAACAGTATGGATAAAAGTGTTCAGTAATGCAGAATTTTACGTTGTGGGGCATGATTGTACAGTATAAGTAGAGAGTGAATCATTTCTGATTGATTAGTAAGCTATTTGTTGCTGTTATAATAACCCAACAGAGGTTGCTACAGTCATGATAACTCTCCAGAGGTTGTTACAGTTGCAATATTCCTGTAGAGGTTGTTACAGTCGTAATACCTCCCCGGAGATTGTTAGGACCATAATAACTCTTCAGAGGTTGTTGCAGTCATCATAACCCTACAGAGATTGTTACATCAATACTAATCTCCACCCGTTGTTACAGCTATCATAACCCTCCATAGGTTATTGCAGCCATAACATCAAATAAACCCCTTCACTCGGCTCAACGGAATGTGTACATCTTTTCTCTTTTTATTTAAAATATTTTCAAAAACTAGCTGGTGAAGTACAATAATTATTTTACTAATGCTTATTGTGAATTCTTCACTACCATCTGTCGTCTCAACAACCACGAGGATTAGATATTCAAACTGTTAAAGTATCGGAGAATAAATAACTGCTCATAATCCTACTTAAACATATGCTCCAAAAATCACTTATTTGAATTTATTGTCGAATTTATTGTCGAATTAATTTTCCGTATTCTCAACACTTCAGCGCTTGAACTAAAGGAAACTAATTAGAAATTCTCGGGCGGTAATTTCCAACTTTTTCATCACGACTCATCATCAAAATTTTTAAATATAAACTCGAATATAATATATACTAAAGTTTATGTAAAATTTGGTATATATATATATTTTTATATCCAATGCTTAGTGTTTTGGGGGTTTCAATTAAATTAACACCCCTTGCTAAAATTAGCAGAACAGTGCATTAACATTTATGTTTAACATACATATATATGCAAGACCTGATTTGCCTAATAAGCCAAGTTTTCCTGAATTTATTATATTTTTTCTTGTGAAATGAAAAAGATATCCATTTCATTATGTATGAGTTAACTTCTTTTAAGTTGAATTAAAANAAACGAACGACCATCGTTCCTATTTTCCTATTTTTCTCCCGAACTGAATACATTTATCAGTATTGCTTTTGCTGAGAATTTTTTTATCTTTGTATACATGTTTCTTTACTCTTTTGTAAACGAAGATAAAATTATATCACATATATAATTTTATCTTCCTCGCTTTACATGGGGTGAATGTACATTAAAGTTCTGTTTCAGAAACGGTACCTAAATTATCTCGTGTAATAAAAAAAAGAGATATATTGAACTACTTATTGATAAACGAGGGAGCAGTGAAGGAACTTACAACTTTTTTTCTAGTGTTGGGTTGCATAAAAGGCGAATCACTGACATATCCCCGATAACATCTGTAGAAGCATCCCGTTGGGCACAGTATACAAGAGGGGCATTGGTTCGACGTTTACTTGGCGTTGTCTTCTTATGCCGTCTGGGTCAGTAGCCATTGCCGAAATGTTTCTAGTTCATATCTCGCGGCGGAACAGAAGCATTTGTTTTTTTTTCTAGTAGCGGTAAATAGGTACTCGGGAGTTAGAGAACCAATGCGAGTTGCACCCTTAAGGTCATCAGTTGACCTAGTTGGAACCTTGAAAAGCTTAACAGAGCTCTTGTACCCCCATCTATAGGTAACCAAATGTGTCGTTGCGGAATAACGCTCTCACTTGAATCATTTAAGCATGCCTCTTTTGGCTTCAGAAGCGACCCTTAGAGCGAGGTAAAAATTGATGTACCAAGTGAAAAATAAAACGCTTGGTACATTTACATTACATCTTGTTATATCCGTTTGGTTTTGGGCCTATTAACTTCTGCAGAATTATTAAGGAAGCAACAAGTGCTGACTGACTAATCAACAAGTAAACTTTAGCACTGGACTATGCCCAGGGCAAAAGTATACTTTGTGTATATACACCGAGAAGAGGGTTACACCTATCGGTGCATAGTTTCCATGTTGCTTCAGCTAATAGTATTAAGACATTCCTCAAGTTTACAAATATTGCATTATTTTTATATTATATATTATTAATAAGGATGTTAAACCCATTTTGCATTATATTATTGTATTACTTTACGGATGGGTTACAGTCACAAAAAATTTGTATCATCACTTAATCTGCTTTAGATAACCCATAACATGCTCTCAGTATGACCATATTCTCTACATGACCCATATGAAGCCATCTATTGTATACCTTTTTTAGTAACCCAAACCAGATGTCTGCTGGAAAACAAAAGGTTCGCAAACACGGTTAATTAAAACATTTGTGTAATGTAATCTATTTTTTCTGCGCCAAATGCAAATTGGATAAGGATTAGGGTAATAATAGATCCACAACGCAAGTAAAATAATCTCCTAGTGGGCAAAATATCTCAGCTTGCAGTGAAGAACCCCGAGACCAGAAGAACAGTAATTTTCTAAAATACATTTAAGAGCTTTACTACGTATAACGATAGGTCATTTGTATTGATCTAGTACTGATTTATGTCCACCTAAAAGTTATCCAACTTTACAGGATGTAGGATAATTTATAGGTCGAGGCATCATCAATATACAGATTAAGTAGACTTCTTTATCAGACTTGGAGCTATTAAACATTACAAAATAGTGATTTCATGTTTAAATTGGTAATAGTGAGAATGCAGCTGTTGCTGCTGCCGATAATGGTAGTAATTCTTATGTTGATATTTATATTAATGGAAATAGTGTTGGGTTGCAGCATTTGTGTTTGCTGCTTCTATAATTGACGTTTTGTTTCTACTCGTGAAGCTTCTGTTAACTCTGTTATTGAAATTTCTGTTGTTTGTGCTATTGACTTTCTATTGAATCTGATATTTAGGTCTCTATTGTGTCTGCTATTGAAGTTTGTATAGTATCTACCATTGAAGTTTCTATTGTATCTGCTATTAAAGTTTCTATTGTTTCTGCTATTAAAATCTCTATTGCATCTGCAATTGAAGTCTCTATTGTATCTGCTATTGAAGTTTCTACTGTATCTGCTATTAAAGTTTTTGCTTTTGGCTCTTAGAAATGTAAGGTGGTACTAAAGAAGTAGTCCGAGTACCCATAAACATGGAGTAACAGTGAAGAATACGAGGAGCAACACACACACATGGTGGATGGTCTACTTTCGCCCCCTCAGGAGTTCCTCTCAGCCTCTACTCTCATCCCCACTTGACCCAGGACTGCTGCTGCTTCAAGTAGCCAATGCACCCTTTTATGGCGTTAGATGGTGGGGTGTGGAGCGCATGAAGGCAATATAGCCTTCGTTTAAAACATGAAATATTTAATACAATCCCGGTGGTTTATATTAAACATCCCTATGGCAACGTGCTATGTTTTAACTAAAAGTAATACTAAATAATAATAATATTTATGTAGGGAAAAGTATATACAATCAAAATGGGATACAAGAGGAATGTTGTATTTCTAGGTTCGGTAAGTATATTCTAATTCCAGAGCCACTAATACGCACAGCATTTCGGTCATGATGTCCTAATGAATATGTCTTAATAAGTCATTAATATTTATTGCGATTAAATCATCTTAAGTAATGCATGTTGGCTTAATAAATAATATAAGTATTTGTCATTTATTTCTGTTAAATTGATGCGAATGGAGCATAGAATTTTTGTCATCTTCGTGTGAGCATTCAGGCTAAAATAATAAATAGTTTGCTAATGTGTTCTTGGGTACAATAGGTGAAGAGGACACAGGTGTTTGTAGAGCACTCCAGGAGATTGCCTCAGCACCTACGGCGCTCTGGGGAAGAGGCAGAGGTTTTACAAGTTTTCTGGCTACAATATTCTGATTATATGCATATAATGTGGAGCGTACTAAGGTACTGTATTCTAGTACAGCTCTGCTCGTCTCTCATCTGGATCACACTAGCAAGAACAGCTAGTGTGGGAAAACCATTTCAGTAACAATAATAATTATTGTTTTTACTGCTTTTGCTATTATTATTATAATTATTAATATTATTTTAACATTACAGTATTATTAAATATGTGACAGTCGTGTGACGCTCTATCGTCATTTTCCTTTTGTATTTATATTGATATTTAAGAGGGTATCGCACTGAACTTATCTGCTGAAATGAATGTGAAACACAGAACCAAAACAGTAACATGGGATATATATAAGCAGAGTTCCTGGAGTTTATACAGTAGTCTACTTTTGTCTCCCACTATGTTCCGGACTAAATCATTGACGACAGATGGTGATTAGATAGCTTTTATAATTCATGCTTCGCTTCAAACCATGTATATTTACATGTGAAGTCCTTCTTAAATGTCCAACTAAAGGGACAGTCTGCGGTAGTAAATGTTTAAATGATCTATCAGTAAAATTTCATGACCGTTTAGTTGGCGGAGCAGAACAGTGTTTGTGTATGTTTATAGGTTACATTACAATTACCTAAATTAATGATAATAGTCTGGCCCAAATATTTAGTACATATTAATGTAGGTACGAGGCATGAAGATTATCCAATTTATCACATTGACTATTAGTGTCTCCAGGAGCGAAATGTTAGCTCTTGGATCCCACCTCTCTATATAATCATCAGTGGTTTTATGTATTGACTCCCGACCCATTTTTATCTTCATATCTACTGTACATAATTATCTTTCTCTCTCTCTTTCTCTCTCTCTCTCTCTCTCTCGCGCGCACACACACACGCATACATCCCCAGGAAGCAGCTTACAACAGTTGTCTAACTCTCACGGAACTACTTACTGGTAGGTAAACATAGGCATCAAATAAAAGAAAGTCTGTAAGTGTAGGGAGTGGGGTGGGACGGGTGCATGCGTGCGTGCTTGCGATATATAAAGAGTTTCGTAACCCCACTAACACAAGGATCAACAAGTCTTGTCAATTTGACTAAAAGTTAAATTAAATATGAGTAAATTTCCAGGACAACCCCAGATATGAAACTCCAGGAATATCTCGAAGTCAAAAGTTTTCAAAGCGCAGTCTGAAGTTTTAATGGGTTTTTGAAGTCATTATTGATGATGATGGAGCTGCCTCTGGTGCTGCAAGGAGATACAGGGTGTTCCTTCAGCAGGTCTCGCTACCTGCATGCTCAACTAGGATGAGTGCTGTTGTGTGCCTCAGCTCTCTCTCGTATAGCAATGATGTGTATCAATGGCTGGGTTCGAACGACTCAACCGAACGTACTGTATATACTTAGCCAGCATAAAGACAAAGAGAGTGGAACTGTATCCCCGTGGCAGTCCCCGTGGTGTGGAGGATATGACACTCGCATGGCGTTTCGCGAGCGCTTTGTCATGGGTTCGTATCCTGGGAGGATTTACTGGGCGTCAATCCTTAACTGTAGCCTCTATTTACCCAATAGTAAAATGGGTACCTAGTTGTTAAACGATTTGGCGGGTTGTATTCGGGGGAACATAGGATTAAGAACTTGCCCGAAACGCTATGCGTGCTAATGCTGTACAAAATAGAACTCTTTATACTGTGGCTAACCGAGTGCAATCTTGGCACTGAATGCATTTAGAAATAACACAGAAAATAATCAGTTATTTTCGAATGGATGTCTTAGCTGCTATACGAAATTTATGTAAGACTAAATACGTTGAATCCTTAACATGTCGGCACCAAAGGCACGATTCTGTGGACATGCTTGCAAAGACAGCCTTTAGCAAACCTACAGTGGAATTTAATATAGGTTTCTAATAGCAGTGACAAAATTCATACTGAAATAAATATTAAATGAACATCTTACTGATCTAACAAACGCACAGACCGGAAAGCTGAAGCATTGGACGCTAGGATGAGGAGACGTTCAAATATTCAATACAAGAACTGGAAAAAGCTATATTATGTTGGCCAGAATGCGCCTGGGATGCAGAAGAATGTGGCAGCTTTACCATAACTAAAGTGTCGGATACACCATGTGGAAATGTTGTTAAAGAGAAAACATGGATATATACACATAATATTGTAAAATGTTCGGTAAATACTGACTTCCGATACCCCTAAAACTGAGATACGTTGAGACCTGTTATACTTTCTGAATACTGGAACGCTTGATGTTCCAGTATGATGCTAGATGTTAGCTGTATTGATCCTTCATGCTACCTTAATCCGCGAAGCAAACGACGAAACTACGATATTGCTACAACGTTCGAACAAGTTGTAACCCTTAACAAATTGTAACAACCAAAATAATAAGTTGTAATAACTTTCCAACACGCCATAAAAACTTTATAGCAAGATGTAAAACTTTGTTAAAGTTGTAACAAGGGAAAATGGGGGCCGTTACGTTGGGTGTTTGAGGGCTGGACCTGTTCCAAAGATTTACTAAGTAATGCAAGAATAATGTAATATGAAAAGTAATTTAAACTTGGACCTATAAAAGCACTTTAATTACCTTCTATGGTTGAGTTTTCAGTAAATATGTATTAATGCAGCTCTCTCGTCCTGTCAAAGTAGGAGAAACGAAGCAAAATACATGTGTGTACGCTGGTTAGAATTGTAATAGCCTTTGTAAAATCAGTTGCATTAAGTATTGTAGTACTCAATAACTAATAGTGCAATATGTAGGAGAACAGTTTTGTAGCACTATGTAGAATGGAAGACAATGTATGTATGTATATTGTTTAGCATAGTAAAAGCTCTTCGATCACCTTCTGTGGTCGAATGCTCAATAACTCACTATGTACTGCAACAGTCTCACCCATGTAGGAAGACGAAATTGTATGTATCTCGTAACAACTATAAAATCACTTCCATCACCTGTGGTTATGTGCTAAATAACCAACTGTATACATTTAGTAGAACATAACTTTCATCTGTGTAAGACAGATGTAATGTATGCTACATGGCATCGTAAAAAGCATATTCAATCACATGGAGGACAGAAGAAA
>WNGS01163555.1:12756404-12808323 GCA_020271785.1 Procambarus virginalis
AATCATCGTCAAAGGGGAGAGGGGGCCCTTCGGACCAGCCGCCGGCTTTACCTGTCCTCGTCCAAGGCCACTAGTGGTAGTGGCACTAGATAAATTCAGGATAAATTTAAATAATATCCACTAGATACAGCAGAGTCGGGAAGTTCGTGCTCCGCAAAGTTCCTGTAATATGACATTTTATGAGTTGTATATATTTTCGTCTGTACAATAATCTCCTGCCAATTTATTCAGATGTCGTGCAAAATATCACAATAGTAGGCATTGTTAGGAAAATATTTGTTTCTTTTTCTAATATTTAAGTCTCCCTTCTAATCAGTAACAGAGAATTGTAAAACTCGAAATATAGAAAACGACTCTGTAAGGAACAGCATGGACACACTCAAATTGAACTTAACCATGCAATTAATTTCCATTGTGAAAGGGACAGGCAGCCTGTGGATATGTATACGTTTGGCCCTATATCAAAGTCCCCAAAAGTGGAACTATTGACCCTCCCAGAATCCAACACCACAGCAAGCTGACTAACTCTCGGGAATTTATTTACTGCTAGATGAACAGAAGCTTGTAACAGACGACTCGAACCTGGGAATGCAGACCGTGAGTCGACAACCAACCAACTATACTACCGAGACCCTTAAACTCTGATTATAAGCCAGTGATTGATTCCACAACGACAAATAAATGAATGTTCGAAATGTTTTTTGAAGACCTAAAATGTTCTTGCATAATATTTAGTTGTTTGGGAAGTGATTAACTCCACCCCTGACATGAAGTGGAACTAATATGGTTCTTGAGTAATATAAAATTCCTCTTAACGTAAAAACTTAGGTTATTATTTATACATGATCAATAAATCCTACGTAAACAACAATTCTCTTATGCCTGCTCAGCGTCAAACTCAAATGAACACCACAAAGTAATTTTATTTTTAAGTATTAGATAAACATTTGTCGAAGTTAAGATAAGTGTTTCTATTTTAATTTTGTTTCACACAGCTCGAAACATCTTTTTAATTAAAATATCCCTATCTGTTATTGTGACACTGGAGTATATACAATTAAAACACATAATTTGTGTTATGGCTAACTCTATTATCGTGTGTTTACACAAATGTTCAGGCGCAAAGTTTCAGAACGATTCCAATACATACGTTTTACTGCGAAAAAGTTGAACAGTTAAAATTAAAGTGAAAACATTCGAACCCCAATACACAGGGAGAAAGATACAGAGAGGATACTATTCCACAACCACTTTACTGATTCGGTTAAAGCTGCCATTCTGTCCTGTGATGCTCAATAGTTTCCTGTATCGAGAATTTACAGAACGTCACGAGTCACACAATAAGCAGTTTTGAAGACCGATTTAATATGAAGTTAAAATAAGTGAACCACAAGTAAAAAAAGCATGAGTTAATGAGGACATGTTATAGGAGCAGAAAAATAACATGAGTTATCAGAATAGGCTAAAGGATATATACAACATAAATGAGAAAGCAATGATGAGTGCCTTGTGTGTATAGTGCACTCTGGGGAAAACAGACATGGAAAAAAGGAATGAAGCATTGTGTACAGGCAGCACGAGATCGAGGGTGTCATAGGTGGGGTCATATATATATATATATATAATATATATATATATATATATATAATATATATATATATATATATATATATATATATATATGTGTGTGTGTGTGTGTGTGTGTGTTGTGTGTGTGTGTGTGTGTGTGTGTGTGTGTGTGTGTGTGTGTGTGTGGTGTGTGTGTGTGTGTGTGTGTGTGCCTGTGCCTTAGTTATTCCCAAACGTTCTCAAGATATTCTAAAGAAAGTTTTAAGCGTTTTGATACTGCAGAGGTGCAGTAAGTTGACAAGTGGAAGTAACTGAAAGTCTGTAACAGCCGAGAGCATGAGTTCATCTTCACGAGGTGAGCTGGAGGATCATCTTATTTAACGCCTTGTGTCTTCGACATAAGTCTTTTAGCGGCTTATTAATGTTTAACAATATGAAAACGAAGGTTTATAAAATAAGATGGAAATGCTAAACGAAACACCCAGTTATTGAAACTGAAACATAAATTACCATTAAACTTTATGAAGACTTTATAAACTGGAAACTAAACACTTAACATTACTTATCCTGGAATCATCAGCACATCTATAAGCAAAGGGAATTAACTGAACATTTGTCACTAAGAACAAGAGCAGATGCAAAATAAATGGATTAAAAATGCAATAGGTATGTATTACCATCAAAAGAAATTTAAGATTCAAGTCACCTGGTTGAGTACCAAACCTCCAGTACTCCCAGTGAATTCAATAACGTTCCGTTGGTAGATTTTTGTCCTATCGTGACTGGGTTAACGTAGGTGACTGGAATCACCAGAACGCCAGTTCAAGTAACCTCATTGGCACAAAATTATTTTCTCATGTCATATATATTCACACTAGAAGGGGTAGTCGGCCGTCCCCTGGATAGTTTACCTCTTTGCCTTACCAACAAATACCCCCCCCCCTCTCTCCACATCCCCCCATCTCACCCTTCTTCCCCCCCCCCCCCATGTCTTTCTATCCCACCCCTACCCCTTCTTGTTTTCTTCTCTCCATCCCCCTCTCTCCAATCTCATAATCTTATTTTCTCAATCTCCTCACCTCTCTCCCATCATCCCCCTTTCCTTACCCCTCTCCTCTCTTTTCCCCCCTTTCTCTCCATGCCTACTTCTCTCCCCCCTCTGGACTCTAACCTCGAACAGTTTGACATTTCCATTTATGTATCAAGAAATCTAGAGATATGGCCATGTTTTGTTCACCGATTAGCTGGGGAATATTATTATGTCAGACCAAGCCAAAAAGAACCAACCCCGACCAGCCTACGTCCATCCCGTACCCCAGACCATTTACTCTGAAAAGTTGGGTTAGGCTTACACCAAGTATTTGGTCTCCTACCTCATATAGACAGACATTCTCTCTTACAAATATATAACATTTGCAGATGAGGAGTCACAATAACGTGGTTGAAATATGTATTAACTTTATGAAGACTTGAGACTTGATAATGGTCCAGGCGGACCAAAACGTTGTCGTCCCTTCATTTTCTAGTGTGTGGTTTGGTCAACATATAAACATTTCATTAACTACTATTCTTAAGCATGTCTCGGTTACTCTGATATAATCCATTGATTTGCAAGTCGCCCTACGATAAACACTAATGGCTAAATTTGTGATACAATGATATTCTAACAATAGTGTATCATCTGGCCAGGGATAATACAATTAATGACAAAATACTCCTGTCTTTTCCTAGTACTTTCCTTCTTTTCAACTAAATTTGCAGTTTTACCTCTTTATATATATATATTTGAGTCACAGCATTTATAAATGACGGTAGTGAATATATAATGTGATTGTATGTGTATGTGTGTTTGTATGCATGAACTGTATGAGTTCCTGTTTGGTAATCTATATTTACATATTCATTTGAATGACTACATACGTGTGTTCAATTGCTTTACTATATGCTAGTGTGCACCAAACCCTGACTATATCCCCACTATCACATGTTCATGACAAATGTCACATACATCTTGCAGTTTGAGCGTTTTTGAACAATTATCGATAAAATAGCGTCGACGGTCGTGTGCGCTTGTGACAACAAACACGGCAGGCGTGATCCCAGTGCTCCGGGCTCGGGATCAAGGCCGGATTATTGGTCACACCAGCATTCTCTTTATTTCTGAAACTGTTTATGCTATTTACTTACACACAAATTCGTTTAATTTTAGACTCGAATGTTTTTTTTCAACTAATAACGATTTAATTAATATGAACATTTTTATATTTTTATTATAGTTATATAGTAATAATACTTTTACTGGTTGAGGAACAGATTAGGAATGAACATTAGAGAACGAGAGATTTTTTTTAGAACAAATTTAAACCGAACAGGAAAAAATCTGACTGAGAAAACTGGAAGTCATAAACATAAGTTCACAGGCAAAGTTCACGTTTGGTGAAACAGAACATTGCTCACAGACGGATACGGTTCAGTCCTAGACCTGGTTTTAATTAAATGGGAATATGAAAAGTTGGACTCAATTTACTTGTCAGTTCAAGTAGAAAGCTTCCATAAACACTAAGATGACACCAAGACTAAAACAGTCCTAAGAAAAAGTATGAGCCACTTTGTTTAGCTGAAACACAAATGTAGTGCAAGAGAAGAATACACGAAATACATCTTGGATGAATATAAGAACTATCAGACTGTCAGGAAAGTGATCCAATAGTCATTGACGAGATAACGCATAATGTCCACAGAAAGAAATTCAATTAGTTAATTAAGTTATCGGGAGACTTGTGCGGCTTTACCCGGAGATTAAGACTAATATTCCCATCATTGATCAAGAACTGAAGGAGAAGAGATGTGTAAACATCTCCACCAACTTGGGTCAGATGGAATTTGTTATGCAGAAGCATCACTTTTTATTGTACATAACGGCAACCGATCTCATCAGTATGATTCCGGAATGAGCGACACCTAGAATGTTGCTGAAAATGCTGTTATTCTTGTCAATATCTTTAGAAACTATAAGCGAAGTATTTTAATATTGAAGCCAAAAGGAAGCACATGGTAACCAAATGCTAAATTTACAGGGAGCAAATTCTTCCAGCTATGTGAAACAGGGAGATTAGTCAAGAGAATAAAGCTAGACTCCCTGCTGG
The DNA here is from genome assembly GCA_020271785.1 of Procambarus virginalis. Classification (NCBI taxonomy): domain Eukaryota; kingdom Metazoa; phylum Arthropoda; class Malacostraca; order Decapoda; family Cambaridae; genus Procambarus; species Procambarus virginalis. The sequence goes on from WNGS01163555.1 coordinate 12,761,120, forward strand.
GAGAGGTCAGGATTGCGGCCCCTTGTTTAGAAGTGGAAGTAATTCCACTATAATTGCGACAAATTGGAACATTATTTTCTAGATTTCAAGTTGCTGATAAATGCGGACTTACTAGCTCATGGATACGTAATGACGGTAATGATCAGTAGAGCTGAAACTGTTGAGAAACCTAGAATTACTGAGGTAGAAGGCATCACTAAGTTTATGACATTGGACTGTGTAAGCGTTGAAGGCTTACCTTAGCATACTATTAGAAGAGCTAGTCAACCAAATAAAGGAATATATACCAAAAATAGTGCAAAGGAGCATCCTGCTTCATCTGACATTGATGTACCGTTGTGTAAGGATGATTTTGAACTTGTGCTATCTCTCCCTGGTGAGTTTCTGAAAAGGATTATGTCCCATATCCATTCTTATTATTACTGGCCAGTGACACTTCCTGATAAGAGAGTGATGCCATATCTGGTGGATCAATGCACGCCACTAAGGAATCTTGAAAACAATTATCGCAAAACACTAATATACAAAGTGGGTGGAATTATTGGAAAAAATGAGAACACATTATCAAGAGTACTTAGACTCTAGCGGTGACAGTGCTGTAATCAATAAGAAATCCAAAGTGGTGTAAGCGGAGCTATTTAACGGAAAGGCGAGTTAACTCGGAGCTGATGTTACAGAGTGGTAAGGAGATGTAGAATTTCCTCACAACACATAAAATATGGATTACATAGTAAAGTCTATTTAGGAAGAACAGTAATGGTGGGAACACGAAACTGGTATATAAGTACTCACCTAGTTGTGTTTGCGGGGGTTGAGCTCTGGCTCTTTGGTCCCGCCTCTCAACCATCGAGGTGTGTGGAGTGCAGGAGTGTGTGTGTGTGTGTGGAGCGTGTAGCAGTTGCTGGAGCTCAGTTGGGGGGAGGGAGGGGGCGTGAAGCTGGGCAGTAATGTGGGGGTGTGAAGCTGACGCACGAATGTGGAAGCGTTCAGTAGGCGCCCCACACAAAAGTTATATAACTTTTTTTTTAGTTACTGCTAATTCTTCTCATCAAGTGTCAACTTTCCGCCTCCATAATTTTGCCCTTTAACAATATGCATATTTAACCAATATGTGAATAATTAACCAAGGCAAATTGCTGCTGAATAACCCGTGAACTGATGTATATTATATATACACACACACTATAAATATTAAATACATTATATATTATATATATATATATATATATATATATATATATATATATATATATATATATATATAAACCAGGATTTTACACAACTCCCCCCTGCACACGAAACTAACGAACTATGTCAATAGGCCGTTCTCCCTCTTCGCCCTTACATCATTACACACAGAGATCACACTAACGTGCAGGGGGGAGTTGTGTAAAATCCTGGTTTGTGCCTCTGAAAAGCTACGGGATCCAGTAAGTTCAGTAGAACTTCGATTTCAACTCTTTTAACCCTGTCGTAACTCAGTTGATTAAGGCAGTGTCTGGGATGCTCCCGGACGCAGGTTAGAATCCTCGTCACGGCCCTTGTGGATTTGTTCATCATGAAACACATTAGGTATTTACAGATTATCTTAAGCTAATTTGCCATTTCTCCTAGGATGTATCTTGCCCCTCACGATGGGACTGTATAGTCTGGCATCACAGGCTGGACTGGTTGACCTCACCCCACAGGATAAAGTGACAGTATTCGGTGGCAGTGTACGGATCACTGCTCCGTACAGACGACCCCCTATCTAACACTGTCAACAAACGTATCCTGTCACACTGCATCGCCGCCGGTACTGACAGTTGGCAAATTGACAATATATTTCGAGAAATCGCATACGTTTTTAACCCCTCACCCTGGTGCTAATCCCTTAAAAAATTATCGTGTTTAATACGCAGTAGAGTTATATTCATATATGTCAATATTTGTGTCAGACTAAATGGTGTTGGTCTGCAGTCTGCACATGAAACAACTTTGGACTCCATGGAGTAGACATTCAAGCGCTGAAGAGAACCACTGTTACCTTTAGGCACATTTATATACATTTTTTTAGGAGGCGTTGCGACACTCTCGCTCCACTATTTTCTTGTGTTAGAACTCTAGTTATTGTACACAATTTGACAGGCGAGCGATGACTGGAAAACTAATTTATTTATGTATATACATAAATATACTGTATATGTATTATATTCATATATATTTTTGTGTACTGTCTGCATTTTGTGAACTTTAACTTTGTTCTCAACTCTACGAAATAAAAAGTATTTGTATACTGCTAGAAAAAAAGCAGGGTTTTGAATGTAAATATATGTTTTTTGCTTTAGAAAATACATTTTTTTCAGAAGTAAGGTTAATGTTCTTGCAAGACGTTGGTTGGAATTACTTACATCAGCGGCCATACAACCCCTATCATGGGTGTGCTGCAATATAACTGTAAATGTTGTATTGTTCCAGTATCTGAGGGGTCTTTCTAGGCAGGTGTTACTTGAATTTCTTGTTCACTTGTGGATGGGTGGATGGAAACAAGAACAGCTTTTGAATACAAAATTAAATATATATTATATATATATATATATATATATATATATATATATATATATATATATATATATATATATATATATATATATATATATATATATATTATTTGACTATCCTTGGTATCCTTCAGACAGTTGCGGCTCAAAGAGTCAATCTGGTTTTCAAAGATGTTAGTTTTTAATAGTTTCTCAGAATCCTTCATACTCTATATTGAGTGAAATTTTCGTGAAAAAGCACATTTACCTATGCAACAGGAAATTTGTGTTTTTATTTTCGACCAGAGATGCTCGAATAACCTTGGCGTCATTAATATTCACATCAGGACGTTCCTATGGTAAAAGTTTGTGAATTTGCCGCGAATATTTTTGCACTGCATTCAGGTTTTAGTATCCAGTAAAGTTTCACATTGTGTTGTAATTTTTCTATTCTGAACAGTGATAAAGTTGATTTCACATACAAAATCAAGCAGTAAAGGAGACGTTCTATGATAAGATCGAAAGTTTTCTATGGAATTTGATTGTAAGAAATATGTTTGGAGTTATATAGATTAGGGTTTAGTATTTGAAACTGAATTTAGTGCCTTTGCATTGACTGAATTTGTTTGTCTGTGATTTCCTGAGTATATAGATCTTTTAATATGTTAGTCTGTGAATCTTTGCGCCTGTGAATCTATAGGTCTGTAAATCTGTAGATGTGTAAATCGTTGAATCTGTAAATATCTGTAGGCCTGTGAATCTTTGTGAACCTTAGACTCTCTCCAGCGACAGTTGCTGTAGTCTGACAACTACTAGTAGTACTGGAGTTGACCTCCAAGTCCCCAGGGCAAGTTCCCAGGAAATATTTAACGAATGTGAAGTAGAGTTAAGTCCGCTCATGTCTAAGGTATTTAATAAATAATTTAGTCTAAGGATTGAACAACAACATATATAAAAATTCGCAGACGGTACAAAAGTGGAGAAGGAAATATTTTTTGATGAAGACACAAAATCGCTACAAAGTGATCTTTCATAGATAGGCTTTTATAATTGAAGGAAGACTTGCAATGCAGTTTGATACTAAACAAAATGTTGGGTTATGTGCTTAGGTAATAATATTAATTGGGTTACCAGATATCAGCTAGACAGTGTTGAAATTAAGAAGTCAGAGCATAGGTTCGAATCCTCCTCATGATATCTACTGATTTTTTTCCCACGAGCTTATAATTCGAAACAGATCTTAGAGTTATGATTAGTACAGAATAAAGCAAATGAGATATTTTATTTATTTCCAGAAACGTTAGCAATAAAACACCTAACGATTTTAATCAACATGCTCTTGTTAGGTCCCATTTAATTTACTGTTTAGTTTTGGTTACTGCATTATAAAATGAATATAAATTCACTTGAACTCGTACAGCAAAGGATAGCAAAATTAATTCGTGGATTTCTTAATCTTCCTTACAGGGAAATATTAAAATGTTTAATGCTAGAATGACGAAGGGTAAGAGGCGACATAAGTATATACATGGATGAAAGGGATTAAAATGGGCAATATAAATGTTTGAAATATATGAACAAAAAATAGAACTCTAAATAATGTGTAATATGTCCATGAAAAAATCTTTAGAATAGTACTGTGGAATCGAACGCGAGTCTTAGTCACACGAGACGCAAGTATATAAATTGGAGAGGTTTAGATTTAGGGATGACCTGATAAATGCTGGCCTGAAGAAAGAGGCTCCTGATTTATGGAGCAAATTACCGGATAATATACTACACGTGGTATCGACGGGCAACTTAAAGCTTTAGGTTAGACATATAAATATCAATGAGTTGGAGATTGTATGAATAGGAATTGCCTTATGTGTTTCAGTAGGCCATCTGCAGTTCGTTAAATTCCCTCAAACAATAATCAATTGTTGTTTATCACAACAGTGGGTAGTACCTAGCTGCTTCTAACAATAACCAGTTGATTTAAACTATGACAATTCATTAACCAATAGCAAAGTTGAAGTGCTTAACAATAGCTAGCATCAACGTGAAGCGACAAACAACAGACCAATGTTCTAGAACCCTATAGTGGACAGAACAAACAAGTTGCCACAAACAGAGCACCGTGCTTTGAACTACTTTTACTATAATACTTAAACGCAATTCGCTTTTAATGTTTAGCAGTAACAGTCCGAAACAATTACATTAATGCTACTTGCATCAGTCAAAGACCGAGTTCTACCACACGACGATTATTTTGCCACTTCAGTTTCTCTGTTGCCAAATAAGTGTAATTCCCTTTGGGAAAGTATTAAAGGACTGCAATTCCTTTTACCTTTTTTGTCCGATGTGGTTGTGAAAGAACCGACGCGTTTGAACTCGCAGCATCAAAAGCAAGTGTGAGAGGCGGGCAGAGTTATTACTGTGAGAACACTGCAACGAGTAGAGAAGGATCAGGTTAACAAACAACCTGGGATCCTTTACATGCTCGTAACATCCATTTTCCGCCTTGAAATCGTCCCACATAATGTTTACTCTCTCGACTGACGAAAACAATTCCCTCACTGGTGGATAAATAATTTTATTGTCCTACAGCTCCCCTGGGGAGAATAATCTCTCGGGCACTACTCCCACGGAGACAATAACAACTTTGGAACTTCTCCCCTGTGGACAATTTTCTCTTGGGAACTATTCTTCCATCTTTATGCATTTATCTATTCGCTCTCTTAGTACTTGGAGAGAAAATATCCTTATAAATATTTACGAATATCTCCTCTCTCATTCAGTGAAGTTGTTGTTCACTGTCATTCTCCCGGTCGGAAATATTATCATCTCTGTTCTCTCATTAACATTGTAATGTCAATTGTTTCTCTCACTCGGTAACGCTGTAATATATGTTCGTTCTTTTTTCCCCTTCACCACCTTCCCCGGTAATATAGCAGTCAAGGGTCCTCTTCCTCGCAAACTTTAGCAACTCGACTCTCCCTGCTACTCTGTTGGACTGTCGCCTTAGGTCGTTCTGTCACCGTAACATTGTCACCTCAGTGTGTGTGTTGTGTCACGTGGTAGCCTGACAGTTATCTCATATCCGCCATCTCAGATTGGAGCAGAAATCCTGTGTTGTATAAAATGTACCTCTCTTATGTTTGACCATACTTTCAATCGTCGCACTGTCTGGGATATTGTGACTTCCGCGGAAAAATATTCCAAAGGCTTATTTCCTATGGTGTGAAATAGCAATGTTATTTGTACCACTGTTGTACTTAGTGCCGAACATGCAATTGCTGTGTAATAATGCGGTATGTGCAAGTGCTCTGTGCTCGTGTGGAATGTGCAATTGCTGTGTACTGCCGTTGTTTGCTAATGTTGTGCTATTGCTTTCTATTTTAATGTAATATGCACTAATGTTACATGTTCTGTTGTTATCAGCACTAATTAAAGCTTAGCAATTTCAAGACTTCGTGAGCCCCCGTGAAAGTGTGATTAATGCTGCCGTATTTTATATGAAGAGTTGTTAGTCTATTGAACCTAATTTGTTATGGAAAAAGAAAAAGCTCAGTTCTACGAGAAGTTTCGTTTCTGTGTAATTTTTAGTTGAAGTGACCATGCTTGAATACAGTAACTCAGGTGGTTGTACACACTGTATTTGTACGAATGGGTGACCTTCTCATTTTCCTTGAAGTAAAACGTTTACTAATCCGATATCAATGATTTGTAGTCTATTACTCAGAGGAATTTAATTTTATTTTTTAACTTGTTCCAAGGCTGGATCACCTCAAGAATCGTCACTATCACTGTATGTATCGTCGCTGTATCACAATCGTCTGTGTATTTGGTTTTCGTTTAATTATCTTGCACCTCTCAACTAAATATATCAAATTTAAAGTGAATTAAGGAAGCAATTAAATTGCTCAACAATTAATAGGTGATCTAGAAGACCGTCCTGTCTCCTTGGAAGCTGTTATATGCATTGTTATATCAAACACGTAGAAATTCAGAGCCAAGACCACTTTTCACCTTTCACTGAAATTACAAAATCTGCATTATTGGAATCCTCCTCTATACTGATTTTTTCAAACCTGTTTCTTTTGACCAACAAAGCCACTCCCACTCTGCCCTTCTAAGGTGAGGTTATCAATACATTAGGGGATCACTTCAGTTCTTTAGTTTCTACTATTGCTGTTAAATATACTTTTCTTTCATTAGTTCTTTCTTTCAGTTCATCCTAATGTGTTGAGCATTCATCAGCATTTTTATACCAGAGCATTATTGCTATACCAAATTCTTTACTGCTCTTCTGTTCGTTTCATACAGAGCTTCCTGCCTGGGGGAAAGATACTGGTTTAGTTCAGGTGTAGAAAAATATGGAGAGGATAGGAGTGGATGGAGGATAGTGCCTGGGAGTAGAGGACGGTGAAGTAATAGTGGTTAATGTGTCAAATTATCGGCAAGGAGTGGGTGGTGGACTCATGCGGTGGGACAGGAATTAGTTAATTGAAGAGGGAATGGTAATGGAGTGTGGGGACAAGAATGGGAGAAGTGGGGTGATGGCTGTTGGGTGTTAATTTATCTTGTAGAAGGATGCAGTTGTGGAGGCTTGGTTAATTACTAGTCGTCAACACTGTTATTTTATTGCAACTGCAGGCCTTCCGAACTGCTATTTTAGTATTCTCTCAAACTTCTGCCTTCTTGTTTTGTCGTTTTTCTTTGGACTCGTGACGCTTGAGTCTGCTGAAAAGTGTTGTAGGTTCATTCGCCTGTTGTCCTCTTCTCTCTTGTTGCCCATCTCCCAACTCCCCTCTGTCTTTCTTCCTCTCCTATTTTATGTTCTTTATTTGCGCTGTTCTTTCTCTCTCTTTTTTAAACTTTGTTATTTAAATGTATATTTGAATCATCTATATTGATTGTGTTACGTGTGTGTGTATTTACTATTTGTATCTACAGAATCTAGCTACTAGCTCTTGGATCTCGCCTTTCTAACCAACTTATTTTCCTATATTATGTCTACTTATCTACTACATATATTTCTAACACATACACACGCACACACACCCAGGAAGAAGCCCATAACAGCTGTCTAACTCCCAGGTACCTATTTACTGCTAGGCGAACCGGGACACCAGGGTGAAAGGTACTCTGCCCATCTGTTCCTACCTCTGCCGGGGATCGAAACCGGTTTCTTAGAACTACGACCCTCGAGCGCTGTCCACTCAGCCGCGGGGCCCTTGTGTGTGTGTGTGTGTGTGTGTGTGTGTGTGTGTGTGTGTGTGTGTGTGTGTGTGTGTGTGTGTGTGTGTGTGTGTGTGTGTGTGCGCGTGCGCGTAAGTAAATATTTTTCTTTTTAAGAGCAACTCCGAGTTCGTTCGTCTGTTTTGAAAAAACTTTTTCGAGAAAGCATTCATAAGAGGTTTTGAACGAGAAAAATACAAACGAACGACCATCGTTCCTATTTTCCTATTTTTCTCCCGAACTGAATACATTTATCAGTATTGCTTTTGCTGAGAATTTTTTTTATCTTTGTATACATGTTTCTTTACTCTTTTGTAAACGAAGATAAAATTATATCACATATATAATTTTATCTTCCTCGCTTTACATGGGGTGAATGTACATTAAAGTTCTGTTTCAGAAACGGTACCTAAATTATCTCGTGTAATAAAAAAAAGAGATATATTGAACTACTTATTGATAAACGAGGGAGCAGTGAAGGAACTTACAACTTTTTTTCTAGTGTTGGGTTGCATAAAAGGCGAATCACTGACATATCCCCGATAACATCTGTAGAAGCATCCCGTTGGGCACAGTATACAAGAGGGGCATTGGTTCGACGTTTACTTGGCGTTGTCTTCTTATGCCGTCTGGGTCAGTAGCCATTGCCGAAATGTTTCTAGTTCATATCTCGCGGCGGAACAGAAGCATTTGTTTTTTTTTCTAGTAGCGGTAAATAGGTACTCGGGAGTTAGAGAACCAATGCGAGTTGCACCCTTAAGGTCATCAGTTGACCTAGTTGGAACCTTGAAAAGCTTAACAGAGCTCTTGTACCCCCATCTATAGGTAACCAAATGTGTCGTTGCGGAATAACGCTCTCACTTGAATCATTTAAGCATGCCTCTTTTGGCTTCAGAAGCGACCCTTAGAGCGAGGTAAAAAATTGATGTACCAAGTGAAAATAAAACGCTTGGTACATTTACATTACATCTTGTTATATCCGTTTGGTTTTGGGCCTATTAACTTCTGCAGAATTATTAAGGAAGCAACAAGTGCTGACTGACTAATCAACAAGTAAACTTTAGCACTGGACTATGCCCAGGGCAAAAGTATACTTTGTGTATATACACCGAGAAGAGGGTTACACCTATCGGTGCATAGTTTCCATGTTGCTTCAGCTAATAGTATTAAGACATTCCTCAAGTTTACAAATATTGCATTATTTTTATATTATATATTATTAATAAGGATGTTAAACCCATTTTGCATTATATTATTGTATTACTTTACGGATGGGTTACAGTCACAAAAAATTTGTATCATCACTTAATCTGCTTTAGATAACCCATAACATGCTCTCAGTATGACCATATTCTCTACATGACCCATATGAAGCCATCTATTGTATACCTTTTTTAGTAACCCAAACCAGATGTCTGCTGGAAAACAAAAGGTTCGCAAACACGGTTAATTAAAACATTTGTGTAATGTAATCTATTTTTTCTGCGCCAAATGCAAATTGGATAAGGATTAGGGTAATAATAGATCCACAACGCAAGTAAAATAATCTCCTAGTGGGCAAAATATCTCAGCTTGCAGTGAAGAACCCCGAGACCAGAAGAACAGTAATTTTCTAAAATACATTTAAGAGCTTTACTACGTATAACGATAGGTCATTTGTATTGATCTAGTACTGATTTATGTCCACCTAAAAGTTATCCAACTTTACAGGATGTAGGATAATTTATAGGTCGAGGCATCATCAATATACAGATTAAGTAGACTTCTTTATCAGACTTGGAGCTATTAAACATTACAAAATAGTGATTTCATGTTTAAATTGGTAATAGTGAGAATGCAGCTGTTGCTGCTGCCGATAATGGTAGTAATTCTTATGTTGATATTTATATTAATGGAAATAGTGTTGGGTTGCAGCATTTGTGTTTGCTGCTTCTATAATTGACGTTTTGTTTCTACTCGTGAAGCTTCTGTTAACTCTGTTATTGAAATTTCTGTTGTTTGTGCTATTGACTTTCTATTGAATCTGATATTTAGGTCTCTATTGTGTCTGCTATTGAAGTTTGTATAGTATCTACCATTGAAGTTTCTATTGTATCTGCTATTAAAGTTTCTATTGTTTCTGCTATTAAAATCTCTATTGCATCTGCAATTGAAGTCTCTATTGTATCTGCTATTGAAGTTTCTACTGTATCTGCTATTAAAGTTTTTGCTTTTGGCTCTTAGAAATGTAAGGTGGTACTAAAGAAGTAGTCCGAGTACCCATAAACATGGAGTAACAGTGAAGAATACGAGGAGCAACACACACACATGGTGGATGGTCTACTTTCGCCCCCTCAGGAGTTCCTCTCAGCCTCTACTCTCATCCCCACTTGACCCAGGACTGCTGCTGCTTCAAGTAGCCAATGCACCCTTTTATGGCGTTAGATGGTGGGGTGTGGAGCGCATGAAGGCAAAATAGCCTTCGTTTAAAATATGAAATATTTAATACAATCCCGGTGGTTTATATTAAACATCTCTATGGCAACGTGCTATGTTTTAACTAAAAGTAATACTAAATAATAACAATATTTATGTAGGGAAAAGTATATACAATCAAAATGGGATACAAGAGGAATGTTGTATTTCTAGATTCGGTAAGTATATTCTAATTCCAGAGCTAATTCCAGAGCTACTAATACGCACAGCATTTCGGTCATGATGTCCTAATAAATATGTCTTAATAAATCATTAATATTTATTGCGATTAAATGATCTTAAGTAATGCATGTTGGCTTAATAAATAATATAAGTATTTGTCATTTATTTCTGTTAAATTGATGCGAATGGAGCATAGATTTTTTGTCATCTTCGTGTGAGCATTCAGGCTAAAATAATAAATAGTTTGCTAATGTGTTCTTGGGTACAATAGGTGAAGAGGACACAGGTGTTTGTAGAGCACTCCAGGAGATTGCCTCAGCACCTACGGCGCTCTGGGGGAGAGGCAGAGGTTTTACAAGTTTTCTGGCTACAATATTCTGATTATATGCATATAATGTGGAGCGTACTAAGGTACTGTATTCTAGTACAGCTCTGCTCGTCTCTCATCTGGATCACACTAGCAAGAACAGCTAGTGTGGGAAAACCATTTCAGTAACAATAATAATTATTGTTTTTACTGCTTTTGCTATTATTATTATAATTATTAATATTATTTTAACATTACAGTATTATTAAATATGTGACAGTCGTGTGACGCTCTATCGTCATTTTCCTTTTGTATTTATATTGATATTTAAGAGGGTATCGCACTGAACTTATCTGCTGAAATGAATGTGAAACACAGAACCAAAACAGCAACATGGGATATATATAAGCAGAGTTCCTGGAGTTTATACAGTAGTCTACTTTTGTCTCCCACTATGTTCCGGACTAAATCATTGACGACAGATGGTGATTAGATAGCTTTTATAATTCATGCTTCGCTTCAAACCATGTATATTTACATGTGAAGTCCTTCTTAAATGTCCAACTAAAGGGACAGTCTGCGGTAGTAAATGTTTAAATGATCTATCAGTAAAATTTCATGACCGTTTAGTTGGCGGAGCAGAACGGTGTTTGTGTATGTTTATAGGTTACATTACAATTACCTAAATTAATGATAATAGTCTGGCCCAAATATTTAGTACATATTAATGTAGGTACGAGGCATGAAGATTATCCAATTTATCACATTGACTATTAGTGCCTTCAGGAGCGAAATGTTAGCTCTTGGATCCTACCTCTCTATATAACCAATTGTTTTATGTATTGACTCCCGACCCATTTTTATCTTCATATCTACTGTACGTAATTATCTTTCTCTCTCTCTCTCTCTCTCTCTCTCTCTCTCTCTCTCTCTCTCTCTCTCGAGCGCGCACACGCGCGCACACACACACACGCATACATCCCCAGGAAGCACCTTACAACAGTTGTCTAACTCTCACGGAACTATTTACTGGTAGGTAAACATAGGCATCAAATAAAAGAAAGTCTGTGAGTGTAGGGAGTGGGGTGGGACGGGTGCATGCGTGCGTGCTTGCGATATATAAAGAGTTTCGTAACCCCACTAACACAAGGATCAACAAGTCTTGTCAATTTGACTAAAAGTTAAATTAAATATGAGTAAATTTCCAGGACAACCCCAGATATGAAACTCCAGGAATATCTCGAAGTCAAAAGTTTTCAAAGCGCAGTCTGAAGTTTTAATGGGTTTTTGAAGTCATTATTGATGATGATGGAGCTGCCTCTGGTGCTGCAAGGAGATACAGGGTGTTCCTTCAGCAGGTCTCGCTACCTGCATGCTCAACTAGGATGAGTGCTGTTGTGTGCCTCAGCTCTCTCTCGTATAGCAATGATGTGTATCAATGGCTGGGTTCGAACGACTCAACCGAACGTACTGTATATACTTAGCCAGCATAAAGACAAAGAGAGTGGAACTGTATCCCCGTGGGGTTCGTATCCTGGGGAGGATTTACTGAGCGTCAATCCTTAACTGTAGCCTCTATTTACCCAACAGTAAAATGGGTACCTAGTTGTTAAATGATTTGGCGGGTTGTATGCGGGGGAACATAGGATTAAAAACTTGCCCGAAGCGATATGCGTGCTAATGGCTGTACAATATAGAACTCTTTATACTGTGGCTAAGCGAGTGCAATCTAGGCACTGAATGCATTTAGAAATAACACAGAAAATAATCAATTATTTTAGAATGGATGTCTTAGCTGCTATACGAAATTTATGTAAGACTAAATACCGTTAAATTCCTTAACATGTCGGCCACAAAAGGCACGATTCTGTGGACATGCTTGCAAAGACAGCCTTTAGCAAACCTACAGTGGAATTTAATATAGGTTTCTAATAGCAGTGACAAAATTCATACTGAAATAAATGTTAAATGAACATCTTACTGATCTAACAAACGCACAGACCGGAAAGCTGAAGCATTGGACGCTAGGATGAGGAGACGTTCAAATATTCAATACAAGAACTGGAAAAAGCTATATTATGTTGGCCAGAATGCGCCTGGGATGCAGAAGAATGTGGCAGCTTTACCATAACTAAAGTGTCGGATGCACCATGTGGAAATGTTGTTAAAGAGAAAACATGGATATATACACATAATATTGTAAAATGTTCGGTAAATACTGACTTCCGATACCCTTAGACTGAGATACGTTGAGATCTGTTAATACTTTCTGAATACTGGAACTCTTGATGTTCCAGTATTGATGCTAGATGTTAGCTGTATTGATCCTTCATGATACCTTAATCCGCGAAGCAAACGACGAAACTACGATATTGCTACAACGTTCGAACAAGTTGTAACCCTTAACAAATTGTAACAACCAAAATAATAAGTTGTAATAACTTTCCAACACGCCATAAAAACTTTATAGCAAGATGTAACAACTTTGTTAAAAGTTGTAACAAGGGAAAAATGGGGGCCGTTACGTTGGGTGTTTGAGGGCTGGACCTGTTCCAAAGATTTACTAAGTAATGCAAGAATAATGTAATATGAAAAGTAATTTAAACTTGGACCTATAAAAGCACTTTAATTACCTTCTATGGTTGAGTTTTCAGTAAATATGTATTAATGCAGCTCTCTCGTCCAATCAAAGTAGGAGAAACGAAGCAAAATACATACATGTGTGTACGCTGGTTAGAATTGTAATATGCCTTTGTAAACATCAGTTGCATTAAGTATTGTAGTACTCAATAAGTAATAGTGCAATATGTAGGAGAATAGTTTTGTAGCACTATGTAGAATGGAAGACAATGTATGTATGTATATTGTTTAGCATAGTAAAAGCTCTTCGATCACCTTCTGTGGTCGAATGCTCAATAACTCACTATGTACTGCAACAGTCTCACCGATGTACGAGAGACGAAATTGTATGTATCTCGTAACAACTATAAAATCACTCCCATCACCTGTGGTTATGTACTAAATAACCAACTGTAATACATTTAGTAAAACATAACTTTCAGCTGTGTAAGATAGATGTAAATGTATGCTACATGGCATCGTAAAAGCATATTCAATCACATGGAGGACAGAAGAAAATGTATATATACTGGTTGGCATTGTATTTATAAACGTGGTAGAAGATAAATCATAATAAGCTACAGATTCATCATACTGCTGATTGTTAATAATGGTTTCGAAAATATTTTCAATCCGCATGATTCTGATTTATTAAGTTTGCTTAGGTATACAAAACCGATGCTGCAGGACGCCAGAACGTGATCTGAGTGACAACTCTCTCGTGACATCTTAACAGGATGTCACTCTTTGCGTGTCAGTACTGATTGGATTTTAAAATTAGTTAAAACTTATAATTAGGTTCCAACTCACGACGCTTACTTCCGAAACTATGGTGAAGGAGTACGACATAAAGAAGGCTCGCGGCTAGTGAAGGGAATTGGGTTTTTTCTTCCATGTTGGTCCAATGGTCGAATGCAGTTCGTCATTTACAGGAAGCTTTAGTAACAACAGAAACACTGTAACGCTGGATGAGACAATCAAACATGTAGCGTATATGTAGAGAATATGTTCAGGTCTTAAGAACAGAACATAAGAACATACGAATAAAGGTAACTGCAGAAGGCCTATTGGCCCATACGAGGCAGCTCCTATTTATAACCACCCAATCCCAATCATATATCCAAACCACGCTTCAAACAACCAACGGATCTCGCGCTTCAATCAATGGTCTTGAAGCGTGTCTGTGGAGAACACGTTTATGACATGTGGGATGTCTGTGAAGAACACGTATTTGCTTTCTACATTAAACTTCAGTATGATGTAAGAGGTTAATTACGACAGGACGGAAATTTATAGAAAAACAAAAAAATTATGTCTAATCGCGATGTATTATATCAAAAGCTTTTAAACTGAAAAATTAACGGTAATAACCTTGAAGTAAATTTCCTTCGTTGTTTTACTTAAATAATTTATTTTCGTTATGTAATTTATAGTGGATTCAAAATGTGGATCACAGAGTGGATGATAATTTGATTCACAATGTGGTAACGTGGTTCACAATGCAAGGTCAAACCATATAACAAGGCAGGAAGCAGACCAAATACTGGATAGTGGTGGCTCGTTGATCAATTATCATAGAAAAAAAAACATTGGCAATCTATCCCCAGACTAGGCTCGTTCTGTAGGAGTTAATGTATAATTTTTAAGATATATTTAAGTCCCTTTGCTATATAGGATCGGGAAGGAATATACCAACGGACGCGAAGCTGGGATATGAGGAGAAAGGAAGAAAAAATAGTGCCCAACCACTTGGGCTTCGGAGAATCGAACTCTGATTACTAAAAAGCGAGACCGTCACTCTACCAACCAGTCACAATGAATAGAAGAAAAAACACACGAGAAGTTGACTCTTTAAACAGCTCATTCCATATCCTACAATGTGAATAATCTAGTATATAAACAACCAAGCCAAATAGAGAGAATATTTACTGAAAAGCTCTTATAAGATATTTACCCATTCAGATGAACTAAGTGCGAGGGAAGGTCTTGGACACTACAGAAGGATTATGAAAATCGTCATCATTTCCACCAAATGCACTTTTTTTTCTGGTGCACGCCAGCCAGACAATGCCTCTTTCATATGCAAAGCTTTTGATAATTTCCATTTGCACAGGAGCGTGTGGACAGTCTTGCTTGCTTGCTGTGCGGTTACTGTGCTAGGTTATTAAAGGTGGTATTTCTTGCTGTTATTTATCAAGACATTTGCGGTACTTTTATCA
The DNA here is from genome assembly GCA_020271785.1 of Procambarus virginalis. Taxonomy (NCBI): domain Eukaryota; kingdom Metazoa; phylum Arthropoda; class Malacostraca; order Decapoda; family Cambaridae; genus Procambarus; species Procambarus virginalis. Next base: position 12,776,644 of record WNGS01163555.1, read on the forward strand.
CAGGTCTGCTGCAGTTCTGTAGCTTGTCTGCTGCAATTCTGTAGCCCGTCTGCTGCAGTCCTGTAGCCCGTCTGTTGCAGTCCTGTAGCACGTCTGCTGCAGTCCTGTAGCCCGTCTGCTGCAGTCCTGTAGCCCGTCTGCTGCAGTCCTGTAGCCCGTCTGCTGCAGTCCTGTAGCCCGTCTGCTGCAGTCCTGTAGCCCGTCTGCTGCAGTCCTGTAGCCCGTCTGCTGCAGTCCTGTAGCCCGTCTGCTGCAGTCCTGTAGCCCGTCTGCTGCAGTCCTGTAGCCCGTCTGCTGCAGTCCTGTAGCCCGTCTGCTGCAGTCCTGTAGCCCGTCTGCTGCAGTCCTGTAGCCCGTCTGCTGCAGTCCTGTAGCCCGTCTGCTGCAGTCCTGAAGCCCGTCTGCTGCAGTTTCGCAATTTCTAATTATCGAAATTTCTCACACACACATATCCATATTAAAACCAATTGGAATGATACATAAATTTAAACAAATGACGTTACATATTCTGATGAGCGTTAACAAACACTAAATTTATTTGTCATTAAATCTGACGAATTCTTGTTAATCCATCATTTGAATGCAGCACTTAACACAAGCGTGGCTTGACGCGTTGAGTGATGGATCAGCTGCACCTCCACCAACTGCACTTCCGAGCCGAAATTCCAGTTGACAAGATCCTTAAAAACCGGATAATGCAACATGGCATGAAAGGCGACTCCATTACCACCGCTAATGGCATTAACAACCCACTCAAACTTTATAATGTCTTTTCAAAAGCCCATCCAGCGAAATAACTTTGGAGACCCATTTCTGGATGCTGCCTTGGAGGCATTCTGCAACTTAAATTAACAGATAAGTGTACTGAAGTGTAGTGATGGACGAATGGGCCACGGTGGAAGATGGAACAGGTTTAGGGATGTGGTCAGTGCAAGAGAGAGAGACATGGTTTAGGCAGTAGCCACATGCAAGGGGTTAGGATAGGGATTACTGAGAAAGGTGTGTTAACTGGTGTGTCAGGGGAGACGTTGTTGAATTACAGATAGAGTGAATTTTGCTCACGGCTGGGACAGGGATGAATATGTTAGATTCGTTAAGGTGTGGGACCGGGATGGATGAAAGAGCTTCGTTAATACTAGGACCAGGATGGATGAGTGAGCTTCGTTAATACTAGGACCAGGATGGATGAGTGAGCTTCGTTAATACTAGGACCAGGATGGATGAGTGCGCTTCGTTAATACTAGGACCAGGATGGATGAGTGAGCTTCGTTAATACTAGGACCAGGATGGATGAGTGAGCTTCGTTAATACTAGGACCAGGATGGATGAGTGAGCTTCGTTAATACTAGGACCAGGATGGATGAGTGAGCTTCGTTCAATTGTCTGATAAGAATGGATGAATGAGGTTCATTAATGCTGAGAAAGGGATGCATGAATGAGCTTCGTTAAGTGGTGGGACAGGGATTGACAAGGGATCAGATTACGTGCTACAGCTTTAGGCCAATTGGCCCATGGGAGACAGCTGATACTTAGAACTCACTAAACTCATTGAAATACATGTATAACGTTTGCTTGACACAATCCAGCGATTCCTCGTTTATTACGTTACCCCGTTAATTGGTTCGGTAAATCTACAAACATATTTCCAAACCAGTATTTACCCAGGTCTTCCCAGTATTTAAACCTAAAAAATTTATATCTAATGTTTCTTATTCTATATTGATTTAATAGATTTACAAACTTAATTATATTCCCTTTCCAATACCATTAACTTTCGTTTTTAGGCGTTCAAAAATATCACGTCTATTATGCTACCCAGTAATTTTTTTCTCCAAAAGTTAACAGCGCTATTCAGAAACTAAAATTGACCCAAGCATTTTCTAAACATTTAAATTTACGAAATTACATCAAATATTTCATGTCTCAATGTTCACTTACTATAGTGACGTAGGGCTTGGGAAGTTATGACCGAGGTTTTTAATTGGATTAGCGACATCAACAAAGGTAATATTAACAAAGATCTAAAACTGACGGAACTACTCAAAAACCACCACAATGGGTCGGCCATTGACTCAAATTTTTTGAAAAATTGCATTAAATAATTGGGGGTCTTTCTCATGTTTCTATATCAATTGTTGCCTCAAACGTCTTTCTTAGTGCCTAACTCCTAGATGGTTGATTTTATAGTCGACCCAATTATTGTCAATAGAATCATTTATCCATTTATTTTTATGGCATTGCTGATCAGCTTAACACAGTACTTCACTGAGCGGAGTAAGCCAGTCTTTCTGTATAAAAATAATCCTCTCAGACATATGGAAATACAAGATCAAACCAGCAAAAAGAGGTATATAATAAAAACAATATATATGCAGCTATTCTTTTTTTCTGGCATATGTTAAAGTAAAACTTTCCCTTCCAAGAAACCTATCTAGTAGGTGCATGCATTTGCGAAATGAGCAAAGCATTTTGCATAGTTCTGCTAAACGCGGAGAAATGCATGCAAATATTGGAACACATAAAAGTGGGAAACTGCAGCTTGCAGAGGGGGCACTCTGGGAAACAGGGGAACTGGGCTATTTGCATCTGTGCGAGAAAACACCCCCCTTGCATTTTTTCTCTTTCAGATCTTACACAAGATATGAGCCTGAGAATAAAAGAAACTCCACAAGGCCAATTGGCTCAAGCATTCTATTTATTCCCAAACATTCTCATACATGTATTTGTTCATATTATCCATGAATCATTTAATGAGTTTGTTGACCAAACCACACACTAGAAATTGAAGAGACGACAACGTTTCGGTCCGGCCTGGACGTTTATCAAGTCGATAAATGAGTTTGTTACTGTATGATGTTAATTGGTGGTTCGCTTCTGACCAGTAATCATTATATTATATATAATGATTACTGGTCGATAGCAAAAATGATAAGAAAAACGATAGCAAAAATGATAAGAAGAAAATGAGAAAAATATATTAATTCTGTAAAACTTGGCTTGTTAGGCAAATCGGGCCTTGCATAGTAGGCCGAGTACTGCGTTCTGGCTACTAGGTACAACATATATATATATATATATATATATATATATATATATATATATATATATATATATATATATATATATATATATATATATATATAAAATTCTGGTATATTTTAAACATTCTGTTTATGTTTAAATTCTGAGTTTCTTTGAATTGAACCTACCCCGCTTGGACAAGTTGTTACAGCGATGGTCTCGCTTCTAGCGATGGTCCAAGTGTTTTAATCCGTCCTCATATCCCATCCAAGCGTTGTATAGCCCCTCAGGTTTTTCGGTTTTTCTTGATAATTCCCTCTGTTTTAAAGTTATTGTTTTTATTGGAACATGTTCATTAATTATATAATCTCCTAATCTGTACCTTTGGAGGAGAAACACAATTTAAGTTTTCACAAATATTTCTTCTCGATGTTTTTTAATATCTGGGCATAATTTCGCAAATGTTTTTACTAATTTAAAGCTCACTGTGGCACGTGTTTATTTTTTTTAATTAGCTAGGATTGGTTTGGCCGGGTTTCGTAAAAAGTTTACATGGTACGAAAATTCACGTTTTGTTACCCAATTTTAAAGTCATAAAATAACGACAGCATTCGCAAAAATGTCCCAAAACTCGTCTTTACCCCCAAAAAATTACATTGAAGTTCCAAGTGCTACATAGTTACACTGGCTTAGGTAATTGTCAAGAGAAAGTACTATCACAATTGATTTAAGCCACGAATTATTTTGTATGAATGTAAGAAGACGAAGAAGAGGAAATGAAGGTGACAACTGAGAGGATGGATAGGAAAATGAATTGACACTAACGATGATGGGGTAAAGAGGGATACTGAGAGAGAGAGACGTAGAAGATCCAACGGAGAATAGAAAAGGGAGGGAGATTTTTTGTGGGTTGTGTGTTAAGGAACGTGAATGGAATAGGTATCGGCTTCTGTAATTGGTAGGAATTGTGGGAGTCGAAGCAGAAGAGGAGGATGCACAGGAAAAATGAAGGAAGAATAAATGTTTTGTGCTAGAAGGTTATGGAGAAGAAGTAAAAAGAACGGATAGTTAGTGTGGAGGATTCTTGGAGTAGGTAAAGGGAAACAGGTCAGGTTGGAGGAAGAGTCGTAAACAGAAGTAATGACTTGAATTGATGATAGCAAAAGACATTCATTCACCTCAAACCGAGTCTGTTCCTCGTTTCTGGCTTTCCTCACCCTTCACCGAGCCAGCTTCTCATATCCGGCTTCTCACACACCTGAACTAGCCTCCTCCTCGTCTCCGGCTTCCCTCACTGAGCTTGACCAGCCGGGACTTTACATGTATCGTTATGCATTATTGATTATTAATTGTAATTGTTTAGATGTACTCTGACCAGCTGAATAAGAGAATGCGTATGTGTACTATCTTGCCAAAGCCAGTTGTTTACATTCGAATTGTAACTAAAGAGTGTTTGTCAATAATTATTTTGAGAGCGTCACCTAGTTAGCCTTCACCTCGCCTCCACATTCTTTACGAGTGAAGCCTCCTTAGAGGAGAACATAGGAGACGGCTGGGTGACGCTGCTCCTCTCCTGACATATGGAAGAAGGAGATCTATGACAGATTTTTTGACATGGTGATTGACAAGTGTTCCTGACTTTGTATTTTGAAACAAACTTATGCGAACAGGTTCCGTGAATAGTGAGACTGGCCTGATACAAGCAGCAGCCTCGGTCAAGATGTGTTCGGAACCCGGACCGAGAAGTATAACTCAAAATAATTAAATAATCACTTTAAGAATTATTTCGAATGAAATTCCACCCAAAAATATATTAGTATATATAACCCAATTCCTCGTTTCAATTAAACTTTAAATCAAATTGTTCATATTCATTTTACTCCTAAGCTATACAACAGAATGCATTATCCACATTGGATCGTAAGTGCAGAGAGGGTAATTTTTTTAGATTCATTACTCTTAGGCAAGACATAATGCGACACCATTTATCACTGAGCCTCGATAATAGCCTCCTTCATCTCGGGCATTGATCGTGTCTACAGCAGCCAAGGATCTGGACAAAATATTTAGTGAACGATCGAGATGAATTATTGGTGAGGATTAAAATGAGAGTTGTAGAAATTATTATCGACGAATAGTTACTGATTGTTTTATACAAGCAAATGTAAATATGTATGAAAACCAGAAAAAACAGATATCAGCCATATCCAAACAGTCCTTACCAATAGAGACGAAAATATAAAATATTTCTAGAAAATTAAAAGAAAATGGAAAAATCATAGAATAAAAACGTTAGCACATGTTAGTGATATTATATAATTTATGAAACTTCGGGACCTCACTCCGCAGCAGACAGCGATAAAACTTTCATAATTCACGTCCTTAGGTTCATCTATCGTGCCCAAACGACTTTGCCATTACGGCTCCCGTCATCACCCGGGACCCTAAGATCCTCGTCTAAGAAGATGGCGTTCCACTGAGAAAAACAGTGATGTATTATATATATATATATATATATATATATATATATATATATATATATATATATATATATATATATATATATATATATATATATATATATATATATATATATATGAATACTTTAATCTTTTCCTCTCCTACCACCCCTATTGTTATTATATATATATATATATATATATATATATATATATATATATATATATATATATATATATATATATATATATATAATATATATATATATATGTATGTATACGTAAGACTGGGTTGAAGAGAACTTTACGTTGAAAGATTATCGGAAGATGTTACCCCAAGAGATCCAGTATGGTCTTCATTAGCCCCAGGAAATGCAGCATTAATTCTCGCTCTCACTAAGACGAACTCCATCATCCATGCTGGGGTTTAATCCCAGAAGAAGTGATACCAAACCAGTTTGACCGAGTAGAGGCTGCACTGTTTTTACTGCACTAGAGAGAAAAAGTACCATCCCAGCCGCTCCTACGAAACGTAGAAACTTTACACTTAACTCAGCAAGAGAAACGACTTATTTTATCACGTTCTCAAGAAGCAATACAGAAGCTAAACCCTGATTAGGCCGCCTTGTCCTAATTAGACCCATTAATTTAGTGTTTCGATTGACGTCAGTAAAGTGAAAGGCATGTCTGACAGCTGACTTCAAGTGAAGAAGCCTCACTCTAGCGCACTACTTGAGAAGCATCACGGGACTTGCTATCCCGTGATAAATCTTTACCCATCCAATTACACTGGTAAATTTAGTCAGTCTCAGTTTTCGCAGGTCGGCGTTCGATTCCCAATGGAGCAAGTGGTTGGGCACCATTCCTAATTTTCTTTTTTATCCCTGCCCCCTTGCCCTCATATTTGTTTCCAAGTGTTACAGTATAATATGAGATAATATGGTTTTTCTCCTGATAACTACCTTACTATCTACTCTGGAGAGGCATCACTGTCTCAGCCGACCTTACGGTTGACAGAACATCACGATTGACAGGCTGCACAATATAGCGCGGTTCAAGAAAGGCGGAAATGTATATGTTTATCTCTCAGAATGTTCGGTAATACGTTTATTGCTTGTGATGTGTGTCTATGTATGTATTAACACGATGTACTGAACGGGGTGAGAACAGCTTGAGCTACCTCATCCCTTTATGTGTATTTTATCTCAATAAACTTATTTCAATTTAAATTTCAAGAAAGGCATCGCCGATTCAGCAGATGATTGAAGAGAGAGAAAAATATGCTGAAATCACTAATCTACCTGACCTAATGACATGTATCATCGCCTCAACTGAACCTAGAAGAGACATCGCCACTGCATTCGTCCCAATGAGAGGAATATCCATTTCACCGCTCGATCCTCCTCACATAAAACTGCAGAATTCACCAAAGTTCCTAGTTGTCATCTTGAATCATAGCAAAACGCTAATAACTCGATCATAAATCTGACCAATAATTTCATATTTATCGAATTGGAACTACTCAAAAATAATTTAGTAGAAATGTGTATTTATGGGTATCGAGGTGTCGCTGGGGAGAAGAATATGAAAAAGCAATCATAGTTTATCTGAAATGTTAGTAATATTATAAATTTAATCTGATGTAATGATCGGTGCCAGATCATAAAAAGTGAGTTAGAAAGAATATTCAACTAAATAGATTCATACTTTCTTACTCTTACCATAAAAAGTTTACCTTTAAAACAATGACTTATTTTAAATAACAGGTTTCGAGTAAAGATTTAAAAGCAGGCGAGACGATCGCTGGGACGAGGAGTACTAAAATTGACTTTCCTTGAAAATGAACAAAATGAAGTTGACTCATAATTCATTTACTACTAGGAAACTCTATTAAATTTGTCACGTTCTCTTGAAGCCTCACAAAAACGAAACTGTGGTAATGCAGGTATACACAAAAGAAGTAATTCTCGAACATAAATGCGTGAAAATTTTATAAGCAATAAGATTGATTCTAGAGAAAATTCCTTGTAAATATAAGAGAAAAGATCACTGTCCGAGCGAACCTAAGACGTTGGAAGAACCCAATGTCCATCACAAAACACGAGTATTCGCGGATTTTAGGCAAATAAAAACAACCAACCGAGTCTGAATTCAAGTGACGAAGACTGGACGAGTCGAGTGACGAAGACATCGTCTTCACTAACAGGGAGAAACAACATCCCCACCAGACATCTTCGTTTGGCTAACAATGATCCCAAACAGTAAATACAAGTATGAAACATATAATAGAGCAAATGAAAGGCCAACAACATAGAAGATACGAAAAAAAAACCAGAGACCCATAAGATCCATCCACGAGAAATGTTAGAATGGATATAATGAAGCCAAGGCGGCTTGAATGTGATTAGTGAAATCCAATGAGGCTTTTCCCACGTTTATTAGACCAGTGACGTGTGTGGAAAAACCTCCTGTGAAAACAGAGTATTTGCCATTGAAGGCCTAGTCAATCCTCCTCATTGTGGAATGGATGGGAGAACAGGGATGGGATAAAAGGATTGGGGTACTGGGATTGGGATACAGGGTTGGGGATACAGAGATTGAGGTACAGGGATGGGGGGTATAGAGATTGGGGTACAGGAGTGGGGTACAGAGATTGGGGTACAGGGATTGGGGTGCAGGGATAAGGGGGGATACTAGGATTGGGGGTACAGGGATTAGTAGGGGGGTACAGGGAAGGGAAAGAAAGTAAACTATATAACATTCACGTTAATATATGTGATGTAATTAAATATAATTATCTTGTATACCTTAATTTTGTACTGTGCTAGGTGGAGCCTCACAGCATACTGGCTAATGCTTGTGGTGCTTCACAGCATACTAGCCAATGCTGGTGGTGCTTCACAGCATACTGCGTAATGCTGGTGGTGCTTCACAGTATACTGGGTATAATGCTGGTGGTGCTTCACAGCATATTGGGTAATGCTGGTGGTGTATCACAGCACACTGGGTAATGCTGGTGGTGCTTCACAGCATACTGGGTAATGTTGGTGACGATTCACAGCATACTGGGTTATGTTGTTGGTGCTTCACAGCATACTGGGTAATGCTGTTGGTACTTCACTGTATACTGGGTAATGCTGTTGGTGCTTCATAGCATACTGTGTAGTGCTGGTGGTGCTTCACAGCATACTGAGTAGTGCTGATGAGGCTTCACAACATACTGGGTATAATGCTGGTGGTGCTTCACAACATACTGGGTATAATGCTGGTGGTGCTTCACAGCATACTGGGTATAATGCTGGCTTGTGTTTTACAAATCCGAATATATTATGCCAAGAGACTAACGAAACATATGTTTAATAATTTATCTAAATATTTCCTCTCCGCAATTAACAGAAAAGAACGTACATAACAGAAACTACATATAGTGCTATCATGGTCATTATAATGCAAATTGTACCATTAAAACCTCATTAGTATTTAACAACGCATTTTTGCAAATTGCAATCAATTCAGCAATTGCATGGACCAGCGACCAGTGTCCGTTTATGCTGATTAATTTTCGTCTGCCTACATTTAAAACGCAACACAGAATTGTTAAAAAATTGTGAAATACTTTATAGAAACTTTATGGAAATCTGCACATTTGTCTACATTGAGCGTAATGGCTTTTGTTATTGGTGGATTCAACCAGAACACTCGCTGATTTATGTGAAAACTGTTATTTCAAGTTGGATCATTTTCCCATAAATAACATGCTCTCAGAGCCTAAAATAACGTCAGAAATTAAAATGCTGAGAAACTTTACGACGTTCATGTGCATCTTGTGAGAAAACTGTATCAATGTTCATGGCAGCAAACTAAAGTGATATTTGATCAATTTCAATACGTATCTTAGCACTTTGTCAGCGAGGTTTAATCACGACATACAAGATACTGAGAGGAAGAGAGACAGTGGGACAAGTACAGCCTCTTACAACTGACAGAAAGTAGGACAAAAGAACATAGGTGGAAACTGGAAACGCAAATGAGTCAAAGATATGTCAAGAAATACTCCTACTCAGTACGAGTGGTCAACAAATTGAGTGCACTGAGAGGAAAAGTTGTGGAAGCCATCTCCATCCACATATTTTATACCAGATTCAACAGATTTCGAACAACAGGATAGCAAATTTATAGCACATTAGGTGCAAGGCTAGTGGAAATTGTACCTGCTGATATGGTATAATAAATAAATTAAAGTACATTTAATACTAGATTAAACCCTCTCTTCCTCGTAGTTACTAATAAGAAACACTAGTAACATCGCCGCAATTACTACACGAAACACCACTACCACCACAACATCACCATTACCACTACTAGTAAAACTGAAATCTCCACTGTAACACCTTAATCACTTCTAGTAACACCACCACACATTCAACCGCTCCATCATCACCAATAGTAGCACAAGTAAACCAGATTTATCACTTTTTTCCACTAGTAAAACCGCCACCACCACTACTGTAAACAGCAGCATGGTCAAACAGTCTCTAGCTAGTCAAACAGAACAATAATTTATAGTTTCCTGCTTGTTTTTACCTCGTGCTGGCGCCTGCATCCATTTTGAAGCAATATTCTTAATTGATGATCACAGTCATTCATTTTAGGATCCATTCTGTCATGTCAGTCGTTTAATATCCTCCTCCTAGTTTTTGGCTACCACCTGTGTTTGATATGCACCAGTGCGGTTCAATCCCTCATCGAAAATGGGCTTCAAACCCCAGACATCAATCACTGTTTTTCCTACAAGTCCGCAAAAAGTATAACGAATTATTTATATAAACAAGTTATTATTCTCTTTCATATTACCTATTTCAAGAATCAACTAGATTACTTTAAATGTATATTTTCCATGCACTAGCGAAATTAGCTTTCAATCTGTAGTGGAAATCCTTGGAAAAGGTAATAACATATATTACCTACCATTGTTAGATACAGAAGAGGACAGATGTTTGTTCATCCTCTATGCAAAGTGGATCTGTGACAACTTTCCATAAAACACCTAAAGTGTTTACATAATATCCCCCCCCCCCACGGTGCAGGAAAACAAGGGAATCACACTCTAACAGGAGTTCGTTTCCGGCTGTCTGGTGTGAGTGATGGTTGGTGCGGCCGGGAGAACAATGGAGCCTCCCACCCCTCAACTGGCCAGGCTCATCAAACTGTTGTGAAGTGCCTCCAGCGCCTGGTTACGCTCATCAACGGAGGTGAGAAACTTCCATCTCAAGACCAAGTACATTAATTCGTGCGAGTGTTTGTGCTCGTGTGTATAAATATAATAATAATTAGTACTCTGCGCCAATAGGATGAGCCCTGGTAATGCAGTGTTGAATTACCAGAGCTTTGATAATTCAAAGGTTTGGTGTGGTAATGACCAGAAAGAGACCAGGTCTTGGTGTGGTTATCGAGTTCTTAGTGATTTCTTGTATTGAAGACCTTTCAAGCTTTCTCACACTTATATATATGTTTTACAAAGAACGGCACACAGACAGCAACACTTATACCCTAAATATACCCAGTTATACCCTAAACGTTTTGCCAGTTTACGTTTGTACAGTGTCAAATGGGATGTGAAGATAAGTACTTTGTTAATCTCAATAGAAATGAGTTCACATTGCATTAATTCTCTTAATAAACTTCTTTAGGAAAGCACATTTGAGACAAAGTGTTTGCTCTGTAGGATTGTTCTATTATTTTTACACCGATTTTAAGCTGTAAAAGTGATTGTAAAATAATACTGTTTTCTTAATTAATTGTTTCATGCCTTTTCAATCATATCTTATTCTTTGGGTTTGATTTATGTTATATTTAAATAACTAAAGTAAAATTCTTTATACAAATTACTTGCTGGACCAAACATTTTATTCTCTCAGCGAGACGCAAATATTTTTACGATAAGAGACAATCTATGCACATATTTATTAAGATAATTGTTTTAAATAATAATGCGATTAATTTAAATACTTGATTATGCATGAGGTTTATAAGGGGGGCAGCATTTGAGATAACTCTAAGTGAAACAAGAGTTTATAGTGAATGTTTTTTTTTGCCAGTGATAACTGCGGATGAGTGCAATTGCTCGCAGTGACCACTGCTGATGATTAATGTCATGTGTCAGTGAAAACAGATAACGAGCGTGGTTGTTTACCGGTGACACCTGTTGATTAATGCACTTGTTTGATAGTGACAGCTGAAGAGTACACGTTGTTTGCCAGTGACCACTGACGAACCCAATTGTTTTACTGATGAATACAGTTCCTTTACTGACGAATGCAGTTGTTTACTGACGAATGCAGTTGTTTTACTGACGAATGCAGTTGTTTTACTCAGGAAAGCAGTTGTTTTACTCCGGAGAGCAGTTGTTTTACTGACGAATGAAGTTGTCTTTTTGACAAATGCAGTTGTTTTACTGACGAACGAAGTTCTCTTATTGACAAAAGCAGTTGTTTGACTGACGAATGCAGTTGTTTGCCAGTGACAACTGCTGACGCGCACACATGTTTGCCAAACGTGCGTATTCTCCCCTGTTTATAAATCACGAACGAAGACAGTAATGGAAAAAGACTACAGCAGGAGGGGATGCAAGAACCTGCAATTATTTGCTTTCAGAATTAATCTCAAATTAATGGCGATAATCTGCACTTGAGCAACATAGTCACAGACAAAACCTCCCCGGAGCAGTAGGATTTAAACCCGTATTATATGAGCATTATATGAGCATAATGACGTAAAAGGGACGTCACACCGTATATAAAACACAATATATTATCTCTTATTTTCATCAGGTTCGATCGACTTAGATTAGGATGCGATTAGTTAGGTTAAGTAAAAATAAGTTGGGCGAGGTAGGTAAGTAATTATCAGGATAAAATACTAATCCATTACGACTATATTACACTTAGAAAGGATGACGATAATGATTTTGGATAGGACGAAGGAAAGGAATGGTGCCCAACTAATAGGAAGGTCGGAGATTGAATGCTGACCTGAAAGAAGCGAGACCATCGCTCTACCGTTCAGTCTAAGTGGGTGAGGTTAAATTTGTTTTAAACGTAACGATTACAAAGAGGGATTATTTGTCTCTGGTCTGACCCAACTCCAACGGAGATTACGTGAACTAATTCCCTTTTAAATGTTCAATAATTAGTTTTAAGAGTTACAAACTAACGTTAGCACTGACATATATAATCGTTTCAATATCTTATTTAACTGCAAGTCATTATATTTTTAGCTAATTAGGATAATTAGTAACAAAGTTTTTCACTGTTCAAAACTACTATTTTCCGCTAGGTCTTAAACGTAGTGATTTCGTTAATGACTTGAAGGTTGCAACATACAAATATATCCCACTAATTAGCTGTTGAGGTCATAAAAGTTGATAATATATAAAATATATATCATCTAAATTGCCAGTATCATTATATGATTGTTGGATCTTGTTTAATATATAATTTTGTCATTATCAGAACCATTTTAATTGAAAAAAAATCTTGGCCCAAGTCTTTTGAATCATTTCTAAAAGTGATTGTCGAAAAATAATGAAAGATTATTTTCGTGTTGCTGTAAGTGAAGCTAAGGTGTACTAGTCGTCATGATTGCTACTAGATATCTTGGATCTCTCGAAAGTGAAGATGAGGCTAATAGTGACAACAATGGTGACAAAGCATGTCATTATTAGGCTGGCAGTGACTTTTCACAGAAGTGAAAATGGTGATTCTTGCATTATCAACGGCAGTGAAAATGATGATAAGTCTGGAAACGTTAACAAGAGTGACCTTAATTAATATCATCGAAATAGAGTAATAAAATGGCACCCTAAACGATGTAAATGATGACAGTAAGGCTCCAAATGGTGCCAACGGGGACACTGAAGACGATGAGAAACAAGAGGTTTTAGAGGGATTACGACGCAGGAAGAGGGAGAGGAACAAGGCCGGCTTATGATTGGCGTTCTGCTGAGATGAATGGTTGCAATATTGACACTTTGTTCCAGCCTCTGGACATTGACGAATGAGGTGAACCGCCAGCCTGACAACACAGGCGTGGCAACTTCCATGATGTGACGGGCGTGGCAACTACCATGATGTGACGGGCGTGGCAACTACCATGATGTGACGGGCGTGGAAACTACCATGATGTGACGGGCGTGGCAACTACCAGAATGTGACAGACGATAACACCGTCACATGAACACGGAGGTAATACGACCGCCAAAAGAACAACTACCAACTACCAAACGAACACGAGAATATCGACCATTACCGGAACAGAGTGGTACCGTCTATGGCAAGAAACAGTGGTACCAACCATCGCCAGAACACAGGGTTACCAACCATAGTTTAGAGGGCATATATGTAAACAATAGGTAACAAACAAAAAATGATGGTCAAAACAGTGGATTTAGATAAAATTGCCGATCCTCTGGTTTTTATTAGCAGCAAACAGAAGCGAACGAGTGCCACATGTGTATACAACATTGATAATTTTGTAACTAGCGTCAAACATTGTTATTTGCTTAGCTAAACGAACTAGAGGGTTCAGTTCCTGAACAGATTATGTGCCTCTGTAATCCTTTACACCACCGCCCACGGGGTGGGTATGGGGTGCAAAATAAAGAAAGAAATTTAATTACAGTTGTTTACCGATGACTATGATAACCAGTGAACGAGGCATGTAAATATTGTTCCAGATTCGGATGTGTATAGAAGTAGCTATTTTTTATGTTTGTGTTCAAGGGATAAAAACACTGAAAGGTGTATGATGCGCTCAGAAATTATGTTTGAAACGCCTTCATACCTGCTGTTAAGTGAGCTATTGAGTTACAACTCTCCAGAGATCAATATACCCTGAATCAAACACTAGCCAAGTTTGTAATGAAACGTTGCATTTTTTTAACTCACTACTGGCCAAAACATACTGTCACTTCAACAATAAAAAAAATCTTAAAATCAGTAGAAATAACACAAAGCACTATTCAACAAAAATATAGAATCCTTACATTATTAGAGATGATTGTTCAGAAAAAATGCAGATCTAGCTTCATAACCTCAAAATAAGCATTAACTAGTGACATGTAAAATAATAAGTTGCAGGTACTGCCAATATTCAAGGAGCCAAACATCGCAAGAAAACAGCGGCTCCAAGAACGATGCGAAAGGTAGATCACGCTACTCTAACAGCATTAAGACCTATTGCAATGTCAATCTGGCAAGCACTATGTTTTTTTGTGGCCGCAGAGGACACCTTGAGCATGTCGTACATAAATACAGAGATAAAGAGGTGCCTTAAACATAATACTGGGTACACGACACACTCAAATCAGCCCATTGTTGGAAAGCAGCATGTACAGGATATGGGGGATAATGATATCTGATGACCTAACGATTAGGGAACATAACTAAGCAAATATTGCGTCAGCCAGAAAAATGATAGGATGGATTACGAGAACATTCAAATCCAGGGATCCCATCACAACGGTTGTACTATTCAAATAAATTGTACTGTCCATTCTGGAGTACTGCTCACTCCTCATTTCCCCCTTCAGAGCAGGAGAGACTGCTGAAATAGAGGAAGTACAGAAACATATACGGCATACATAGACGCGATAAGCACCTAAATTATTGGGATCGTCTCCAGCTCTCCAAATGTACTTACTAGAAAGGAGACGAGAGATATATTAAATAATGTGCACGTGGAAAATACTGGAGATCCAGGTCCCAAATCCACACAGTAAATTAACAACATACTGGAGTGAACGATATGGAAGAAAATGCAAAATGGGGTCAGTGAAGAGCAGGGAGGCCATAGGCACAATCAATTAACACTATAAACATCAGAGGTCCAAATCATTGTTCATCATCCTCCCAGCGAGTGTAAGAAATTTTGCCGGAACAACCTTGGACATCTTCAACAGAAAACTAGATCATTTTTTTTCATGAAGTGAAGGACCAACCGGGCTGTGGTGGATATGTGGGCCTTCGGGCCGCTCCAAGCAACAGCCTGTTGGACAAAGCTCTCACAAGTCAAGCCTGGCCTCGGACCGGGCTTGGGGAGTAGAAGAACTCCCAGAACCCCATCAAACAGGTATCAAACAGGAATCAAGCAGGGAAGAGGCAAGCAAATATCAATAGAACGTTCATTAATCAGCCATACACAAAATCTTAGTTTTTTTTCAGGCAACACAAGGAATTTTGCAAAATCTCAGATTTATGCAGGATAAGCTCAATCGGAAACGGGGCCGGTCCTTTCATTTTCCAGTTACGGCTAACCAGATCCACTTGTTCCCTTGTCTCAATTTTATGCAAGTAACGTAACCCTTTTCTTGTCCAACTTAATATAACCTAAACTTTGCTCCAAAATTTAGCATAACCTGTCTTATTTGGAAATAAAAAAGTATTTTAGCTATAAACAAAAACTGTAACATATATTTGAAGGAATCAAATAAAGCATTGAGAGTGAGAAGTAAAAATATTTGTAAAATGTGTATTTGTTGGCCTACATAAATTGGACTGTGTCACGGATTAATCTTCCGTCACAATGCAGGAAATTACCTCCTTCGGTATGGATGAGAACGTAACTGCATACAGACAAGGTGTATTTAGTCGTTTGTCATTCATATATATGAATCGTGGCAGTATTGTTGGCTTTGCAATAGATCACATTTCCTGTCTCGAAATGGTGTGCCACATGCCTCACCACTCTCGATAGGCCCTTCACGGATCACAGAGCTTACTGTGTGTAGCTATAAAATGCCTCGTCAAGCCAAACATATATATGCCTAGAGATCTTTAGAAACATCTCCAAGCGACATTAACAAATGTTAATAATTAAATGTTGGTTGGTTATGGTGTTGGTCTTAGGGGCTTAAATCAACCCGCAAGGGTAATTTAGGACAACATAACTAACAGACCAACCGGTAAGTTCACAATCTCATGACTACTACATTCTCGTTTCTAATCCGCAGAATCAGAGCTGGATTTTCAAACAGAGAGATGGATCAAAATTATGATCTTCGATCTATGCGTAAATAATAAGCCCCCACCCCCCTAACATTGGTTTGGGCCAACAATACCCAACATTGGGGTACAAACCCCAATGGCAGGGCGTTTACTGAATGAACTTTTTGATGGACAATCTTGACACTGTGCTAATACAACATAATTGTCAGCACATTACAATTGTCGTTGACCTCGACAATGATCTTATATATAGGGATTTTGATTAACTTGCATTTTACAACATAAAAATTTGTTATGCATTTTATAACAAAAAATAATAACCTTTTCAACTAGCATCTAAGGCTCTTCAGTCGATCCTCTCGTAACTGACCTTGCAACTATAAATAATTGCAAATTCCTGGGATATGACCCTACATTATGGTAACTTAGCATTCTGTTACTTTACTACTAATATAAACTAATATTAATTTTATCCAATAAACAAGTTTCAAGGAATCAGCATTCATATGAACCGATTTACAATAACAGTGCTTAAATTGCAGTTTCATTGAGAGAGAGCTTTCTTAACTATTTTTCATCCGAAATGTTTCTAACTGGTCCAGACCATCCTTAAAGTGAATTCACATCTAATTACCAGGTAATTTTGCCTCATATAATTTAGCATCATGAGTGACTAAGCGTTGGTTTGTTACATCAAAGGGTCAGGATGAAATGTAACAATGGATTCCTAGTTGAGGACTTACTACCTCATCAAGGATTATAAATTGACAGTAGTCGACTATTTGAAAATTAACAAGTTTCAGCCTTCTCCTCGTTGTGTTTCACCGAAGGTAAAGCTATGTACTCTAGTATATTTGGCGTCCATAAAACGTTTCACTGAACTCACTATTTCTCAAAAAAGGAAAAATAACTATTCTCTTTAAAACAGGGCATTACGACGCTGCAATCGATTTAAAAACCAGAGAAGGATAACCAGAAATCATTAAAATTTTTAACATTTATATTAGACGGGTGAAAACTGTTCACTGTCTGTGTTCTATCTAAAATGTTTCCAGGAAAAAGTGGTTAGTTTAGTAACACATCAACACAATGGCGTTATATGAAAAAATTATATATAGCTCAAACTCGGGAACGCTTGGCCGCTGGATTTTGAAACATTTTAGTTCTGTCGGGCTTGATAAATACAAAAATATAATACTACATACAGCACATGAAGTACTTTGTACAAAAAATATTGTCTACTGACTTTGACTTGTGAGCCAAAATATTTAAAAACGAGCTTACTGATGAAGAATGTAGTTCTGGTGTGGCAGCAGGATGTATAACGACAATATGTTTTATGAAAATATATTGCAACGATTTGCAATTGATATCACTTGCATACAAGGCAAATTATTTCCATGCACCAATATTAGAGAAATTTATGCTCACTATAAATAAAGATTGCAGATTTGTACTGGCTCTGTTCCGGAGTTTCGCTGCGAAAACTGATGGTAAATAAATCTTCCAAATATTAGTAACCATGAATCAAATATTTTAATCTGTTAACAAATATATTAAAAAACTTTTTTATTTACTAAAATTAAAGACTAATGTATTAAGACCCACAAATCAAGTGTCCAATTCTGTCAATCTATAACTCTGCTACTGCTCAAGATTTTAAGTAAAATTTAACCAATTCTTTGATAATTAGTTTGTTAGAGGTACGAGATTTTGAGGCACGCTAGTCATGGTATATGGGTAGTTTACAGAGAGACAAATGCTCATTTTATTCTGGATTTCTGAGTACCTATTGCTAAAATATTATGAATTTTTATGAAATGAAACGCATTACTTGCTTCAAAACCTAACAAACACACAACAATAACAGCATCACTACGGCGGCTGGTCGATTCTCATTTTGTCGAACTCCTCTTAAAGTGTTTTGAATAATATTTTTAATTTCTTATTCTAAGACTTACCAAGTTATCTGTTTTACTGACGCTGCTCCTTAGTAGATTGTTCTACTCGTCTTTGTTTGCAATATAGAACCGCTGTTTACTCTATTAACTTCATTCAACAAAAAGTCTAAAATTTGCAACTTTTGATAAGAATTCTCTCCTAATTGAATATTTTCTTCAGCTGTGTTTCTAAAAAGTAATAAAAAATGCCGAAAACGCTTTTAAAATGCTAAATTATTAATTATACTTATTTCGAATTGTGTACATAATAATATATTTTGACGTCATTTCTACTTGTGATATTTTTTCCACCAAAATTCTTCTATGTTCATTAAATCAGGTATATTTAATGCTACAAATTTGCATGATATTGCAAATATGATTGCATATCCTGCACCGCTAAACATTTTATATGAAGAACATATATACATATATATGATCACACATTATTATTTACTGCTATCTATTTTTTTTATTTTTTCCTTCAGCTCAAGGAAATACACTCTTAAAATTCAACAAAATGTGTCTGGTAACGCTGTATCTTAGGAGAAGAGCGAACCAGAGTATTATGTGAAACGTCAAAATGATTTCTGGTCAAAGGTCTTTGTATTACGTATGCAACTTCTCGTTAATTATGCAACTTCTCCCGTAAATAATTACGTGATAAATGTGTCACCAGCCTTATCAGCTTATTCATTTGAGATAAGAGGCAACACAGATTTTTTTTGCTTGTACCAAAATTATTTTTGTTGTTGCTAATTTAGCCCGAATGATACGAATATCTGGTATCGTGTTAAGGGAAGTATTGACATTTAGGGGCTCGGGAAAGAGGGACTTTATGGCAGTAAGAAAAGTAACATTCAGGGTCAGAGCCATGTGATCTGTACATTTCATGTACACTATAGCGTATTGTGTACGTTCTCGATACACAATCGAGGGACCCGGGTTTAATCCTCGTGCTGGACAGTAACGACTGGGAACGTTTCTTTTTATCTGATGCCTCTGCTCACCTAACAACATATACGTAACCGAGAGTTAAGGAACTGTTGTGGGTTCGATCTTCTGGAATATCAGTAGCTGGCAAAGACTAAGTACAGGATTCCTACCCTCAACAATGTGAATCCTAAAATTACCTATTGACTGTGAGGTGATCACCTGTACTATGGCAGTATTTATAACGTTTGAAAAATAAGTTGGCACCAAGTTTCCAGAGGAGAACTTGGACAAGCAAGTCTCTCTGCTCTCAGGTCGAGTGTACCAGGGTTAGTCTCCAATAAATATCTGAGACTGAAAAGTGCGCTAACTGTCCAGTCTGACAGTTTTGAGGAGTCTTCTGTAGTAACCAAATTTCGTGTTAGTTAGCGGAGCTCCAAGTTAGGTTCATTAGAGGTGATTTAGCTAGTTAGTTATTTTGAGGTGTAAGGCTTAAAAGTAATGATTTTTGCTGGCGTTTGGAAATAATGCTGACCAACGTATATATATCTGCTAACCTAACAGTGACGCCAGGAGGTATGAAGCCTAGCTCCTCCTGTCTAGACTACTAGCTTTGTTTTACCTGGCTAGTAGTTAACATAGAAGGAGATAGACCTAGACCTCATGCTCCCATAGTCACTGTTAGGTAAGTAAGTTTAGGTAAGCTACACCGGCACCATTCGCCCGTGGTAACCCGGAATACAACGCAAACTTCCGTAAAAAACATCAAACAACGAAAGAAAAACTCCGCTGCGTTTCCAAAATGGACTGGAAGTGAAAAATGCCTCGACAAAATGACTGGTGAATGTAAATTTATTCAATACTGGCTATATGTAAACACGGCCCGAGCTCCGGAGCTGTGATGCTCTTGTAGCGAGGATTTATAGTGATATATTTGAAGGAAGACGGCGGTGAGCGAATCTCTTGAAACGTTGTTACGAGAACGATATTGGCGAGTGTGGAGAGCAGAGGCCGCCCCGCCATGCTCACAAACCGTAAATTATATTACACTGTCTCTCTCTCTCTCTCTCTCTCTCTCTTTTCTTTCCACCGCTCACCTTTCCCTCTTTTTCTTTTCATCCCACCTCACCTTTTCCTGAGTTTCTCCTCTCTAAATCTCTGACGTCTCCCATTCTCACCTCATCTACTATTCCTACTTTTTTCTATTCACACTGCTTCTCTATCAGCTCCCTGCCTGTTTCCCCTTATTCCAGCCTCTTCCACTTCTCTCTCACCTTTTAATAATGCATTTCTGCTCTAATGCACCTCTATCTCTCTTTCGATCATTTAATTTAAATGTTTTCTTGCCAAAGAAAACATATTTTGCACGGATGTACATTTGTTAAATATAATCATCGAGTTGTTGAAAGGAAGTTAATCTGTGATGTAAACTCGCTTAGAAACTCATTAGAAACTTAGGATTTAAGTAACACCATTTTCTTATTCTTGTCCAACTATTTATAAGTCTGACAACTGGAGCGTGTTGGATGACCCCTGAAATGACGCTATGTAATAATATGGAATATAATATATTCCCTCTTTTTAAACATAATGTGCAATATTATTGAGAAAAAAATTATTTTCTTGATAATTTGTTAATTGTAACTTGCATTTGAAATGTGATACAGTGCGCGATAATTTAAAGAATTCCCAATAGAGGTATAGAGAGACTACAACCTCTTGAAGAATGGTATTCTGACCTGACTTGCAACTTCATTCCAGAAACGTTCGTGAGAGATACACAGCAAATTATAGAATCTTACGTGGATTTATCTTGAACCAGAGAAACTATATAAAGATGGAAGTTGCGATGATCATGACCCGTGACTGTATAAAACTGCATATTGATCTGTATACATTTACATCACATACGAATTGATCAGCAACACAACAGGTGTCTCACACAGGATGTTTCCCAGACATAACCCTCACTGCTTGTGGAAACAGGAAACAGTTACCTATATTGCAACCGTTTCTCACTGTAAAATGTACGACATTTTGTTGCATATTAACCTCCTCTTAATTGTATACGTTGTAGCTTAATAAAGTACGGAGGGAAAAGATGGTACAGATAAGGTTTCAAAGTGCATTGTCAAAAAAGATACCTTTGGATGTATTCATTCAAAAAATATTTCAGACAGAATATTTGCTTCTGCATTGTCACTTAATCAAGTAATTGTTGGTCATGATATCTGCTTTACACTAATTCAACTTTGATATCGTGAGACCTGATATTGCGACTCCAGCGTGGAGTCCATACCTAGTCAAGCATAAAAGGAGTTTAGAGAAGGTTTAAAGGTATACGACCAAATTAGTTCCAGTATTACAAGGCGTACGTTACGAGGAAAATTACACGATTTGAACGCCACGTCGCTGGAAGACTGAAGAGATAGAGTAAGACATGATTATCACATAGAAATTACTGAGCAAAATTAATAGGCTATATAAAGACAGACTGTTTAACACAAATGGTACTCGCTCAAGGGAACTCAGATGGAAACTTAGTTCCCAAATGAGCCACATTGACATCTGATAGAACTTTTTCAGTGTCTGAGTAGTTAACAAATGGAATACACTAGAAAGCGATGTGGTGGAGGCAAACTCTATCATATCTGCATGTGTAACTGTATATAGAGCCCAGTAGGCTCAGGAATCTGTACACCAGTTGATTAGAGTTGAGAGATGTGACCAAAGAGCCGAAGCCCAACCCACACAAGGACTATTCGGTGAGTACTTTGGATATGGTACGGAACAAGGTGAGGAAACAGTTTAGTAAACGGGAGCAAATATCATATCAATTCACAAAGAAACACTGTACGCTTGATCTAATGAATGTGGGTGTGAATTATATTAAATGGTTTCCTCCCAGCTGATGCCCCGGAACCCAATGACAGTGGGAAACGGAGTCATGTTAATGTTTCCGAGTTAAATATGTTTGCAATCCCAAGGATAATTCTTAACGTTTTAGAGGCGGTGTTAGAAGTAACTGTAGTGTTTTGGTTAAGCTTGGTTAGAAAAGATGGATTAGATTAGTTTCAATCCAATTTAGCAGATTAGGTTTGGATAGGTTTGTTTACGTTAAGTTAGGCTTAGTTCCGTTAGGTTTGGGAAGGTTAGGTTAGATAAAGATAGGAAAAGTTCACTTCAAATAACATATAACGAAACAGCGTTGATATGCCTCTCATATGAGATGGAGTCTGACCTCTTCTCCAGCACACCTCCACCTCGTCCTGCGAAATTGGAGCGTGAATTATTGTGGTGCGAGTGTGTGATGAGCAAGGGTCGGTGGCGGCAGCGGTGAGGCAGGAGACCGCCTTTCACACAAAGTTTCCAACGACCGCGAAGCAGACTAATGGTTTGTAAACTCCGCCCGGAGGAAGTTAATTGTGCGTTTATGTCTCGCATCTGTGACTAATGACCGAGTAGAATAAGTTATGTCAGCGTTTCCTCCGGCTCTTCCTTCCGACTCAACCCTGACGGCCTTACGACACGTTGATGCTGCTGGCGTGTACTCAGGCTACCGGTTGGTGTACTCAGGTTAGCGGCTGATGTACGCAGGTTAGCGGCTGATGTACTCAGGTTAGCGGCTGATGTACTCAGGTTAGAGGCTGGTGTACTCAGGTTAGCGGCTGATGTACTCAGGTTAGCGGCTGACGTACTCAGGTTAGCGGCTGATGTACTCAGGCAAGCGGCTGTTGTACTCAGGCTGGCCGCCGACCAACACCCTACTACCTACTCAACACTGGTTAGAAAAATATTCTTGTCAATCAAGACCTTTTAATGAAAGGTCTTGATAGTTGCGGACATTTTTTATTTTAAATTAACAAAATACCAGTTTACTACTAAACAGGAAAAGAAAATAGAGACTGAACGAATTCAAAATAAAGAGAAAAAGATACACAGAAAGATTGAAAGAGAGAGAGTGGTAATAACCGGAGACTGTCTTAATTAAACATGCTCCAGAAACTCTAACTCAGCTCTGGTAAATGGGCGAAAGGAAGCTAAATGCAAGTCTCTCTCTCCCTTGTCAAGTGCTGTTTGATCTGTGTGTTAAGCGAAATTTCTTGCGATGGGATTCAGATATATATATGTGTGTGTGTGATTGAGACAGTGGTACTATGGCCTTTTTTCTCTATGATAACTATTGCCACTTATCTCACATAGAGGACTAAACATCGCCTTACAATACTCTTTTCAGCCGTAGTATCTTTTCATCACCTTACCCCTACAGTTGCTGCTTGCACCCAGCTTTTCCTCCCTATTCCGATCCCTTACCACCACCTTTATGACGTGACGATTCAGTACAACATCCACAACACAATCCTGAATCATCACATCATACATAAAAACTCCATTATCATCTCACGCAACAGTGCCTGAAAGAGGCTGAGCACACTTGAAGCCATCGTTATTCACGAGCTTTAATCATCAATATTCACACAAATAAATCTGATATCGAACATTCAGCTGTTTGATGGCCCTCCTTATCTCAACCAATATATTATATATAATATATATATATATATATATATATATATATATATATATATATATATATATATTTACATGCATAAATACATACATACACATATTCACATGTGTTCAGAATCTAAAACGAATAGTAGAACACCGAAGAACTTCCAGAACTGGGCATAAAATACGAAACATAAGAATGAGAGGGAAAAAGTTAACTAGTTCCATTATCCTCCAGCCCTCGGTATTGGCAAATGGTGGTTCAACCGCCCACACCGTCCCAAACATGTCCCTGGATGCCGCTTTTCAAATAAAGAGCTAATATTTGTTATGTTTGATTGTGTATAAAGGCTCGAACAATCTGAGCACTGGGCGATCGTTATAGGTGTAGCCATGGAGGTTCCTAAACAACTGCTAACTTGTATTATAACAATAATACGGAGATGTAGGGTCTCGGTGGCTATCAAGTGAATGGACTAATAATGGTGCCGGGAAGACGTTCAACCATTACGGTAATTTTGGACATGTTTGATATGTAAAAAAATGCATATGTAAATACTCACATTTTCATGGCCACGGCACTTTTGATTTATTATTTTATTTTAACCCATCCGAGAAGTGGATAGTATCCTGGCATGACCTCCAGTAATCCTCGGAGAAGCAATCAAATCCACGTTTTCTAGGACACTGACTCACATTTCAGAAAACAACTTGCTCTCAGGGAGCAGAAAATCTGCTTGCCTATTGAGCAAATATTTAACGACACTCGAAGACTCAACAGAGTATAGAAAACCCTCCTGCAATTCGAAAAATTCTGCCTCGTCGTCCAATCAGGAAGGGACAAGTTCCTAGCAACTTCAGCCATCAAGAAAGATAAATGATTTTTCAAGAGAGGGCAGCTCCGTGTTGACTTCCTACTGAAGCGAGGAATATCCCTAAATTAAAAATGCAGGTATTCAGTTAATACTTTTAGGAGTGAATGAGGATCTAATAAAAATAGATTCAAACCCTTACGGAAGATCTCAATTCAGGAGATGACCGTCTAAATGACTGAAGTAATACATAAATATGTAATAATTTATATGGAATGATTTATTATATATCATAACATTCAACTAAGAACATGTTTGGAAATATATATAGGTCTGAGGAATTCGAAGTTAAGATAAATGCAATATATATTTGGCTTAATTCAATCAAATTTCATACATTTTATAATGAAACAATGAGCAAATATGTTTACAGAACCACAATGTATAAAATTGGCTAAATCCATAAAATTCTAAACTATTAATTTTACTATTTGCTGAAATTCAAAATATTTGATCAACTGAGAGCAAAATTATCATTAAATTCTTACCAATTACCACACAAAATAAAGTTAACCCTTACACTGTATAACTGTCTGTCACTTGCCCGGTAAAGTGAAGACACACAAAAATAGGAATACAGACTAACTGAACTTACTCTTTCATTTCTTAAAGTTTCTCACCAAGATCAGCTAGAAAAATTATTTGATCTGTACTCCACTTCCTTTACATAATGACATTACCAACTAGCTTCTAGCTTGTTCTAAACAGAAATCACTGTTGGTTCGTTTGCTTTGATTCAGGTAATAAATCAGGTACGGAATATCATGAAAATGTTTTTGAATTCCCACCTTATATTACTTGTATTCTGAGTGTTTTATCGGTTAGATATTTAGCATCTCGCAGAATGATATATTACAGCCCCACTCTATGGAACTCATCCTCAAGTCTAGCTCCCATGTCTCTAATATCGTTAAATAGTTTTCTTCCTTTATCAGTATACAACTGACAGGCAAGGCTCTCTCGGCGACATTCAGTTGGAAAAACGTTCCCAACCTCATTAACTAGTTGAGTAAATGTCCTCATCTCTTAATAAAAGGACAAAACTCTAAGAAGGTTTGATGTTGAGTTAACAAGCTAATTAGCTGCTGAACAGCCAAGCTAAGTCTACAAAATAGGTATCCAGTAGCAAAAAGAGTTATTCGCATATATTTTTCCGACTGCTTAGTTTCAATTAGCATTCATAGATGAACATGGAAACTACTTATAATGCAAATACATCAGACTTGGGTTATTGATTTGTAATTTAGGCCATTTTGTATGAGAAAGAGCCATAAACAAGTGGGGAAATTGAGATGCATAACAATTACCACAAACTGCAGGGGTCCAAAACGTTGCTTCCCACTATAAGATGTCAAAACATCACCCACCAATATAAATTAACTAAACATTAATACCCACTGAAATGAAACAAAGTACTGTCAGCCTCTTCAAGATGGCAAAACTTTACCCCAACTTCAAGATGCCCAAACCTTGAATGCCAAAGTAGTCATCTTCTACAAGGTGTATAGCCCCCAACCACACACTGCGAGGTACTAATGAACTAAATTTCCTGGTACGTAGTTTAAACACTAACATACATTTTAGATTACACGCTTACTCAATACACTTGAAGGCAGCATGATACCACAGCTCTAACGCACACTGATACGATACATCTTGGGCACTTTGTATAGTAGTGTGGTACCATCGCTCCACTATATATTAAACTAGAATGGGATACCCCTCAGTGTCTGGGATTGTGCCTGTCTTTCCCCTATAATTTTATTTCGAAATTCATGAAAATCGTACAGATGTTGAGTACCATACCTGTACAATACATTATATAATGTCACACCTGTATCGCCCAATGTATGATACCATACGTTAATCGTACTCTGCATGATTGCATACCTGTACATACTATTTAAGATACCATATACGTCGACCGCACACTGTATGGTACTCTAGAATTATGAATCCACCACACGTCACATAACCTCTCCATGCTGGACAGTATAAATGTTCTGACGTACCATCAGAGAAGCCCTGGTACCAAGAGCAGTACTGTACCCTGGCCAGTACCCGGACAATCAAGTCGATAACACAGTCAGTAGGCCAAAATCCCCCCAAAAACGAGGAAAGTTAGAACAGAAAACGAACATCATCGGTGTTGCATTACAGCAAAAAGCCCGCCACAGGAAGCCAATGAATGTGAGTTTCAATTTTGAAATAAACTGATAGGGGGCGGGGGAAGCGCTGTTCAGTGTGGCTGCGATACGAGCACCAGGATAAAAAAAAAGTAAATTGATTGCAATATGCCATAAAGGGTGGCCTCGTGATGGCTTGCAACGGCACAATGGGTAGCGTTATTGGTTTTGTCAGTATGTTTATTGTGTTGGACAACTGTGCTATACGGGTCATTATCCCCCCTCGATTTACGAAATGTATGGGATATACTGAACGACATTTGTTCACTAAGTTTCGTACGGCTGTCAAGTGTATTTTTGGTAGTTTGGGTTCTCTTGATTTTTATCTCAGATAAATAATGTAACTGTGCCCAAGTTCTGAACTGAAATATTTATATAAAATCCTGTAAATATCCTTTAGATACCAAAATAATAATAAAGAAGTATATATATATATATATATATATATATATATATATATATATATATATATATATATATATATATATATATATATAGGGGGGTACCACCTTTGGTGCAATTATTGGGACCCACAGCCTCAGAGAAGGGAACACAGAGCATTCAGGGAAAAACTTATTTAACTCTGAATACATAAGGGTGTTCGCTTCTCCTACCACCCCCCTTTTTTATGGTGTACACTTTATTAAGCATGGTTATACAGTTACATATCTGATTGTATACAAAAAAATGAACATTAAGAGGACACAAAAATAGTTCGCTTCCTAGAGGCTGTAGATTTCCTCGAACTCCACCGACGTTGGGCAGGAACCGAGGATGCAGCGAGCATTCCCCCTCTGGATCGCGACACTGAGGCGCTGAAAGAGAAAATTTGCCGCTCTAGGGTCTCTTGTGGTGTCAATGAGCTTGGAACCAAGATCCTTTAGAAACCTTCTTGCACTCTCTCCCCATGGGCCTAGGGTCTCAGACCCTATTGGGACGAAGTTGTACCGATGATCTAATTGCCTATACTTGGCTGACTTGTCTCTTTGTCTGTGTGTCGCCGCGGCTCCTGCTGTGCCGGCAGAGAGGTTGATGTATATGGCTGCCAGGGTGGATACGCAAGTATAGTCCCATGCCAACTGTCTGCCACCCTTCCACGGACGCAGTGTGATTCCGTCTGGTCGGCCGGCAAAGCTAACAGAGTCATGGTTCAGAAAGTTGCGGGGCTCTCTCTCCGCTGGACACTGGGCAGAGGCAATATATTATATATATATATATATATATATATATATATATATATATATATATATATATATATATATATATATATATATATATATATATATATATATATATATATATATATGCAAACAAGCCTGAACGGTCCCCAGGACTAGATACAACTAAAAACTCACACCCCAGAAGTGACTCGAACCCATACTCCCAGGAGCAACGCAACTGGTATGTACAGGGATGCCTTAAACCACTTGACCATCACGACTTGACCATGATGGTCAAGTGGTTTAAGGCATCCCTGTACATACCAGTTGCGTTGCTCCTGGGAGTATGGGTTCGAGTCACTTCTGGGGTGTGAGTTTTCAGTTATATATATATATATATATATATATATATATATATATATATATATATATATATATATATATATATATATATATATATATATATATTAGTGCAATGTGGATGCCCGCGATAAACCCCCTCCCTCTTCCCTCTTCAATCCCCCCATTCTTACCTCTCCCCCCTCGCCTCCTACATCTCGAAATCCCTACCCTCCCTCCTCGCCTCCTCCAGCCTTGAACAGACATGCATATCTATTTACATATAGAAGGGGTACCCGAGTGCAACATGGTCTCTACCTCCTTTTTACCCTTTCATTCTCTTCCCCCCACTCTTCGTCTGATCTCCCTTCTTCTGAACCCCTCATCCCAATCCCCTCGTTCTTCCCTTTCCCCTTTTACCTTTCACTCGGCCTCGCTTTGCCCCCTGCATCATCACTCACCCCTCCTCTCAGACAATTTAATATCAAAATGCACTGAAACAACTGAGTGAGTCAGTGACTAAACCACATACCAGAAGATGAAGAGACGACGACGTTTCGGTCCGTCTTGGACCATTATCAAGTCGATTGTGGACCATCATCATATCTTCAGCCACGATATTGTGATTCATCGTCTGCTACTGATTGAATCTTTCAGAAAATACATCATTACCATCCTCCCAAATTCTAGGGAAACCATATCAAGTATGTCGCACTTCGCTGAAAATGCATGGGGGGGGGGGTTCTCTGAAAATGCTAATATTTCTTTAAATCGTTAACTTAGGTCTACCCCTAGCTGCCTATGTGCGTCCCGAACAACATCTCGTTTCTCCTGCAAAGTTGGGTGAGGTTAGCCCCAAGAATCTGGTCTCAGATTTTCGACAGAGGCATATATATACATACATTCTTTTATATAGGAGTACCACCTCTGGCTGGAAGAAGGGGGACCCATAGCCTCGGAGGAAATCACACATAACGCATTGGAGGGAATGTAGGTCCCCTCCAATACAGTTTCTGTGTGCTTTTCTCCTACCACCCCCTTCCTTTTTTTTTATGCTTTATTGTGTATTTAAAGGTTACAAAACATACAAGACATTCTTTTATATAGTGTATTAATATATGGAAATATTAATTATCATTGATATTTCCATATGCATATCTATATCCATTGATATGAAAACGACAAATTATGCAACGCAATTTGGCATCGTACTATTTCAAAAATTATAAATCTGGAAAATTTATGACCAATTACACAATAAATTTAGATAATAATGGATAATTTTTGTATTGCTACATAACTGTACTCAAAAGTAAGTAATGAAGAATTATATTTTTTGGTACTTGCTGGAATTATGATAATTTTGCATTTAGTGTTATAAATTAATAAAAATAAAAGTAATATCTTTATAAGTTTTCTTAATAACATTTGCATCAAAATCTCATTATTTTTTGCAATTATCAAAATCTCCCAATTCAATAAACTTATGCCTAATGCTTTGTGATTAAAATGGCAACAGATTGTGACAAATAGCGTAAAAAGTCTAATATTGAAGTGGTTTATTGCCTGAAATACCGTCCAGTGCCAGCTGTTATTACCTTCATGAGCAGATCAGGCAGGTTGACTGGATTATGAAAATTTACATTCCACTCTAACGAAATGACAATAATTATTTTTTTTGAACGCAGATAAAGCTAAACAAAAAAGATACTTTGACCTCGATACTCGGAAAACACAGTAGCTATGGTGTTTTGAGTACATCAAACACATAGTGAGTCACACTATAAGTGCATCATATAGTCATTATTGTGCATTGTTATAACTGATATACATTGAGACAGTTTCCTTGTATGTCACCCTGAAAATAGACATCTTGAGTAACAAATTATTTACAGAATTCAGTGCAGAAAAATGTCATTCAGTGTAGCAAGAAGAGAGTAACAGACTTCATTGAATAAGCACTGTACAGGAAAGTGAATAAGTTACTAAAAAAATCTGAGAAATATGAGGATCAATGAGTAAATATAGGATCAATAAAGTTGGGCATGAAATACATCATCGCTCCAGCTACTGGTGGTAGGAAAGATCTCACGAATGTCAGAAGGAAGGTAACAACACAATTAGATTGTGTACAGTTGTGGTCTGGCAGAAGACACTGTGTGGTCGGGGTCTTGGAAAAGGTAGAGAGAGGTAGGGGGTGAGAACGGGTTGACGTAATAGAACACACAGAAACTTTAAGTAAAGTTAGATGAATGTGTATATAATGAAATGAAGACAGAAACACCACGATCATAAGCTACATCCTGTAAACCACAAATATACAGGTCAAAATAAGAACTCACAAATACGGAAACACAAATGAGGAACCAGAAAATAGGGAATAACAAATTGGTAAACACACACACATTAAAATTTGTTGCTAGTATTCTTGGGTGCTCAGAGCTTCGTATTTCAGTAACGCTGAAATTCGTCCATGCACATTTTTCACTGCAGGATGGGAGAACTGCAAAGATTTAATTACGATAAACCGGCTTCTGGGACTTTCGGGTACTTCAAAAGGGTATTTTTTTGTTATTGATTATCTCGTCTCTGAGATAACAAGGCAATAGTTAACAATGTTAAAAATCATGATGACAACGTCGGTGTGGTTTGTTACATGCTTTAGAACAAGCGCATGTTCGCGGAATGTGATGTTTGCGTCATGTGACACCCGTAGGATGTTATGCCCGTGAAATGTGACGCTCGCGGGATGTGACTACAATGTAACATCTTGTGCATTAATACAACTACGTTGTATCGCCTTACCATTATCATGGTGCCAATTACGTACTCAGTGAAACCATTACAACCTGGAATAACTAACTCCTCAGAAGTTCAGTTTTTTTCGAGTCAGCAAGACAACTCTTCCTTCTTTTTCTGCCCCTATGTATCTTCTTCCCTATGTGTCTTGAGGAAACAATGCATTATGACAATTTTGTTACTATGAACGCAATCACACATCTGTTTTATTAATTTTGCCTTTCTGAAATGTTACTTGTTTGTAATTCCATATAAGGGTATGAATTCAATCTGTGGAAATAATTGTGGGAGTTTTGTTGAGATACTATTGGGGTTGTCGATATGCTTGTCATAGGTTCCCGACTTTCCCCTCAAAGTTATTGCATTAGAGATCGTTGGAGAAAAGTTATCCCATTCCCCTACCTCCCCTGTGCTTCTTCATTGACTCCACTACAGAAGCTCTCTCATCATTACGTT
>WNGS01163555.1:12841312-12900207 GCA_020271785.1 Procambarus virginalis
AAGAAGCATGCTCAACTATTTCTACTGCGTCCAGGATTCCGGATTGTGACTCGAGAACGAACCCAACTGTATTTATTTATTTATTTATTTATTTATTATTGATAGAGTGTACATAAATTGGTTGTCTTACATTCTTGTAAAGCCACTAACACTCATAGCGTTTCTGGCTGTCGTATCGAGCCCTTAATTGCATTCCTAAACACCTAATATCCATCCTCTTTGTTTCCTATTTCTTTTCCTTCGTTACCTTTTTTGCGAATCTTAAGCAAGGTGTCTAGAACTATTTCAACCATTATAAGCTGTGACACCTGTTTTCAGCTTCACCGTTCACATTGTCCCCGGGTGAATGATCCGCAAAATATAGAAACAAGTGACTTGAGTTATTAGGTACCGCAGTTTTGTGATTGCGCCAATAATAATACATTTATTATGGTTCATAACGGGATGAATAATTTATAGACACTGTATTTTGGCGCAGTCGAAATATTGAAGGAGTT
Organism: Procambarus virginalis; assembly: GCA_020271785.1. Lineage (NCBI taxonomy): Eukaryota > Metazoa > Arthropoda > Malacostraca > Decapoda > Cambaridae > Procambarus > Procambarus virginalis. Next base: position 12,841,810 of record WNGS01163555.1, read on the forward strand.
ACTGTTTTTTTTACGTTTTCTACTCTGTCTTACATATGTAAAGGAAAACGAATTCTACTCATAGGTAGACTATTCTATCGTTTCTACCTTTTACACTACTCTTTCGACGGCGAAGAGGATGAAACCTTAACGCGAACTGCATGTACAATAAAGAAAAAGAAAACGGTGAGAATTCTCAAGATCTCCTTTAATCATGGGTAAGGTTGTTCCCGTGGTTCAGATATTGGCCATGCCAAACGGTACTTAACGTTAATTACAATAACCAAGAATGGACACATTTAAATAAATAATTCACAGGCTATGGTGAGCCCGTAAAATATTTAGTGAGCTTAACCATTAGTAAATTAGGTGACGAGTATTTGTAAAGACACCCTTGACCGAGTGAGGTGTAATCTGGCTAGCTTATTAGCGTGACTTGAGATGAAAAAGAGACGATTGCACCTGTAGAAAATGTCTTGGGAACTTCCGGATTGCCGAGAATTACTTGAAGGGAGCAAAACTGTGAACATCATGGAAATGATCACTTGCTCATTTAATTTCGACGGAAAGTATTATAATCTGTGCTAAGATTGCAAGTAATAATTACACTTCAACAGAGCAACCAGGAGGCCTGGTCGATGACCGGGCCGCGGGGACGCTAAGCCCCGGAAGCACCTCAAGGTAACCTCAAGGTAAGGAGAATCATTACAATTGCTAGGTGTGTGGGTCACCCTCAGGCAGTAATATTTAACTTTCATTCCTTGCAGTATTCAGTAACCCATAATCCCTTCAAGTTGCGGCCGACCCAAATTAAATAAATATTAAATAAATAAAGATAGTGTGTAACGAAAAATTATATTTTCTCATTAATAATTAAATAAAATTTGTTTCTAAGTTTGTGTACATTTAAGCCTTGGATATCAAGTTTGGTGCTTTGGTTCTCATTCCAATTATTTACATTTGAAGTTCCTGGGTGAACGAGGTTCAGAGGTGCAACCATAGAAGGAAAGCGACGAACTATTCAATTTTGTTTTAAATGTAATCAGTTGTGATTCATGTGTACGGTGTTCTTCATTCGTAAACAGTGGAACTGGTGGCATGATTAAATGAGCATTGACCATGTTTATAAGGACCGGCTCATGAATATGCAGTATATGAATGACACATTTCCATCCGTCGTCAAGCTGTGTTGATTCAATGCAGCGGAAAGGCCTCAAAGACGATTCACAAAATTTTAACACCATTCAAAATAAAATTTGCTCATATATAAATTAATATTGTTATATTTTGGCATGTTGAGCATTTTTTGCCGTATGTGGGTAAGGTTCTGATCTAATTATTTGTATATGCCTAGTTGGGTGAAATATTTACAGAGGTGAAATTCTAACAAAGGTCGTAAGCAAAGAACTGTTCGAAAAAGATTCGAACGTCTTCAGTTGTAAGCTATGTGTAAATCTTTTTCATTCATAAACGGTTAATGAACATTAAATTTTGTCGGCTGGTTTAACAAGCATTTGGCCTTTGTTAATGAGGACTCTCTGAATATCAAACGATAACAGAAATAACACGTCGATGATCAACGACAAAACAGAATTGATGACTTCTGGAGGAGTGCCTCGTTCAGGTGCCTGGCCAAGGCGAGAGGAAGAAACAACATGTAGAGCGACACCCAACCCCACAGACAAGACGAAGAAATAAGAAATTACGTCGTTTTGACGTCCGTCCTAAACCAAGACTTTTTCGGCCCCGGACGGACCGAAACGTTCAAGATGAGGTCTGATAAAAACCTTTTGTGCCCTCTGTAATGCTTTTTGCGTTACCGCTCACAGGATGGGTATGGGGTGCACAATAAAGTAGCCGCCTCCGGCGGCAACAATCAAATAAAAAATCACTTGCTTTGTTTACAGATGTTTGGTCTGGGTGTCTAATTTTCATCCTCGTTATAGTGCCATGCCGTCTTCAAGCTTGTGGTACAAAAAAAAGGGGCCGGAAAGTTGCTGGGGGCGGTCGACCCCCAAATTCTCGAAGCTTAAGTCAGCTTGTCCATGAAGGGCGGAAAAAGGGGGGAAGTTTTTATTTTTCCTCCTCATCCTAAGACAGCAAAGAGGTGAGCATCAGCTGGTCGTCAGGGTGCATATGTGAAGGGATCTGTTGGTTGGGAAGGGGTCGGGTGGAGTAGGGAAGGAAAAGGGACTTGTGGGGATGGGATGGAATCTGATGGGGTAGAGAGGGGGAAGGAGTTTCGTGGATTGGTTAAAGAAAGGGGTCTGGTAGAATGGGGGAAACAAAGGGATCTGGCGAGGGAGGGGAAAGGAAAGGAACTGGATGGGGCGGGGAAAGGAAGAGATCTGGTGGGGGTGGTTCAGAGAAGCTGATTGGGAAAGGAACTATGCGGTGATAGTTTCATTTTCGTCAGTGAAGACTAGTACAATAGTCGTCTATTTGTGATTTGTTTATTTTGGCAAAACTTGAAAGGTTTAGCGCGAGTCATGTTGGGAAAATACTATCTCTAGAGCCGGTGCCAAAAACTAACACAATGATGAATTTGAGGAAATATTATTATTTAACGTTGTCGTTACAATTTATATTATATTCGTTTAAAGTAAAATATATTTCATGATTGTAACCTCTCTCTCTCTCTCTCTCTCTCTCTCTCTCTCTCTCTCTCTCTCTCTCTCTCTCTCTCTCTCTCTCACTCACTCACTCACTCACTCACTCACTGAAACATTCTTTCTCTCACGCTCTCTCGTGAAATGATGACAGGTCAATTACTGAGGCAGGAGAGGTAATTAACATTAGTGCCTGAGGTATACAGGTGTTACTGGCGTCTGTGAACTTGCCTCTGTAACTCTCTTGGCCGCCTGGCCAGACTCTCACTCAACCTTGGTTTTGTATCAGAATTTGACCTCGTGAGTTGTAAACACGATTAATCTTAATATTTTCTGATGTGCTTTAAATACCCTAATGGACAATGTTATACGTGACGGAAAGGAATACTCTTTAAATACTAAATTTGCACTTTGTTTTCAGTATACTTCAAGCAGATAATAGAAAGATTTTTACAAAATATATTTTACTTTAGCAAGGCCCTTGTTACTCGGCCTTCAGAGAGACTAACTTGAAAGTTAGTGGAACATGAATTGGATCAGGGCTTAGTTATTTAACATGGAGAGTTAGCATGAATGGAGTTAATTCCAAGTGGAAAATTTTTGTAAATGGTTTCCCAGAGCTGTGCCCTGAGACCTCTATTTTTTTGTTTACCATACAGATAAACAATTTAGTCAAAGGATTCGACTTTGCTGACGATACAAAAATAGGGCTGAAAAATAATTTCAGATGAAAACAAAATAACTACAAGAAATTCTAGCTAAGCTTTCAAAATGGATGAAAGATTGGTAGATGCAGTTTAAATGCTGAGAAATGTTGGGTTCTGAGCTAAAATAATAATAAAAGTTACTAAATATCAGCTGAACAATGCAAAACTTGCAATGCCGGAATGCAACAAATATCTAAGAACTGATTATATTATGAGGTATATAAGCCTAATAAACAATGTATAAATGTACAGAATAAAGCAAGTAGGACACGGATTCATTTCTAGAAGCGTTAGCTATTAGGAATTTGCGTTTATTTTCAGTTTAGTCTTGATATTAGTATACCAACCACTTGGGCTGGACGGTAGAGCGACGGGTTCGCTTCATGCAGGTCGGCGTTCAATCCCCGACCGTCCACAAGTGGTTGGGCACTATTCTTTTCCCACCGTCCCATCCCAAATGCTTATCCTGACCCTTTCCAAGTGCTATATTGTCGTAATGGCTTTGCGCTTACTCCTGATAGCTACCTGCCTTGGTCTTAGTTCAAGTTCAAGTAAGTTTATTGAGACAAGAAAAAAATACATCTCAGAGGAATAGAGTAGCTTAGGCTATTTCTACCCCCATCTATTTCAAGTCCCTCAAGGGGCGCACAAATTCAATGAGTACAGATACCAAATCACAATACAGTAATCCCACTTAACATTGCAGGTTAATATAGTAAGCACAGCATATAAGTGTTACACTCATTGGAACAAAATTCTTGTAGCTCCTAAGTATTCTGTCTATCATATTGGTCTTAGTATGCCCCCATTTAGATTATGCTGTTCAGTTTTGGTCATCTTGCTATAGATTTAACATAAATTCACTACAATTAATCTACTTTTTCATGAAAGATGAAGAGAAAATGGTAATATAGTTATTGATAAAGTTATATTCTTGGATGAGAGTAGCCCTAAATAAGGTTTTAAGTATATCAAATCAAAATAGAACTCGAAACAATGGATATAAATAGGAGAAGATTAGATTCAGGAAGACCTGGAAAATTACAGCGTTAAAATTGTTTTAGAAATTGAGTACTTGTGATATTTAGAATAAATTACCGGTTAAAATAACAGACGGATCTCTGGGTAGTTTCAAGCGTAGGTTAGACATATATATGTGTTTTGGAGAATATAACTGGAGCTGCCTCGTAGTAGACAATTCATTCTGTTTTTTCCTTTATTCGTAAGCTCTTCTAATATTCTTATATTTACAAATTAAATTCTTGCACTTTTCATTTGTTTGTGGACAAGGTTCAGAGCTTGGGCAAATGTATCTTAAAATATAGTGACCAGTGTAGTCAACCCATTAATGAGTCTATACTCACTATCGCAGACCGAGTGAGCCAAAAGGAATATCTCCTTCATTTGGCTAGATGTTTAGAGACTAAGCCAATTTGGAAACATGACCGTCTCCTTTGTGGGAGTGAATCTCATAATCCTTGGAGTTCTAACCATTCCAACAACCTATTTGCTCTGGACCTCTTTCGAATTCTCCTGCTCGTCTCTGAGATCTAGAATGAACTTGTCTTCGCCCTCAAATCATTTGTGACAAACACAGTTCATCAGGGTCTGTATAGTTAGTTTTTTTTTTTTTTAGTTTGTCTCCCTATGTATTGGGCTTACAGACTCGAGTTAACAAACTCGAGTCATTGCATCTCTACTGTTTGGTAATGCAACACCCATCAAAGCTGTATTGAAAAAATATCAGACTTCAAAAACCGTATAGGATTAAGGGACATACTTCGTCAATGCCTGGCGGAGGCGAGGCAGGCAGGCGAGGCAGGCAAGGAAGGCGAGGAAGGTGAGGAAGGCGAGGCAGGCGAAGGAGGAAGGTCCGCCAGCGTCCGCCAGACGCCACCACTGACACGCCACTCTTAAAAAGCCTTCCGCCTACTAATTAGATCTGCAAATTTTCTGCTGGTGACGTGCTCAGGCCACAGCTGGAATTTTGTTCAGGATGATTTAATAATATGAATATGTATAAATGTTGATGTTGAATTCCTCCCGGGGTTTCTGTCACTTCAGTGACAGAATTCCGGGCTTTGAGGCGGAGGTCTTGCTATCAGTTAAATTGTGTGTCTGTATCAGGTTTTTTCAGCCTGTCTGTCTACCTGTCTGAATGTTTGTCTGTTGTACCAAGATAATGTCAACATTTTGTAATATTAGAATTTTAACGAGCATAAAAAGAACAATTAACCTTCATCGATTAGCTCTGGCCTATGAGTATAGGCCGCTGGGGCCACATAGTTACCACAGCCAGGTTGATCTGATAACTCCTTTAGAAACATGCTGTTTTAATTCTCTACTGAAATTCAATCAGAATTTCTTCTTATTTTTGCTGACCGGTGATTGAAAAGTTGTGGATATCTCATATTTATCGGATGTTCTCTATTCAGCTTCTCAACTTCTCAATGGATTTATTTTATATTTGCTAACATAACTGTAACTGTAGTAAGTTATAATTTCATTATGCAGGCTTGGGACCTGACCTTATAGGTAATATATATGACCTATATTGAATATTTTACCTACATTTTACCTATATCGTCACCTCTTTTTGGTGATTTTAATTATTTAAGTGTTTTTGTGGGTCAATGTGAGCAGCAGATTTATTTCGGTATATTTTCTTCTTCTGCTGTCTCACCGGCTTTGAAAGTGGATATCACAAGCCCCCCAAAAAAACATAAGGGGTGTAGCATTTTTTATTTTGGATGATTTCATTATCTACTCTGTTATATTCCTGGTTGTTGCTATGTTGTGCTATTTAAATGTTATGACTTCAGACATTATTATTCCAAAATCTTGACTTGGTCACCCCATTCTATGGGCAGATCTGAATGAATCGTTTATCCTGTGTTCAATTTAAAACTTTTGCCTATTCCAAACCAAAGTTTTTATAGTTTATTACCAATAAACTTCATATTGTTTTCTGTTGCCTATTGAAAGGCATTGTTAATATCTGAATGCAGTATTTCTGTCTTTCACTGTAGAAAGTTTTATACATATTTTAGCTTTGTCTGCTAAGGATAACAGGATGGGTTGTAACCTTGTCTGGGTTGTCTAAAAGGATGCGGAAGAGTAGCGGTGAGAGAACCGTACTTGTGGGACTAAATCCAAGTTACGTTCTTGTAAAGCAAAGTCAACTTGGTTGACATCAGATAGATCAAATACTATATCACTTGACTCAAAATATTCACTGTAACACATGTATAATCTATTTACGCATACGGCACACGACTTGATAATGATGTAGGAAGGACCGAAACCTCGTCGTTTCTTCATTTTCTGACATTTGGTTTGTCATCTATTTTTTTTGTTTGCTTGCAATCCTGTACAATGTTATTGGGCGAGTATTACACGTAACACACAGCGGCGACTGTTGGAGTGCGTATTCACACAAATAAATATAGCCGAGTATAAACATTGTACTTCCACGGGGTTATGTGGTAAAAAGGCAAGTGTATCTTTGTATTTCGGCAAGAATGTTAACATATTTTTCATATGAACTATTGTATATATATATATATATATATATATATATATATATATATATATATATATATATATATATATTAATTTGTTATTGTGTTATAATGTTTCATTCTAATTTGCAGCTCGTAAGTATTATTTCGTTATTTGTGTCTTTTTATTATATAATTTTTGCATTAAGCACATTATATATATATATATATATATATATATATATATATATATATATATATATATATATATATATATTGTAGACAAAGTTGCTGCAGAGTGCCTGGGTGCTGCATCAACACAGCACGACATTGCTCGCCTCACAGCAGTAGCAGCCCCTCATGCAGGGGATTTCCTGTTAGCAACCCCAATGTCGGCAACTGGCACGCGTCTCACACCACACGCCCTCCGAATTGCTGTGGCCCTCCGCCTTGCTGCCCCAATCCACACCAGATATAGGTGTATTTGCGGCGAGGTGGTGGCTGACAGGTACGGCCACCATGGCCTACTCTGCCAAAGCACGGGAGGATGGCACTCGAGGCACAGTGAAGTTAACGACATCATCAAGAGGAGCCTCACCACAGCTGGATGCCCAGCCGAGAGAGAGCCTCGTTACCTAACGCCCCGTAACTCTGATGCTCTTATTGGTCGCCCGGATGGTATCACAGTGAACCCCTGGAAGAATGGCAAGCAGTTGGTATGGGACTACACGTGCGTATCAACCCTGGCTAACACCTACATTGACCTCAGTGTTGCACAACCAGGTGGCGCTGCCACCCACAGGGAAGCAGCCAAATCCCGTAAGTATAGAGAACTTGATCACCACTACAATTTTGTCCCCATTGCTTCTGAGACACTCGGCGCCTGGGGTAAAAGTGCTACCAGTTTTTTGAAGGAACTGGGTTCTAGGCTCATTGAAACAACAAGGGACCCTAGAGCTGCCAGCTTTCTTTTCCAGCGCCTCAGCGTGGCGATACAGAGGGGAAATGCGCACTGCATCCAGGGTTCCTGCCCGCCATCTGAGGAGCTGGAGGAACTCGACAACCTATGATAACCATCTTTGTAACCTATATGTAACTCCTTTTTTGTAACACAGTTCAAATAAAGCAAATATATATGTGTACATACAAAAGAATGGGGGTGGTAGGAGAAGAAAATATTAGTGTTCAGTGAGAAACCACAAGGTCTCCTCTGAATACGTTTTATTTTCTTCTCCGAGGCTATGGGTCCCCACATTGGCACCAGAGGTGGTACCCTCACAAACTATATATATATATATATATATATATATATATATATATATATATATATGTATATATATATATATATATATATATATATATATATATATATATATATAATATATTTCTTTTTGTAGCTGTCCCTAAATTAGCATTGCATTTGTTAACATTTTAATGTCAAACCTAAGGATGTGATTCAATCACATTGCAACTCATAAGTGTCATCACTTTATCTGTTTAGGATACAACACACGGAACCTTAAGTATTGTTATAATTATCTGCTAGAAAATAGAAGTTTGACAAATGTATCTTGTACTATCGCCCACGACAGACAAACTAAATAAGCTACTTAAAAAAAGATGTTGACAAAGTAACAACAACCCAAGTCTGAATAAACCCCAATCAAGAAAACCCTACAATATTCTTAATCAGAACAAAGTTTGTAAACTTCACACAAATATCATTGGATATTTGAATATCATTGATATTGGATATGATATCATTGGATGTCATTGATTCTGATCCAACTACATGTGTAGACGAATTACTATTTACAAAAGAGGGCACCAAAACACATGAAAGAATTGCACAACACATGTTTCATAAGACCATATATCATACAAATACAACATCGTAGCTGCATGCTTTGGGTGCTGTTCACATACACGAAACAAATTTTGCCATAAAATTTCTACTATCGCTAAAATTATACACATTACATATCAGCCTCTCTACAGCAATCGACGATACTCTAAATCAGTCCACATCATTAATCTATGCACCAAAGGACTTAATTCATATGACGGTAACGTTTGAAACATCTACGACAATGGCCAACAAAATGCATCAAATCCATTCTTCTCAGGACAAGCACTTTATAACCTATTTAGTTGCGCAGCTTAAAGCTTCCATTATATAAATATTTCGTGGTCACCAATCTTGTGTGTATATGTAACTTAATTGTGAACTTACGTAAAGTGTAAAGCATGATTTTAAGTTAAACGTTAGAGGTAAAGAATTTCCTGGAGTTCCTCAAAGACCAACATGGCACCAGCGATGCAAGGGGTCGTTCATCATTTGGGTCTAAGCATAGAGGCGCTGGAACAGAAAGTGTGGAAACCATGAGATCTCTAGTTGTTTCGATGAACTTTAAATCCAATACTGTTTTAAAAAAAAATGCTCATTTACCCATAATACGTCTTCTTCCGTGTAACTGGAGATTACCTTGTGGTGAATAATACTCAATAGGATGCAAATGTCTCTTCCAGCTGTAGGTATAGATTTGTTTTATTTCACATTGAAAAAAAATACTGGTAGTGGATGCAATATCATAATTTGCAACAATCAGATGGACAGGCAAGGTGCAAGACGAATGCAAATGGAAAAATATACATAAAGGATGCCTTTATCAAGCAGTGAGTTGACGATAGTGGTTTGAGATAGAAACTACGGAAATACAACTTTATGTTTCAGTAATAAGTACTAACATTTAAGACATTTAAACTATAAACAAATCTAAAAAAAAAAAGACGCGCAAACATTCATATTTCAAATGCATGCGTACGGAAAATGCATAAATAATCAGAGTGGATCATTTACAAGGGGAAGAGAGAGTTGTATCGCGGCTGCCAGGGCGGTGTGGGAATGGTTCCCGGGCCCCAGGGCGTGCCTTCACCGCCAGCTCAGGGATCACTGCACATATTACCCGCAGAGCCCACCGGAAAACACTACTCTGGCGGGATCTCACTCTCCTTCGTCCTCAGATCTGTCTCTCGTCCTCTTTGTTTTATACTCTCATGTTTATTGCTCCTTTCGTCTGTGCATCAGTGTAGGAGGTAACTTTTCCGATATGCTATTGCATGTTTTGAAGTTATATATATATACTCATTATAATTTATTTATTTATTATTAATTTTGTTATTTTTTACCTAAGAATCAATGCAATGTGTGAGTGTTGCTAGGTACCGTTCTAGTATTTCTGTAATCCCTTCAAAATTATTTGATAATAAGTAAGACTCAAGAGAACGTAATTTCTTTATCTTATTGTTTGCTTCCATAATAACACTTTAGCAATGTTTTCTCCTCAGTGTGTTTTTAATGGCACTCTGATAACCTTTAGTGAACAATCTGAATTGTGGCTTAAGATGCCTGATGACTGTCGAGTTACGTACCCAACATTTTATAATGGCGTATACGCGAATTTTGCAACTCAAACCGGCATATGAATTTTCTTCTCTTTCTGATCCCAGTATGTGCCTCTAACATTTTTCTCAACCGCTCACGGGATGGGTATAAGTGCAAAGTAAATAAACTGAAGAGAACGTGTTCCCTGGCCCTCATGTGGAAGCCTGCGATACATTCTGGTAGCCTCATTCTCTTATAAGTCACACATCATTCCTCTCGTGGAGTGAAAAACAGCTCCTGGACTCAGCGTCGACATCACTCCACAGTCACAGCGTTTAGTCAGTCATATTACAGGAGTGACCCCTGGGTGTTGAACTAAACATGCCGGCCAGTCACCTTCCTTCCACACCTACCCACACAACCTACTTGACTACGATGAAAATATCGCAATCAGAAACGCTACGGAACTTGTCATGGGGATTTGAAGGTAGCTACCTGGTACCCACAATCCCTCTTTTAATTGATACCCTTCCATACTCTGGAACATATAATGTTATTCGCCTTATAACCCTTGGCAATGCACAATAACAGTATGTATGAATTAGAAATATTAAAGATATGTTGAAGTATTGAACTCTGATTTCTCCAGTAACACTTATTACCTATTTGAAATGTATAGTCCAGCTAGGTACCTTCCAAGCCCCATGTAAGAAAGAAGAGTTTCTGGTTTGGGTACTTTTTAAGCTCATTGTGGCAAGTAGACGCAAGTTAAATCCCACTACATTGCTTTAGTATTTTCTCAAAACTGCATTTAAGTGTTTTTTTTATTTCATTTGTATCTGCTCTCAGGTTTGCACATTTCGGGTTTGTACTAGACACTTGTCTATAACAAACTTCTCTAAATTATGTCAAAGAATACGTCGCAACAAGCAGTCTTTCCCTCTCACGACAAATGAGACTGTTATTTTGTTATTCTGTTCCTCAAAAGTACAGCGTAATGCGACCATTCTGGCCATATTGGTAAGTAGATTCACTGCTGCAAATGCTCCTGTGTTTAGAAGAAATAGGTGGGGTTCATGATGTGTGGGTGGGTATCTACTGGTTGTGGCTGCAGGATTGAACTGGTAGCTATTACCTCGTCTTTCTAATCGTCGGCTGTCTAGCGTACTAACTCCCGACCAAATCTTTTGTATCATATCTACTACATATTCCCACTACTACTCTCTCTCATGCACATAGTCCCAGGATGCTGCCTGTAGCAGCTGTCTATCTCCATGGTACCTATTTACTGCTTGGTGAACAGAGGCCTCAGATGAAAAACTCTGAAGATGTGTCTGCTTGGGCCGGGAATTGAACCCTAACCTTTTGAACCACGACTTGCGAGCGCTGTCTTTAAAGCCGTCGGAACCTGTATGCGTGTCAGTGCGCGCGCGCGTGTGCGTGTGTGTGTGTATCTTACACCAGAAAACTTATGATAAATGGAAGGAGCATATATATGCTGTTTAATCTTAAACCAAGCCATAAGAAGTTCGAAGAACCCTGAATCAGCAACCATGATATCAGGGGACGACCTCAGAGCTGTCAACACTCATTCCGACCATCTTCGCGTCGACACCTTGAGGAGAGTAACTCTCAAATACAGTTATTGATCACATCGGCACCACAAAAACCTGGCCGACTCCTGGAGACGGGAGCGTAAAATGTATCAAGGAAAGTCTCGGCCGCGTGATCTTGTCGGGTCGAGCAGGGCGAGGAATAAATTAATTTCACTTTAATTGTAGATTAATGGAGATTAATTAACATTCCCGAGACGTGTGTTGCAGGAGAGCTGGGCGAAAGGCAGAGTGATGGAGGGAGGGTTAGTGAGGGAGGGAAGGAAGGAGGGAGGGATGGAAGGAGGGAGGGAGACAGGAAGAGGAAAGAGTTAGGTTTCAGAAGTTAGGGATTAATGGTGAAAGATGGAGAGCAGATAGAGGGAAAGGAAGTGAGGGGACATAAAGACCTAACAGGTCGCAATGTGGAGTGGAATATTGAGGAAGAATGTTGAATGGAGAAAAAGTCATAATAGTTATGAGATTCAGAGAGGAAAGGGCAGAGGAAGACTTAAGAGCTTGAAATGAAATAACAGAGGGAAGAATAGAGATAAAGAAGTTCCAATTAAGTGGGAAATAGACGGTACTCATCTAGTTGTACTCACCTAATTGAATCTGTAGGAACTGAGTTGCTTGTCTTAGGTTCTGCTGCTGAGTCCTTAATCGACAGGTGTACAATTTCTGGGTAATATTGAGCTCTGTCACACCGACAATTGCTGCAGAGTTTTGTCTCTGCTCCTGCAACATCACTAATTACCGCATTCAGTTTATGATCCATGCGAATTAAATGGAACAAATAATCAAGAAATATATTTTAACATTAATAGATGTCATTATAAAAGACAAGAGATACAAATTAATTAATTCCACATGATAAATCACTTGGATACATAAACACTGAAAGATGAGTTACATTAATGAAATACAATAAAAATAAGTTTAATTTGCTCAGTCACAGTGCTTTAGATCATCTGATTCAGAGGAAGGGAATCCCTGGATCCAAATCACTTTAAAATACAAAGTTTATGAAGCTGCGATTTATATAGAATAATTTGTAAATTGCTCGTCAGCAAGCCATCTCTTTGTAACAGTAACTCCTTATTAATATCAAGTATCCAGTAAGAGGTATCACTTCTGATTAGTTGTTTTGTTATATCCTTTAGAACTATTGCACCATTAAGCACATCACTCACTCCGAAGTTGTCCTTTCTTATAATCAAGGTGATATTTCCCAAGCACATCTTCTGTGTCAGGTGAGTACGTTTGGATGCCCATAGCCCGTGCTGCTTGCTTGGAACGTTTTGTTCCTAGTAGCTAAATCTAAACCATCATTTATATATCCTGAAATTTTTGACAAGATACGTCCTGAACATTTGCTTCCAATCACAATATTTCTTACCATTGTCAGCGTCTTATAGGTCTAGGCTCAGGATCCTGTACATTAGTTTGACAATTGAGAGGCGGGACCAAAGAGCCAGAACTCACCGCAAGCACAACTAGGTAAGTACTCACACTCACAACTTGAAAAAGGTGGCTGGGATAACCAGAAAAATATAGAGTTGGATTAGATAGTATCTGACGGATAGGAAACAGCTATATAGAGGTAGAGTCAGACAGAAAGGAGGCGGTATGCAGAACACTGCAGAGATAGCAACATGAAACAGGGCTAGACGAAAACATCACTCAGAGGTTCAATACCACGTCTGACAGCATACTGGAATGCGCGGGAGTATATACACACAAAGCACTAACTATTACCTAAGTGAATATATACTCTGGTTTATCATGCTATTCAGTGAACATACACTGAAAGTATAATTTAGTAGAATTATTCAGGACTAAAGTTTAATTGCTAGATGGTCTGTATATTATTTGTGAAGGTTTATAATAACGTTCCCACAGTATATATGCCTTTTGTTCATTATCAAATGCAGCCACGAGGAGGCGTCTCTAGAGCTTAATCTCGGACCTAATAGGTACAAATAGGCAAATACAGAGAGAGAGGGAAGAGGGTAAGGGCGGGACTAGGAATGCAGTAGTATGATTAAATTGGTTGTTACAATGTACACAACGACGCAGTGTGAAGCTGTGGGTACACTTGAACAGCTGTCTATAAAGATGTATAAAAAAACTGCATTGCATAGAGCAGAGAAAACCACAATTATGATGGTATGTGGAGAATGAGAAGCGAAATCATTTATACAGAGTCGCCAATAAAAGGTTATAGGATTTAACATACATACCTGTATACGGCAACGCAATGTGATCATATGTGCTGCTTGTAGGAGAGAGAGAGAGAGGGACTGGACCACGTGTACAGCTGCCGGAGAGAGGGTGAGAGGAGACAATGTTGACAGCTGCAGGTTGATTACATGCATGTATATTTACTACGGGCTCACCACAGCCCGTGCTACTTGGAACATTTTGTTCCAGGTAGCGAATCTTAAACACACACATGCACGAATATATTGTCACGGACAGAGGGGGATGTTATCGTATATACAGCTGCACAAAGTGTTATTATTTGTAACCACGTAGAGCTGCATATAGTGCGGATGTATGTAACGACATGTGTAGCTGTACAGATTTAAGTTGTATGAGACTAAACATACAGCTGCATAGAATGGGAAAGTATGGACCTAAACGTACAGCTGTACAGGAGCAGGACAACACTTGCTCTAACTACAGACCTGATTGACGCTGCACGTACAGCTGTACAGGAGTAGGACAACACTTGCTCCGACTGTAGACCTGGTTGACGCTACACGTACAGCTGTGCAGGAGCAGGACAACACTTGCTCCGACTATAGACCTGGTTGACGCTGCACGTACAGCTGTACAGGAGCAGGACAACACTTGCTCCGACTACAGACCTGGTTGACGCTGCACGTACAGCTGTGCAGGAGCAGGACAACACTTGCTCCGACTATAGACCTGGTTGACGCTGCACGTACAGCTGTACAGGAGCAGGACAACACTTGCTCCGTCTGTAGACCTGGTTGACGCTACACGTACAGCTGTGCAGGAGCAGGACAACACTTGCTCCGACTATAGACCTGGTTGACGCTGCACGTACAGCTGTACAGGAGCAGGACAACACTTGCTCCGACTACAGACCTGGTTGACGCTGCACGTACAGCTGTACAGGAGCAGGACAACACTTGCTCCGACTGTAGACCTGGTTGACGCTACACGTACAGCTGTGCAGGAGCAGGACAACACTTGCTCCGACTGTAGACCTGGTTGACGCTACACGTACAGCTGTGCAGGAGGAGGACAACACTTGCTCTAACTACAGACCTGGTTGACGCTGCACGTACAGCTGTGCAGGAGGAGGACAACACTTGCTCTAACTACAGACCTGGTTGACGCTACACGTACAGCTGTACAGGAGCAGGACAACACTTGCTCCGACTACAGACCTGGTTGACGCTACACGTAAAGCTGTACAGGGGCAGGACAACACTTGCTCCGGCTGTAGACCTGGTTGACGCGGCGCCCAGGGAGCGATCAGACGGTAGGCGGGCTCACGGCTGACCACTCGCACGATTGAATTGCGGGCGTGTAATTGGATGGACAATTGGATATACAACGCGTCCACGGAGAGATGTTCAAGTTAACGGCAGCTTTACCAGGAGCCACGCACGCCGACTGCCCAACAAACAATACCACCTGAAAATGATGGACGCTGCGTTAAGGACTCTAGTCCGAAATCAAAGCAGTTTTGACTCAAGAATTTTTTTCACGTTAGATGACATTATCCGCAATGAAATGGCATTAACGTGATGTATCAGGAGAAAATCTGGAGTACAGACGGAGAGGCGAGACGACACAACAGCCGGTGAGTGTGCTCCTTCTAGGTCGGCTGGCGGGACAATCACTGTGGCAGCACACAAACAAACGGTCGGTGTTTCTCCGGATGAAAGATTGCATTGTCCGCGCCTCCGCGGATGGCTAGGCGGTCAGTCACTCAGTTACAGTCGGGACATCGAGGGATCGATACACCTCGTGGTACTGAAATGCGCTTTATTTTAATATTTTCTCCGACGCCCAGACGACGACCAGATTATCAGGGATGTTAACCAGTGCTTGAATGGTTGATTACCTGCGGTGTTTCATAAGTCCGCTTGCCAGAGGCGCTTGATTCATTCACCAAAAGCAACACTTAATGGATGATTATGGGTAGCTAAACAACGACGGAGAGCCTTAATTGCTTGTGAGGTATATTGCAATTTTGCAGATGTGTGTTTATATGAACACTCAAGAGTTCAAGAAATTTTGTTGACTAGACCACACACTAGAAGGTGAAGGGACGACGACGTTACGGTCCGTCCTGGACCATTCTCAAGTCGATTGTGTTCACACAATCTCACATTGTGAGAATGTGTGTGTTCACTCATTCTCACACAATCGACCTGAGAATGGTCCAGGACGGACCGAAACGTCGTCGTCCCTTCACCTTCTAGTGTGTGGTCTGGTCAACATACTATAGCAACGTTATTGTGACTCATCGCCTTCAAGAAATTTCCCCTATTCCTTTGTGGTCATAAAAGATGACCACACTATAACTGTAGCACGCTTCACAAGGGCTGACACTTAGAAAATAGAGAATTCACATTTCCTTGATAGTTGTTCTAAAAAGACAAATTTACTAAGACATTATCGTAATCTGCCTTCGATGCACCGCATCCAAATATCTTTAAAGGATTTTAAGCTGAGACAGTTGCTTCTACAGCCAAACGTAAAGCATTATTTGACAGGAGCGTTGCGTGGAGCATAAGCATAAGCATAAAGCATGGAGCATTACGTTTTCGTAATATTCTTTATTACCTGCCTTAGAGTGGGTGTGATTATCATATAAAGATTGGATTGGGCATCAGCTAGGTGTCTCCAAATTGTAAGTTCATGGGTTCTCCGGAGTGTTTCTTTCGAGAAAATCGTGGCGCATTGGGCAACGCGTGCGTTTAGGGGTGACCTAGGACGGGGGGGTTCGATTCCACAGATTCTACTCACGGTTGATATAAGCCATCGACATCCACTCACTGCCAACTCTCACCCGTCGAGGTTCTTTCTCATTCTTAATTGTATCTAGTTCTGCCTTATATTTGTCCCAAAACTCGCTGTTTCGGTCTTGGCAAATATCTTTATCAACTACTGAGAGACAGAAAAGTGGCACGACCACTTTTCTGTCTCTTAGTTGTAAACCAGTATATCAAATTTTTGTTAGTTACTGGTAAATATGAAAGCCTCACCTGCATGTAATATATGATAATTCTCCAATATGCCGTATTTTATGTGTCTGTGCCTTTTCATCTTCCAGTGTGGTTAAATATATATATTCTTATGAACAGTTTTAGAATTCTTACACAAGTTCGTACATTACAAATCACAGTTTCGTAGCGATTAAGGACCATCTAGTTTTGGGGACCAACTTGCACGTAATTATTAACGTGTTCATGTCAGAGCAGTGAGAAGGGAACTTGATTAATGCTGGAAACAGTCACTTAATGAGGACTTGATTGGTGCAGATTACTAACGCTTGATTAGGAATTGATTGATCAAGGTTACAAAGATTTGATTACGTCATTTAAGTTTAATAATTATTTAAAAAAACAGTTAGCAAAGGACAGGCATTTCTGAGAGTCGCGAACGAAAGTCGAGTTTTTATTTGACGAAAACCGGATCGTTAGTGAATCTTTTGGTGATCACCGACTTGCCTTCCTTCTTTTGATACAACCAGAAGGCATTTTACAGGAAAACAAGATACCGATTCTTACTAAGATCATTCAGATCTATTTATATGAAGATAGGAGAAATTAGAAATACAATGAAAACTTTTACCGTGAATGCATGACAAGTCGGTGGCAGCGCCAAGGCTTCGGTGGTTAAAGTGTCTTGTCAAGTTCCGTTCCTTAGTCATATTTGTGGCGCACGTCGTGGTGGGGTGGTAGTCACCTGCACCCTCTCCCTCCCAGCAGCCATCCTGGGTGCTGCTAAATGAATTAAGCGTCAGAGGGTAAGTGGATTTGCATCAGATTTCGTATTCAAATTGGCAAGTGGCAGGGCGTCTCAGATTTCAAAGCACCGCCCAGCTTCTTGTAAACAACTTCTTCTTAACTTTGGTTTAGAAAACTTCTATTATATAAATAACTATCACGACACGTGATTTAAATGCATTCATTAGGAGGATTCAGCTAGCACACAAGCTTGTGTTTCGTGACCTACATATATATATGGCAAGGATGTAAATTATAATTAATACTTTAGATTAACAGAAGTAAGTAACTTATGTTTTTTAATCAAGTAAGAGAGTATTATATTTTATAATACATTAGACGTGAGGACTAATTGAGGAAATAATATATTTAATTCTGAAAGCTCCAGCACTGAGGGAGCTTGTCAGGACACAAGAAGTAATAAAACTCGGGATATGCTGTCGTGAGCAGCCTTCCTCAACCTTCTACACCCGCCTCCTTCCACGCCCACCCACCTCTTATTTATTGTGATGACAAAACTTTCATTTGTATGTGCGAGGAGGTGCATGGAGCCCTGGGTGTCTGGGTTCGAATCCTTCAGGGGAGAAGAATTTTCGGTTGCATATTGGCTTGGGGACCAATCAAGCTTCTTTGTTTATATATTATATATATATATATATATATATATATATATATATATATATATATATATATATATGCGAACAAGCCTGAATGGTCCCCAGGACTATATGCAACTGAAAACTCACACACCAGAAGTGACTGGAACCCATACTGCCAAGAGCAACGCAACTGGTATGTACAGGACGCCTTAATGCACTTGACCATCACGACCGGACAAAAGGAAGTGATAGCCACTTCCACTATTTGAACCACTTCCCCGCCGGCACTCGGATGGTAATCTTGGGCATAGCATTTTATCAAATCACCTCATTCTTTGGGGCACACGTGAGGAAAACAAATGCGAACAAGCCTGAATGGTCCCCAGGACTATATGCAACTGAAAACTCACACCCCTGAAGTGACTCGAACCCATACTGCCAAGAGCAACGCAACTGGTATGTACAGGACGCCTTAATCCACTTGATTATCACTACCGGACAAAGATAGCTTCGGCTATCACTTCCTTTTGTAACCATCAGATTTAAGATCAAAGAAAGTAGACATGATATTGAATGAAAATATTTATAAATCAATGGAGTTCGAAGGCAAAACAGATTTATGCATAGGCCTCTGACATTAGCTGAAGAATGTCAGAGAAGTATGCTAAACAGTCCAACGTGTCAAGCTATACAATATCTTCAAGAGTCAGGACAAACTAGCCTTTCAGGTACTATATTCAACCTGTCTGAATATATCTTCAGTATGCAGCCCCGTAATGGAACACAATCTGAAAAGGCACATGCAGAGTTAAAAAATCTTCAAAGACATGTAACAAGGCTTGCTTCTAAGTGGAGGGCCTTGAGAAACGAGAAAATACTGATGGAATTCGAAGAAAAGGAGAAACTGAACGTAAACGCTACACATTAAATTCTAAATAGAATTCTCAAAATTAGAAGAGAAACAATACGTAAAGCTAGCGACAGTAGAGCAAGGCGTTAATACACGAAAATTAAAGGCACATATGAAGCATGGATTTCAGAAGTAACTTATTCACTGTCAGAGTCGTAAAATAATCGAATTGCTTAGACGGAGAAGTAGCTGACGTTAATTAATTTTCCAACTTTATATGCAAATATGATAAGAATAAGTAAGGAAATTGAGTCGTTGGTCTGAATTAAAAAAAAAATCAGCAAGTGGGCCAGGAAACATTGCTTAACCCTGCAGGCACATCTAAGCGAGTACACACATGCACAAACGCGCACACGCGCACACGCGCACACGCACACACGTACACACGCACACAAGCACACACCCCACCACCACCAAAGTATACCTGGCGAATCTTACGGCTGGAAGTGAACACTGATATCGTACCAAAGTATATGGCGTTCTTTCAGTGTTATGCAGCTTGGGCTGATCAGGCCTGCGACTGGGTCGAGTTAGGGGACGCTCCTTGGAATGCAATGTAAACACCGTTTGGACATGTTTTTCTAACAATGGCCGCGTCCCGGGAATTTCTTACGGGATCGCAGGTGTGTTTGTACAGCTAGCTCCCTCCGTTCTGTTTACACAAGGTTGGATCCGCCTTATTTACACACACATACATTTTTGAGAGTCGTTCCCTCACGCACTGGAAGGACCTGGTTCGGATTTTGATTTTCGAGATGTTTGTTTGTTCACCTTAGCCGTGACAGGACGACCCTTAAAAGAAGGCGCCCCTCAGGCCCACTTCTCGATCTTAATATAAATCGGGTTCTTAAGTGCGGCCATGGATCATATAAAGTTGCGGCAGCGTTCAGTTTGTTTGTCACTTACACGAGTTGGTCTTGTTTAGCGAGCACTTGCTTCTCTCAATGGAGTACCTCGGAGTCTCTTCCCTATATCTCTCAATCTCCACCCTCTCTTCCTCTATCCTTCTGGCCCTCTCCATCTCTTCACCTTTCTCCCTACTCCCTTTTTCACCCTTCTGCCATTTCCCTCTCTCTTCCCACTCTCCTTCCCCTTTCTTTCCCTCTTCAACTTCTTTCTCAATGTTTCCCTCTCCACCCTTCTCCTCCTACTTTCGTTCTCTTTCCCTTTCTATCATATTCCCATCCCTCTCTCATCTCCACTCCTTTCTTCCCGCCCTCTCTCCACGTCTCCTCCACTCTCCTTTCCATCTCCTATCATCATCTCCCCCTCTCCCCACTCATCACTCTCCCAGTTTCTACTCTCCATTCCTCTTACCCATCTCCTTCCCTCTCTCTTATAATATTCCCCCTTCTTATCACTATCCCTCTTTCTATTTCTCCTCACAGTTAGTTACTGTGTTAGTTACCTCATAAAAGTTACTGTTAGTTACCTCATAAAAAATAGTTACCACAGTTCAACCAATATTGCCTGGTAGAGTTTTGGTTCAACAGACTGTTGCTTGGAGCGGCTCACAGGCGCACGTATCCACTACAGCTCGGTTGGTCCGGCACTTCTTGAAGAAAACTGTCCATTTTTCTCTTGAAGACGTCCACTTTTGTCCCGGGAATATTTCTCATTCAGAGGATGAGGATGTTGAAGAACCGTTAGAACCGTATCTAATGTTCATACAGTGTTGTTTGTGTCTGTTGCACCTCTGTTCTTCACATGCGAAATTATTTACATTGTTCTCATCGTTCTCAAGATAGTTAGTTGTGTTAAGAAAGTGAAATGGCTTGAGAAACGTTTGAAGGCATGAGAGGATTGTCTGATTTATGTGAATAAATGCAAATTATTGTTAATTTTCCCTAGATCAGTGAACGATGTTGTAGGCTACAGATATTTTTTTAAATGTTTGTTTCCAAAATGTTTAGATGAGTAGTTGGTAGGCAGTGCCAAAAACAGTCGTTTTGAATGTGGCCCTGGTAGGAGGCCGTTCTCTTTTGAATTTTTGGCAGCCCCAATCATTCTATGTTCATTCTGAACCCCAGACCAGTCCCTATGCTAATTTGGGTGAGGCCAACCCCAAATGTCTGGTTTCCAGCATTGGACAGACCCACAAACAGACATTGTCTCCTATAGGTATATATATAATTTCTATAAAATTATGTGTAATTAAATATTGCAAAAATAGTTATTTTTATGATGAAACTCTCGAAATAAGTGTCTTTCACTGGTAAAAATGCTGTAAAAATGGAAAACATTGATAAAATCCACATCAACTCAATTCCAGCTTCTCCACAACAGCCAACACAATGGCCGGTACAATACAACTCAACAACGCTAGGGACACACGGACGAAAATTCCTGGTATTGGGTGTGACTCTCGGCTTGTTGAGAGCCGTCTGATGGTCCTCCCCACCACGGCACTTTTAGCTGTACTCAGAGGACGCAGATAAGCGTAAAATGGGCAATTTTCTCACGCAAAAGAGACGATTTACAAAGACCAGGGATCGCTCTGACAGACCGCCACCCTTTGTCTTTCATTTATGTTTGTTTGATACTCCGCATGCACAAAAAGGATTTAATATCGTTTTGTGGTCATATTTTTCTATTCTGTGGATCGCATCTGCAGTTATTAATCTTTGTTTATTATGTGTGCTGGGTGTGTATGTGTTCTCACTTAATTGTAATCATCTAATTGTGCTTGTGGGAGTTGATCATTCGGCTCTTTAGTCCCGCCTCTCAACTGTCAATCAACGTTTGTACAGATTATTGAGACTATAGGACTATATATTATTTACTTTTGAAACTGAGTATGGAGTCTGCCTCCACCTCATCACTGACTAATGCATTCCATTTGTTAACTACTTTGTCACTGAAAATGTTCTTTGCAATGTGTCTGGGTCATTTGGGTTGTCACTTTCCAATTGTCCCCTTGTGCGTGAACCACCTGTGTAATATAATCTATCTTTATCTTCCAGTTTAATTTCAAAGGAAAATCTTTAATATGGTGATCATGTCTCTATTCACTCGTTTGTCTTCCAGTGACGTGTGATTTAGTTCCCGAAGTCTTTCCTCCTTCCTCATAACCCTCTGCTCTGGTACTAGTGCAGTGGTATAGCTTAGAACTTTATTTAATTTATTCTGGTTTCTGACTATATACAGACTTCACGCTGGAACTGCATACTCCAGGATTGGTCTGACATACGTGGTATACAGTGTTCTAAATGATACCTTTCACAAGTTTCTAGAGACAGTTCTTATGTTGGTCAACCTGGCTGTAGTTGTTGTTTTTGATTCAGCTACTCTGAACAAAATTTCCGTGTAGCACGGGTTATAGTGAGCCCGTAACGCTCACCTAGCATTTCTCGCTGATTATATTCTCCAGATCGCTTCATGGGAGGTGTGTGTTTGTGTGTGTGTGTGTGTGTGTGTGTGTGTGTACTTTGAAATCTGCTCTTTCGATGATAAAGCTTCCACTTAATTACCACTGAAAGTACTTATATGTGTGTGTGTGCATTTTAGGAACAGTGTGCTCATATATGAGCACATAGTGAGCACTTCCGAAGCACATACGAGCACTTATTCGACCAATGATTGATTTGCAGAATCATTTTACGCGAATCTTTTAGAATCGGTGTTTGAATGCTGCCTTGGCAACTTCCTTAATCAGGTGTTGTGCTGTATGATCCAGAAAGAGTCTCATATATTTGTTATCATTAGTTATACATAAAGTTTTCTTCAGATTACTGAAGGTAATTTTTATGGATATGGTGAAAGTGGAGAATATTTAATCTGATTGGCCTTAGAATATTGTATAGTGTTGATTGTGTTTATGATCTGGCTTCATTGACACACCTTAAGGTTTTTTGGCGTTAGAGGAGCTTAATTGAGATATTTCCCATCATAAGGCCTTTAGGATAAAACAGCAAGCGTATAATTTTGGGGGGTTTGGATATTAAATTTGAACAGTCCTCTATTGACAAGCTCATTTCCTTCTTTAGCAGAAATGGTAGACACGTTGGTGATGTATCAGGGGAACAATGACGAAGTTTTGTTTGATTTCGTCTGCATGATGAAACTTTTGATGAGAAAATATGATTCAATTTTATGATGTCTCTAACAGAGGAATATTTATTTATTAATTAAAGGTCATGGGAATAGTAATGAAACGGTAGAATGGTTCCTCTCTTCATTAGTCAGGTCAGTGACACAACACTCTCTCCTCTTTTCAGTAATGTTATTAGTTAATTATGAAGCTACAGGGAGATATCAGCCCATTATCAAAGATTAGCTGGAATCATCATGATAATCTTCAAAATACAGTTGATGTCATATAAAGTCTACGGCACTGGCAAGCGAGGTTTCATTAAGTTCGGTGATATATCTCAGTACAGTTTTCCGGGAATTTTAATTCTCCCATAATTTTTGCCTTGGCTTAATTTTTGCAAACAACCTTTTAATATCTATTTTCTAAATTCAATTGCCTTATTTTCCCCATATTTCATCCTTGTTATCGTTTTCTCGCTTCGCTTACCAGTAATTGCTTCCGATCGCCCACATTTGGTCTGCTATAGCCCCGAGAGAGTCCTCTAGATGCACGTCTTGCTATCTATGTCTTCTGATCCTCTACACCTCACGTCTCTTAAAGTGACTGTCTCCTGCCTCTCCACTTCTCATCCTGTTGAGCCCCGACACTTTGGATCTCGGCAATAAAAGCGCTGGTGTTCCCCGGTCACCGGCTGTTGACATTATTAAACTTCACCATGGTCATACGACACTTTTATTAAGTCCTTCATGTAAAACAAATGACCAGCGTTCCGGCAGAGGCACTATTGTGATGGCGGTGTTCCCCACGGCGCTGGCAGCGTCACCGGTCCCTCACAAGACTCTGTGTTTAGCTGAACTCACTGCTTGCTGCAGAGAAGGTACTGAACACATGGTTTAAAATGTATACGGTATTGTTTATGAGGAAGAAAGTGACGGAGCGTTATCTTTATTACATATTTTTGTATATGATATCAAGGAGAGACCAAATTTGGCTGCATTTTTTTTTGTAAAAATTATACATATATTTCTGGATGAAGCTACAGTTGTTGCCCCGTATACTTCACGAAGAAGAAATGATAATATAATACTTTAAGTTTAATGGCCAGTAATTTGTTTAATGTGCTCCATTTTTGAGATAATTGCAATCTCAAGTTTAGCTAATGAATTATGCAGCCTATAATCTTCCTGTGAGTGGTAGTAGATCCTCAACCCTTGCTGTGAGTTCGAACGTAGAAAGCTCTACATTAGATCTTAAAAATGTGAAGAACAGCTGATTAATGCTAAGCTAGGTCAGTGCTACGAGAGAATAGGTACAGTGATACTAAACATACTAGTGCCACTGCATATCATACTGCACAAAAAATTACATTAATTTGGCGTATGAATGACTCGTACTGATTTTCTCGCTAAACATATTCTCAAATCACTTGTAAAAAAAAAAGATGCAATTAAACACGAAAAGAAAAATTTTGTTGTCTGAATCGGTTCAGTAACTTTTATAAATTAATGCAAATCCCTCAAATTGTACTCCCTTGAACGTAAGCGAGAGAGATGAATGATAATCTACATATGAAAATATTAAATGGACTGATTTCAAATCTGTATTTTGAAATATTTCCTTACAAGACTTTAATGCATGACAGCTCTTTGAACTTTGAGACCGTAACTATTAAAAAAATCTTCTTTTATATATAATTGCATTATTAACCGGCTCCTAACTATATTCAAAGTTCAGAAGTATATCCATAAATACCTCCAGTGGAAATTGATCAACCGAGCTGTGTTACCTACATAAGGCTGCGTACACCACAGCTCAACAGTCTGGTCTAGGAGGCCTGGTCGAGGACCCGGTCTTGGGAATGTTGAGTCCCGAAATCATCGCATGGTAAGGTACCAGACCGTCTACCAGGAGGTCTAGTTAAAGACCTGGCCTTCTGAACACTAATCTTTGCAATCTCATCAAGGTATTGGGGGCGGTGTCCCCTTGACATTTGGACCATCTGGTGGGAAAGCAAGGCGTCAAGGGGGCGAGGAGGTGTCTGGAGCAGATGGACGTCAAGGAGCGGTTGGCATCAATGGACGGGGGGTGGGAGTGACGGGGCGGGATAGGGATGGAGGGAGGCAGGAGGGACGTGTTACTAGGCGGGAGGCACCACGAGGGGCCTGGCTGTCGTGGCACTGGCCGCAGGGACTACATCGCCTAATTGTCGGCGCTCTCAGCTGCCGCTCAAAGCACTCATAATTTAAGCTAACACTTGACGTTGCGACTCTTATTCCGCCTCGCCTATTTAAGACGGGACAAGCAATACACGTTTTGTTTGTTTCAGCAATAAATTACACTCGTCGTATTTTTAAGTGAGTCACATTAAAAAGAGTATGAAAATATTAACTAGTTCTTTCAGTTTTATAAATAAATGTTTCATTGTGTTTGTATATGCGACGAACCGTCTCCAACCCCTTAACGTTTATTAGTGAATAAAAGTTATTCCTTAGTCTAATTATTATTTATTTCTGCTAAACTTCCTCCTTATGGCAAGTGCCGGAGTGTGGTACAGCAAGTGAAGGAGTGTGGGAGAACTAGTGCAGGAGTGTGACACATCAAGTGCCGGAGTGTGACACAACAAGTGCCGGAGTGTGACACAACAAGTGTCGGAGTGTGACACATCAAGTGCCGGAGTGTGACACAACAAGTGCCGGAGTGTGACACAACAAGTGTCGGAGTGTGACACAACAAGTGTCGGAGTGTGACACAACAAGTGCCGGAGTGTGACACAACAAGCGCCGGAGTGTGACACAACAAGTGCCGGAGTGTGACACAACAAGTGCCGGAGTGTGACACAACAAGTGCAGGAGTGTGACACAACAAGTGCAGGAGTGTGACACAACAAGTGCCGGAGTGTGACACAACAAGCGCCGAAGTGTGACACAACAAGTGCCGGAGTGTGACACAACAAGTGCAGGAGTGTGACACAACAAGTGCCGGAGTGTGACACATCACTCAGCACCTCGCTGACTGATCAACACAGTGCTGCAGTTTTTAAATCATTCCCATCTAAAATATGTTTGACATACAATATATATGTAAATAACCGACATATATATCTTCAAAATTATTCAGACTGAACCCATTTGCATTCGCGACATACGAGAAATGTTAGATGATTGTTAACATAAAGACCGTCAACGTCAGATTCGCTTTTGTGTCTATCACGGTAAAGTATTCCATACTTTATGTGTTGTAAAATGTCCCCGGAAAAGCAAAATAATTGAACTCGCTTTTTTGTTTAATAACAGTGTTATTTTCATCGTTGTTCGGTGCACACCTCAACTGCAGAGAGTAAACACCGTCAGTGTACACATATGTACGTTGAGTACGCGTCAAAACTGCGTATAAATGAGTACAGATTGACCACCTTCATAATATTGCCACATTTCCGTATTGAATTCACGTTTGCATACTGTGTGTCGCTATTTAAATTGTGTAAACATGGACCCATCGTACACGCACGATGGGTTTATATATACACGTATATATATATATATATATATATATATATATATATATATATATATATATATATATATATATATATATATATATATATATATTAGTATATTTTGGTAGCAGGCTTCTTGTAAACATTTGTTGTTGAATGTGACCGAAAGGGTAAGATTAACGATTCTAACGCGAATCTTAATATTTCTTACGTTTTTCTTTACTGTCGAAGGTAATTGAAAAATTAACTCTTCAAAGTTCATTTTCACATTTCATTTATGGTCTGACTCCTAGAAATGTTTTGCAAGAGACTTCTTACATTTTCAAAGACAAATTTTACATACTACATTTTCATGCTTATATTCGTTTTTGGGTGAGGTGATATGTCACAAATGTTTTTGGGTGAGGTGACAGAACACGAATCAATGGGTATATTGCGTATTTTCTCTTCTTGCTTCTGTGTTGGTTCGGAGTCTTGAAGTGGGTAGAATGTAATTGTGTTAATTGGCTGTTAATTGCTGACGTTGACTTTCTGATGTGTATGACCTCGCTGATGTCGAATCTTCTGCTGTCACTATCAATAATTTCTGTGATGTTTGTTAAGATTTCTCTGGTGATGGTCTGGTTGCGTGAGGAAATTATATGCTCCTTGATGGAGCTCTGTTGCTTGTGCATTGTTAATCGCCTAGAAAGAGACGTTATTGTCTTGTCTATATACTGTGATCTTTGGGGCTGACAGTTCCAAGTGGGCATGTGAAGGCATAGATGACGTTGTTGGTTTCTTTCAAGGCGTTCTGTTTGGTGTCTGCAGAGTTCTTCATGAGTAGATTGGCAGTTTTTTTGTTTTTATAGTAGAGTGTTTATTAACTACAAAAACAAGAAAACGGCTAACCTACTCGCGAAGAACTCTTCAGACGCAACAGGAACACTTCCTACACTAGCAGGAAATGCACTGCTAGTTGCTGCATTACTAGAAATTTCTTAATCAGGAGCTGAACAGAAGAGCTACATCTCCAGGTGCAGTACCACCAGATGTTGTACCAGCAGGTGCTGTACCACCAGGTGCTGTACCACCAGGTTCTGTACCAGAAGGTGCTGTACCAGCAGGTGCTGTACCAGCAGGTGCTGTACCAGCAGGTGCTGTACCACCAGGTGCTGTACCACCAGTTGCTCCACCACCAGGAACTACGCCATGTGGAAAAACTTTCATCTGTAACTGGCTGAAGCTGCTCGTTTTGTTGTTAAACAAACCGTTTAAAAAAATGTTTCATCAATTAAAAAAATATTCTACTCTATTCGATGTTTATCGTTTATATATTAATTATTTTTATGTTCTAGCTCGGGTAAAACTATTTATCCCTTCGTTACGTTATTTAATCAATTAATAAAAACAATACCGAACAACATATATATATATATATATATATATATATATATATATATATATATATATATATATATATATATATATATATATATATAATCACTTTCTGCAATCGCAACTAAGGTTAGTTTGACCTCATGACCTCACAGTCAGGTGTGAAAGGACACCAGGGCCTTCACTCTGCCTCACATGAATCATCACACACACACGACTACAAGTACGCCTAAGGAAAGATAATAATAACCGAAAATGATAGTACACATTTTCTACTGTACTTCGTATAGTATGTAGATAAAATATTCTATCTACATATTAACCTATAGTACATATGGCTACTGTACGCTAAATGTATAGAAATATGGATATATGAACAACCATAAAAATCCATTTATTTTTACTATAGGAATTCTAAGCGGCAAAACCAAAATTAAAGTAGCCTATAACCTATCCAAGGCTAATAAGTAATCTTAGTTTGATTTATTTTTTGCTTTAAAAAAGTTACATAATGTTGACTTTTTACTCATTCCATCCATAGTTTGTCAATATGTATCAAGTGTTTCAGTATAAATAAAATGTCAATATGAATAAAATTTCAGTAAAAATTTAATTTTAGATTCAATAAAATTTCAGATTCAATAAAATTTCAGATTCAATAAAATTTCAGATTCAATAAAATTCCAGATTCAATACAATTTCAGATTCAATACAATTTCAGTATTAATAAAATTTCAGTATTAATAAAATTTCACAATGAATAAAATTTCAGTATTAGTAAAATTTCAGTATGTATTATGCGTGCATGACATATGTCGGTATATATCACGTATGTTAATATATCATGTGTGTCAACAAGTATGCCAGTGTGAATATACATTAGTATGTATTATGAATGTATTACGCGTGACAGTACGCATCTCATTATAAGAACCATAAATGGATCTGACCAAATATGTCAATTATGATCAATACTATGCAGCCATAGCAAGCGTTCACAAAGCCTTTGTACCACAAGAAAGCTATTTAGAAGAGACTATAGGAGAAGAGAAGGGAGGGAGAGAGAAAAGGAATGTGGTTAGCATCCACCAGCGTCTGGGAAGACAACCTGTCCCCAGGGAAGGAGGCGAGTTGCTCCATATTACATAGTCCAGCCACTTGGTTACTGCCCTCCTTGCATACCTCCACGCCAGCACAGCTAATGAAAGGCGAGGGTCACCTCCGCTATGGCATTCCTCTACGGTGAGAGGAGCTATGGGTAAAGCGGAGAGAGTTAAGAAGGTGGAGAAGAAAGTGGACGTAGAGATGAAGAATGGGAGGAGAGGATATTAAAATGGCAATGATATTTGAAAGCGAGAGATTGCGTATGGAAATGGGAAGACAAAGGAACGATGCAACAGTGAGAAGAGAGATGAAGATGAGAGGGAAGTGGTTAGATGAGACCGAGGTAGGTCAAGATTAAATTTACAGGAAGTATGAAGGTGAGAGAGATATGAGGGTGAGAGAGGCATAAGTGTGAAACATACATAATTTATTTTTGTATAAATTAATTCCGAAATGTTTGTTTAATGTGAGACAAAAGAGTGAAAGACATGTGGGGTGACGGACATGGAAGTAAGACATGAGGGTGGAAGAAACACAAGAGTGACAGGTACATCTGGACGAGTGATAGCGCAGGGAAAAAGAGACATAAGAGTGATAAATTAGCAAACGTTATGGGAAGGAAACAGCTTCATTACACTGGGCTCATTCCTCCGCTCAACAAATCCTCTTGAGACTCTTCAATGTGCTGTGGAAACGTTCCATCTTCCTCTGAGATGGCTAATTGACAAACTTTTCTTCTTGTTGAAATCAGATATATCTTAAAAGATATGTATATTTAGAAAGGTTTTCATTCCTCTGTTGATGTGAAATGCTAAGGCTTTGCTAATTTATATAACCTTCAAGTATTTTTAATCCTGTGAAAAATCTGAAGATTTTACATAAACTAATGGGTTACGTAAACTAATGGTTTACATAAACTATTGGGTGACAAACTAAAGTCTGTGACCAGTTCTTCTGGGTGGTGATCTGGTCAACTAGACTGTTGAATGCGGCGCTGCTTGATCCCCTGACGTATAAATCACAGCCTGGTTGATCAGAGATCCTTTTGAAGGTGTTTATCACGTTTTCTACTATTTTCCGTGAGAGATCGGCTAGTAACGGTCCCTTTTGCCTAAAAGGCAAATGTTGAAAAGTCTTGGCCTCTGATGTTGATAAAATTCTCAATAATCGTAACTTGCACCTATGCTTTCAACGGATATATTGTTCACTTCGTGCCATGCATTCTGTAGTTTATAAGATGTATATCAACGAGAAAGGAAACTTTAATATTAAACATTGACTAACAAACGCGCACTAAAATGAATCATATTGTAAGTTAAGGTAGTTTCAAGAAAATGCCAGTATGGATTTTTATCTAAGCCATAATAATTATCTGAGCCAGTATGGCTACAGAAAGCACGTAGTGTGGACAGGACGATAGGGACACAGAACGACAGGGAGCTGGATAGGACGATGGTAATTAGCTAGTAATCACTGCACAATGTAAATTATAAACAGTAACATTGCCTATCACCCCATAGAGCATTAGAGTCGTGGAGTGGCCACTGTGACTCGGAAGGTGGCATGGTCGACCGGGGGGGGAGGGAAGGGGGTCGTAATATGTTATATTGCTACCTGGCATGGTCCCTACGCTGGTCATTTCCGGGGTATGGTTTTAATGGCCAATTCTTCACGGTGGTTGAGAGGCATTTAATACGGCGAGCGTAGCGCGTGGTGGTGTGAGGGGCTGCGTGCCGGGGTAATTGTTGGGTGTGTTGTGGTGTGTGTGTGTGTGTGTGTGTGTGTGTGTGTGTGTTTGTGTGTGTGTGTGTGTGTGTGTGGTTGTGTGTGGGTGTGTGGTGTGTGTTTTGATGGGTAGGGGTAATGTGCACCTACACGTTTCGCTTCAGTGTATTGCATGTACATATGTGCGTATGTCATATGCACCTGAACCGGCCGCCACCATGAAGTGTGCGTGCGTGCGTGTGTGCGTATAGCATGTGCACCTGCCATAGCCCCTCACAGCATCGGGTATACAGGTGTGTTTATGAATTAATATGTTAGTGTTTAAATCTACATATAGGTTCGTAATAAAATCTTTATGAAGACGTTAGTTTATATAGAGTCGGAACTTTATAAATGTTTCAGACTCTTGTTGTTTAAGATGTAAATATATTTATTTACTTTGAGGCGGCTGCGGAGAAAATCCGATGCATGGACCAAGGCAAAAAAATATAGTTCTTTAAATAGCAAAACATTTAAAATAAAAATCATACATTGTTAATTATGACTCCACTAGCCTCAAATTTAAGTTCTATACTAATATTAAGCTTTAAATTTATTTATTTAATTATCTAGTTTTTATACCAATATCACTATTAATTTTAAGTCTTAATATTAGAAGTCTTAGCAAGCTTAAATCATACAGCTGCATTGAACTTGTAATATCCGTAATGAAGTCTAATGAAATTATATCATACTTATGTTATAATGAGTTATTAAATCCCCCAAGTTCGTGATTGACAGACAGAAGCTGCTTTAAAAATGTTAAACCTTAAATGGTGCGTCTGTTATGCTTATAAAAATAATTTGAAGCCGGCCACATACAACTCAAAGACCATAAAAGAGTTCCTCTATTCAACTGAGAGACAAGAGCAGCAGTCAGACAGTAATAAGTCGCATGCGATCGAGGGATATAAAGAAGGAATTACACGCCCATGTGAACAATTACGACTCGCATCGCCATAGAAAAACCTTGACAAGGATGACACAAGGTGGTCGTCAGCACGACATGCCAGACCTCAACCATGTGATCCTCACTCACCCGCAGAGGCTCTGTTATCCCACGCTCTAGTCCTACCGGCTCTAGCTTTATCATCCACATGCTCTTTTTTTTTCTTTCTAGCAGCTCTGGGTCTATCATCCCCACGCTCCTGGTCTTTTACTAGCTCCGGCTCTATCTACATTACGTAGATAGAGCTATCTATCCTTGCAGATAGATATATATCTATCTATCCTTCTCTCAAGAATGGGGATTGGTCACATCAGGGGCTGCAGACCTCCCATAGGGCCTGCTCTAGAGGGCCAGCCCTGGAGCCCTGCCTGCGAGGACTGTGGCAATGGTCCCTCCGTTTTCTTTTAGGCCTACTTTTAGTCTATCCATATAACAATCCAACTATCCTTCAATCCACTTATCCACCTATGCATACCGTCTATAAGTTCTCTGTCACCATCTTGAACCCTTTTCTAACTATCCTCTACGTCCATATAATTTTTAATCCAATCTACGATAATTTCAAACCGTCCTCCGGAAATGATAGTACTTATAGTAACTATTTGGTGGACAGTACAAATATGTACTGTCCACCATATTTGGAGAGTACAAATATGTATGACTGTCCACGCG
Organism: Procambarus virginalis; assembly: GCA_020271785.1. Taxonomy (NCBI): domain Eukaryota; kingdom Metazoa; phylum Arthropoda; class Malacostraca; order Decapoda; family Cambaridae; genus Procambarus; species Procambarus virginalis. Next base: position 12,874,482 of record WNGS01163555.1, read on the forward strand.
GTCATTCATGTAGTGATGAACCATCAGCAAACCACTTTTTGTTCTTTAGAATTTTATAAGAGTCGGGAAAAAGTAAAACCTAAAACCAAACATAAATATTTCTACGCCTTGTGTAGCAGATTTATGTATTATATTAGGGCCTACGATAGCGTATATTAGACCTAGGATTGTTAGTTTGGATCTTATATTTCTTTTTGTGGCTGAAAACGTTGCTTATCTGACCAAATTCCATAACACAAAAGTCATCAATCTTGGTCCACCGCTACGTAATCTTACTTGTTACCAAACTCTTACTATCAGTACTTTCATTTTAGGGGGATGGGCTGCATAATTTTCACATTTATGCAAACTACCCATACCACTGTACACCGTACCAAGATAACCACCAGTGTTACCTACCACACCAAGTATCCCCGACCTTTACCTCACAACTCGCAAATCTACTCCCTACCGCTATCGCCCTAGCAAACACCGTCTCCCACCACCTTAGCACTAACACATACCATCTTCCATAACTGTTACGCCAGCAAACACCATCGTCTCCTACCGGTATACAAGCCAACAGCAGGTGGTAAAGTGTGCTTCAGAACGAGGCTACAAAATACAGAACGAGGCAGCAAAATAGATTAGCCTTAGAATCCTGGCGGCTGATGTCACGTCGAGAGTCCTCTCCCTAAAGCACACATCAGCCCTACAGATCCACATATGCATCATATGCCAAACATATTCTGAAATAGCGTACATTCCACTTCCAGTTAAACACGAAACAATGTTGAAGAAAATATGAGTAACGAAGAAAGACTTAAATGTAATTAAACCTACGCCACTGGATGATAAAAGAAACAGGAAAGGCATAATCACCACTAAAAAGAAAAAAAGTTAAGTAGACTGGACAAACAAGGATAAAATTTTAACTGTGTGTATCAAAAGAACAAATGGACACAGTTGTAAACAAAAAAAAAAACAAATGGTCCCCAGAGACAAGATTTCTTCAGATTATTCAGCATATTAATCGTGCAAAGTGAGGAGGTTGAAGCAAACCTCATTCACAGCTTATATACAGACTGACAGCTTCTAAAATGTTCAAAAACCTGCATTCTGACTGATTGAAGATTAAGAGGCTGGACTCGAGAGATGAGGCTTAAACTTCAAAATCACAGCAAACTGAGTGCCTTTTGAACCTCATAATTACCCCTTATCACCTACACAAGAATTCCCAACCATATCTCAACCCAACCATATCCCAACCCAATCTCAGTCCCAGGAACCATACGATACGAGCAAATCTCACCACGTAACAATCCCTTAATGCCATCTCGCCCTTTATCAGCCATTAGTTACCACCATTCAACCAACATCTACCACAATTGAATTTTCTAACCACCTTCCTATAGAACTTTTACACTCCATCAACCATCAGCTACCCCCCGTTACACTACCAACTATCTCCAACAACTGTCACACCACCTTCAACTGTCCCTAACCGCCGACACACCACCATTAACCATCCCCAACCACTGCCTCACCATCAACCATCCCCAACCACTGCCTCACCATCACCAACCATCCCAACCATCAACTATCCCCCCCCACTATCACTCCAAACATTCCTAACCACCAACCAGCCCCAACCACCTTCTCACAACCACCAACCGTCCCCTACCATCGTGCTGTAAACTAATCCCTTGACAATGGGTATTTTTCATTCTCGCGGTCATTAAATAAACCGTTAATATTAAAAAGATTTATATAAAAATCCGATTACATTGAATCATTGTTTCAGTCACGTCTGTTAGTTTCACGTCCGTAATATTGATTTTACTTTCGACTAGGGAAATTATATGACACAAACAAGGTATGTATATTTCCCTGACAAAGAGGAAAAATCCTTCTTGATGAGATTGGATTACGGCTAAATTCTTTCATAATCCTTTTATCGTCGTCAACATGACTTTGGAGGTTTAATTGTCTGCCGTCCTGATTTGCATATTATCAAGCAATATTCCAAGACTTGCATGAACGAGTGACAGGTCTTCTTAAGTCCCAGGTTCATCATAACATGTGAACAAATTTAGAAAACGACAAGCGAGCCACTAACTGATGATCGTATCCAAACAGTGTTGCAGCAAACCAATAAACTCGCGTTGGTTTAAAATTTATCTACAATAATGCTTGCTCTATGTTATAAAATAATAATAAAGAAATTGTTAAAAATAATCAACTGCCGAAGCACATGCAAAATTAAATTTAATAATTTTAGATGAAAGATTAGACGAGAATTTATTCATTAATTACCCACGATTCAGCCCGTTCTCAAGCTTTGACATCCGGCAAATTGGTCTTAATTTTGCTTTACCATGTGCATAAGAACCAAGATAGCCCACCTTTTCTGACTAAGGCAGTGCTTGTTAGAATAAAGAAGAGCTAATATTGCTGTATTTATAGTGTCACTAAACCCCTGAAATGTTACATTGGAGTCAACAGCGTGAAAACTTGATTTACCTCTCAAGAGGTAAATCCATCCATACAAATTCACAAAACCTGACTCTGTTTTCTGGTTTATTTGAGTTTAAATCCCACGCTTCTGGTGTATTTGTATGTCATTTATATTCTAGCCTTTAACTTCCCAGTTTTAAAAAGAATGTTATGACGTTGAATAAAAGCCCAACATCCTGTTTAGTGGCTTCATCACACTTTAGAATAGAAACAATTAAATTGTTTGTGTTAATAGGAAACACCTCACTTTAGGCCATTGGAGCGATGTAAATTGCCGTTAAGATTCTAATATTTAATTTTTCAGCATTTGATGTTCAGGAATCAAGATTTGTACTGAAAGGTCCCATATTTCGTTAAACTGTTCATGACTAACGCCTGAAGTAATTCCATACATATTATTACAAATCCTTTAATATAAACATAATAGATATCGGGTTGGTAGCGGGTTAACCACCCAAAGCTCATCTTTGTTCCCATATTAAAAAAATCGCTAGCGATCTACTTTTTCACAACGTGAAAGGTTAAATAGGATTAGGAAAGTGAGTGTTCACCCCTTGTTCTTTGCGAGTTACTTGTTCTATTATTCCTTCCATTTAAAGAAGCTTCTCTTGTTCATCTTGTTCATTTCCCTCGGTCCCTTAAATGCTTATCATATTACCTTAGTTCCTTCTATCTTCAAGAGTTATGTGATTTAAATTACTTTACCTTGATAGCTTTCTTTCTATTCTGGTTCTCGTTGCAATTTTCTCTACGTTTTCAGGTATTTTTTTAACTTCATGTAATACAAATTCAATTTCTGGGCTACTTTATCTAATAATGCATTGCATGCGTTTGCATATGATGGTGAACAATTCCTTGTTTCGATTTTTATGCTTCCCATGTGCTGCTGACGTTAGCCTATTTATAATGTAGCAATTATGTTAGTGTTAGGACTATACAAACTTCCAAGACTTTCTCTTTCATATTCCTATTATTTTCATCTTGTTTATTACACTTTTAAGGTCGAGCTCTAAGAGACAATTGTCTGCCCACTTCAGGAGATTGTCAAAGTTATTCTGCTGACAGAACTCTACCGTCTTCCGCAGGTTTAACTCTCGTCATTATCTTCGTGAAATCTTCAAGTAGGATATCGTAGAAACCGGACTGCAGCTTCTACTTACAGTTACAGTGTCGCTTTTCTTCTTTATATTTCATATCAGTCTTGCGGAATAGAGTGCAAATCTGTCTTCTCCGACGTCTTTGATTTCCAATCTTTTAAAACCAGTTGCAGAATTATTTCTTGATCATCAAATAATTTTTTGCTCATAAAAAAGTTCAAAATTTAATTGGAAATTCTTATTTACTATGCACAAAATTATTCTAAAAATATCTGATCGTGGGCTTAGTGCCCTTGCAAAAATGGACTGTCGAGATCAAGTCGGGGTGAAGGAGCTGAAGTTCTCCCTACAAGCATTTTCAGGTAAGAACACAGCATACATATGAAAGCACTCTTGATGTATATCAAAAACGTTAAATATTCATTGGAATGAGAGTTTTCTCGCGTATTAACATAGAAAATCCACTTTCTTCACATAGAGCATTCTCACAGGACTTTTGATCTCGGATCCAGTGTAATATCACTAGTACGGAAGGACTGGTATAGCGAAGAACGGCCAAATATTTGAGCCCAGACAGTCGCAGATTATGGCTTTAGTAAGATGTTTGCTAATACCGTAGGCCGCGTGCTGTAATACTCGAGGTAAACACGGTCTCGTGTGCCATGCTCGCAGTGTGGGGTCGACGCTCACAGCGCTGCAGGCCAAGATGGTGCACACATGTGCGACTACACCTAACACGCATACAAACATGGACCTGCTCACACACACATGCACTTGCTCACACACACACATTTACAAGCATATACGTACGTACACACACACACACACACATATCAAAAACTTAACACCACAAGAATCCAACAACCACTGTGTCCTGGCCTTTGACTAGTTCATCAAACTAAAACAATAACCTGATCAGAAAAATATTAGCAGATTACAGAAAGGATTATATGAGGTCGAGAGAGTAGAACACTGAAGCTAGACACGCAAATGAGCTACAGTTATATAAATAAATACTTGTTCAGAGCAAGTTTCCTAACCAGAAGAAATAATATTAAGAAAAATTAGTGTGGATAGCTCAATCCTTTCATTAAAAATTATATGACATTAAAGAGAGGAGTCAGAAAACATTACAATAGATGAAAACTGCTAGAGAGGCGGAGCCCAAGAGACGAAGCACTGTTCAGAGAAAAACTGTTAAAAAAACTGCAAAGGCTGTTAGATAAGATATATTTCACGCAAGTACCTTTAGATAATAACTGATAGATAGGTACACACACACACAAACACACAAGTTATCCCAGAGAATCTCTCCCTCATATTTTATCTGCGTCAGTATCCTCATTGCCTCTTATTGGTCATTACAGGGCTCAGAGCCGAGAAAGAACTGTTTTCCCGTCGCCAAAGCTTTTCTAGTCGCCAATACATTTTTAATCGAAAGTCACTTTTCGTAGCTCAGATTACTGAAGAGAACCTATTCAGTATGTTTTTAAGTTTGGTTTTAGCACCAAAACATTAATAAACAAAATGACTTTTATATATACTGTGGAAACTTTTGAAAAGACTATTATCATTATATTTCTGTTGGAAATCGTTTTTGCTGAGGGAGAAAATATATATATATATATATATATATATATATATATATATATATATATATATATATATATATATATATATATATATATATATATATATATATATATGTTATAAGAGGCATCACCTATGGTGCAATTGTAGGAACCCAAAACCTTGGAAAAGAGAATAACAGGTATTCAGAGAAGACTTTGGGGATTCGCCCTGAACACGAGCATATTCTTCAACAACCTCTACCTTTTTATATTATTTTATCCAGTATGATTTATTTATTTGATATATTTGATTACATTGTGTTACAGTTTACAGAACACACATATAGCAGTCACTGTTCCCAAACCTCATCCAGCTCTTCGGAGGTGGGGCGCGTGCCCAAGATAGAGCAAGCATTTCCTCTTTGGATCTCGACACTGAGGCGCTGGAACAGGAAACTGACCGCTGTTGAGTCTTTAGTTTGCCTAAGGAGTTCCTCACCCACCTCCTCAAAGAACTTGAACTTAAGTGCATAATTACCCAAGGCGCCCAGGGTGTTAGAGCCTATTGGCACGAACCTGTACTGTACTTGATAGTTTTCTGGGTCTCCCTGAGGGTATATATATAAAATAGAGAGAGAGAGAGAGAGAGTCACACATCTACGAAGTCTGCCTCTTCCTTTCCCTCAGCCCCCATTTGCCCCTTAACTCTTATGATCCCCGTCCCTCTCCTGTCATCTTCCTCAGCCACCTTCTGCCTCGCGGTCTCCCCTCTGTTCTTCACCACGTCTGTTCCCCAAACCCTTTCAGCCCCCTTTGCCTCTTCAGCCGCTCTTTGCACATCATCCCTTTCTACCCCCTAATCCTCTATCTTGCTCTCATGTTACATAATCACTCCTCACTGACACTCTTTGTACCTATGCATCACCCTCCTTTCTAACCTTAAGCCCCTTTTCAATCTCTGTACTTTTGCCCTTTCGCATGTTGCTCCCTTTCAGCCATCCTCTGATCATCCGATCACCATCCCACCCCTGACCCAAGGGCCGATCCCTGTGACCAGCATCCCCCCACTCCCTCACTCCCTTAAACCCTATGCTATTTATCTTCACCCCGCGTCCGCCCATCTTCGCTTCACCACCCTGCTCCCTGCAGCTCTCCCCTGTCTCTTAGCCTGGTCTGTCAGGCTACATATGGTTGTCAGCCATCTCTGCTTCTCAGCTTTCTACCTCTCAGCTCCTTCTATCTCTCTCAGCCCCCTCTACCTCTCAGTTCTTCTCTACCTCTCAGCTCCTTCTACCTCTCAGTTATTCTCTTTCATCCAGACCCTTCTTCTTCTATCCATTGGCTAGTTTAAACCAATGCCTGCTTCACAACAACCTTCATTGATTCCCCTTTTCTCTTATTAACCATTTGTTCCTCACACAACACCTGTATTCCTCATCCTCGCTCTGTCAGCCTCCTCCTATCTCACAAAACGTACTCGACACAATAAGGAGTACTTCATCTTTAGATGAGGAATACCTCATCTAATCCGTCTTTCACAACACACCAGAATAAATATATATTCAGGATTGTTCTAAGTGTTATGATAACAGAGTGTCCAAGAAGGGCATCAAGATATAATAATCTAATGCTGATGAGATCATAAACAAAGCAGAGGAATTAAAGGGAATAGTGATAAAAGAATCAAATATGATTGCAATAACAGAAAACCGGATAAAATATATGATTTCGGATGCAGTATTTTACAGGGAATATCACGCAACAAGGAAACAAAAATAGAGATGGATAATGAAATTTGCTAGCCAAATCAAAATGCTTGTTTGAGAAAATTGTAGATGGTAACACAGAGGGATACACAGATTATATCACTCGTAATCTGACAGCAAACAAGAATTAGCGGTCATGGTAATGAAGTACGTTTCGTATAATAATGTTTGTCGGCCACAAAATGTCCTAGCCAGGAATAAAAAGACACCATAAAGCATACACAAACGAACTGCAGAGAACATCAGCATCACGCGGAGTGAAAGTCTTATTTTCGCCCAGAATAAAGCAGACATCAAGGACCTGGAGGATAAAAATATCCCAAGGAACCAATGACCATTGAGTCCTGGTCTTTACATATATGACTAGGCTAAAATAACAATATCCCTAAGTCACAAGACCAGGGGGTCTAGTCTTGTGAATTTGTTTATGGCCTCGATGACAACATTGGAATAGTGTGTATTGTGAAAGATGGCTTTGACCTACAACCAGGAGGAAAAAGAAAATTCGGTATTGGACCCTGAAGAAAAGGCACGTATCTCCATGGTTTGAGCTAATTCCTGATGGAAAACCTATTTACTCTCAAATTCATGTGGGATCGAACAGAAAATGGGTGGCCTTCCCCTGAGGAATAAATTTAGTTCTTAAAACAAGTCAGTGTCTGGATTGGCTGGACTTAGATCTTGGAAGATTAAGTTGCTGCATATGGTCGTGTGTCTTCGACGACGTGTTTCTTGGCTTGGCTCACCGGGAACTAAACACGGGCCTTGAGTTAATAGGAAAAGAAAAGATTTCCAGAACCCCCTTGAAGAGTGCGTGTGACCTGGAAGAATCTTGGTAAGCCACGGCATCATTTCTTCCCTGCCACGATAGAGAGTTTCCACAATATCGAGCAGGAGACGCAGGACCGGCAGAGCGCACGCGCCATTTAGCTTGAAAGCGTTCGTTCCGGCCAGTCCATGAACGCCTTATGAATACATTTTTGAATAATTTATACGTCTCATGTCAGGGGTTGGATATATGGCCACGCGTTGGTCAGCCCAGGAGGGAGAAGCGAGGAAGGTTTGGAGACAGTGGGGCAAAATAGTGAGTGATAGCTACACAAGTTGTTGTTGTTGTTATAGATTCGGAACAAGTTCCAAGTAGCACGGGCTATGGTGAGCCCGTAAAGCTACACAAGGGATTGGGAGGCTTAGATGTGGGCTGGGATAGTGAGAGGTTAATATGGGATAGGGGTTTCACATGATGTACAATAGCGAGAGCTAACGAGGAATAGAAATGCTGAGGGATAATACCTGGGCCGTGGCGTGGAGTAACGCGCCATAGTAAATATAATAACAGTGTAAGGATGAGAGTCTCGTATACTTTTGAAGAGTGAGCATAATGTGTGGAAATGGAACAATTCACGGTGAAATACAATATGATGACGACATTGCATGCAAAAATTCATATGCAAATAAATGAGAAACAACGGAATGACAGATGCGCCCATAATTATTCACCATTATTACTGACATTTATCCAGGGGAGTAATAAAATGCATGTAATAAGAAAAGTGTTAATAAACATAAGCTAATAAAGATTGAAAAGCAATAGCAATATGACCTCAAGACTCATGCTCTATGATGACTTTTTCTTTATATGGAGAGCTCCATTTGCAATATTTACCAGCTTTGGTCTTGTGCCTTGTCCACCGTCTCTTTCTCTATGATAACAGTGTTTATTCCTGGATAAATGTAAAGTGTCTGGGGGAGTTCTATTGGTGAAAAGTGGTGTTGAGTGTGATTAGAGAACCAATCACGCTGCTTGCGGAGCTTGATGCTGTGGTTTCGTCATGGTGCATTGCATTGATTCACAAATTTATTAATACATCCATGTTTTTATATAGTGATATAATGGCTTTATGTTATGACGAAGTTGAAGAGTAGTGACTATATATATATATAGAGAGAGAGAGATCCAGATACCAGCGAAGAAGGGATGAAGAGACCATAGAGATCCTGTGAAGATGAAGCATAGTGATTCAGGTTCAAAGTGATCCAGAGAATCAGTTACTAAGAGACATAGTGATACAGTTTATCAGGTGATTCAGTAATACAGCGATGAAGAGATGCAGTAATCCAGTTATGAAGAGATCAAGTAATACAGAATGCAATTAACATGAGATAAAGTGATCAAATGATCGTGTAATACAGTAATCAACTGACACATGAATACAGATACCACGTGTTCGATTAAAACAATGATACAATAACTTGAGAATAAACTATGTACACAATGGCAGTCATACAATACTCAAGGAGTGATCTAGTTATGCACAAGTAATGAGCTTGAATTTTGTTCTCTGACCGACTGAAATAGTGATAATGATCTAGAGATATACAGTGACCAAATTATATACTCTGACAAAGTGATATACAATGTCCTAGTGATACAGAAAGATATCAAGTGACCAAATGATACACATTGATGTATTACATTGTAGTACATTGATAAGGTACAACGTAATCCAATAATGTACGCTGATCAGTGATATACGGTGACCAGTGAGGTACGGTGACCAGTGATATTCAGTGATCACTTACATAAGTTCCCACTTACGTAACTGGAGCCCCGATCCTGTGCCAAGTAGGTCCACTGCGGGCTCACCATAGCCCGTGCTACTTGAAAATTTTGGTTCCAAGTAGCTGAATAAAAAACAACAACAACAACAACGTAACTGGAGCCTGTTAAGTTCAGTATTGCAAAATACAGATTAACCCAGTAACATATGAGTGATCCACTTATAAACAGTTATCCAGCAGAATTCAGTTATCCAGTGATATAAAGTGACGCAAAGATATGTTGACCCAGTGATAAACAGTAACTAAGTAACGTGAGAGTGATCCACTTTTACACAAATTGATCCAGCGATATACAATGATTCAGTGACCTTGTAATATGCACTGACTCAGTGTTGCTCAATACTCCTGTGATACAAAGTTTCAGAGACAATCGGTGATATTCAGAAACCAGTGTGATGGTACAGTAATTATCAGGTAATAAAATGAGACGATGATGAAACAATCTTTGTTTTGCTTTTGTGCCGAGTCTTGTATATTGTAGTTCAGGGGGCCAGATTCACGAAGCAGTTACGCAAGTACTTAGGAACATGTACAACTTTCCTCAATCTTTGACGCCTTTGGTTACATTTATAAAACAGTTTACAAGCACGAAAACTTGCTAATCAACTGTTGTTATTGTTATAAATAGCCTCCTGGTGCTTCAGAGCTCATTAACTGTTTAATAATTGTAAACAAAGCCGCCAAAGATTGAGAAAAGACGGACAGGTTCGTAAGTGCTTGCGTAACTGCTTTGTGAGTCTGGACCCAGGTGAGTATTGTTTTCGAAGCGTCCCTGGGATGATCTCAGACGCCGCCCGACCATTCATTCTTCCTACCTTGCGTGACCCTTCGAGCCAAAACTTACCTAGATCTACCACCCTGTGACTCTCCAGCATCATCATTTGATTTGGATCGAACGCTGAGGCATACATCCCAAGCGCAAACACTAAGACTATGATCCCTGCGGGTCCGTATGGCTTGACACACTGTTGACCCGCGTTGCTCAATTAGATCAAGGTTATGGTGCGGCAAAGACGATCCATTAATCTGAGGGGGGGGGGGGACTCGCGAGGCCTCAACTCGGGAATAGCGGCTCATAAACCCATAATTCTGGGGGCGCTGTAAAAGAAAATGATCCATTTACTGTGTCGAACTGTCTTACGACCCGAGATATTATTTACGGACATCACTCTACAGATTTACAGCAGACATCTTCATAAAGCCATATGCACTTGTGTAGCTTGTTTATGTTCATTTACGCACACATGGTGTGTGTGTGTGTGTGTGTGTGTGTACTCACCTAGTTGTACTCACCTAGTTGTGCTTGCGGGGTTGAGCTGGCTCTTTGGTCCGCCTCTCAACCGTCAATCAACAAAATAAAGTGTGTGTGTGTGTGGGTGTGTGTGTGTGTGTGTGTGTGTGTGAGTGTGTGCCGCAGGGTGGATATTCACATGCATTTCAAAGCCACCTACCTGTAAATGACGATCTTTCTCACCTGGGCCCTGTGTGGTAGTGACGCTTTTCGTGATAGTCTTGACTTCATTGGATTTTGTGGGCCATTTCTTCAAGTGTTTGTAAATCTGGCTACAGAGGCAGTGATTGCTGGTCTCTTCCTCAATGCAAATACATTTTAATAATTTGTGGTATACAATCTAAATACCGTTACTCTCTAACATGTCTTGACAAGGTGAAAACAATTAGTCTAGGGAATGCAAGAGCAATATTAGTCTGATAGTGCCTTTAAATTCTGAATATTATATAAATAATCCTTTAATTGTATATTGGTCAGATTATTTTTCACATAACACGATAATTTTGATCATATTTCTCTGTCACGTATGTATGTTTTTAAATCTACAATATACTCCACTTCATCTTAAACGATTTATTTGAGAGAGAGGATTGTTGCTAAAATGTGATCGCATTTTTGTTCTATTGAAGTGTACATAACGTACACTACATGTATATCTTTTGCAAAATATGCAAAGGATTTCTTGCTTCTCAATGCTTTCTAATGTTGGCTATGAAATGGTAACATGCCAGATGAAATTGAATTGGCCCTAGTACTGAGGCATGTGGTTCTCCGCTGGTAACATGTCGTTACAATGAAGTCTTTCATCTCTCTGTAACTCTCTGTTTTGTGTTGCGAAGTTATTTGTTGTTTTTACCCCTGAAACACCTTCCCTGTTACTCCGGCCTGTTTCTTCCTTTCGTGCACTAATCTATGGAGTACTGTGTCAAAGGCTGCCATGATTGAAAAAAATGATATATACAAGTGTTGTAAGTAAAAACTTTAGGAGTTTGATGATTTCTGGCCAAGTAAGACAGTTGAGTGTAACTTGTGAAGACTCTCTCTTAAGAACCAAAGACCCGGAAAGAGTCTAAGAGTTCTTTACATCTTATGGCAATAAGAACGTTGTTCTCTCAGTCCACAGAACCAACGTGATTCTCTCGCTTTCTTCTCGTTGGGAAGGCGAACAATGATACGGAGCCAAAGACCATGATGGTGCGTAAATTACACAAATAATACGTACGTAATCTGACCAGAATATACCTGACATAACCAAAGTTACATTAACCAATCATTACCTAAGGTGCCCAGCAGCGCCAATCAAATTTAACCTTATTATCCTGACATCATAACTAACATTACATCGCTATACTGCGTTATACTAATATGTTTCGTGTCAGATTTATCATGACTTTCTCATCCACAGCACCGCAGCATTTCTCCTCCCTCCACAGGAGCATCCATTTAATAAAACAGAAATTTAAAATCTTTATGTACGCTTATATAATGAAGCAGATATAGAAAATCCGAATGAACATCCCTTTAATAAAGCATAAAGTGACGAACGTTACGAACATTAATCTAATAAAGCAGAAAGGGACAATACAGTATCTTTCCAATACAGCCTGTAGCTGTTGCTGGCCATCTTGCAATACATGTTGACACGTTTCTCGTATGGATCAGGAAGCGATGCAGAGGCAGATGGACCATTTGTGCGTGAATAGAACACAGCGCGTCGCAACACCGTGCTCTGTCTTTATTAAAACAGCCTGAAAACAGCTCATCTCTCTCTCTTCCTTTGGTCTAACACAAACTGGTAAGGCATAAATTGAAATGACTTTCACTAGTGGGTGCTCCCTGCAGAGCTTGAATCTGTCCGGTGTCGCCCCGCTCCACCCCGATGGCTGAATTTAACTGCTTCATTCATTTATGTTCACTCATAGACCAAAAGAAACTATGTGTGTTTTTTCCTATGTTAAATTTTGACCTAATCATGCATTCGTAAATTACAATTATTGTTTCATTTTCACGCTGATGATGTTGGTACTTACTGGGAGAGTAACTTCGCGACATACCGCCAAAATATTTAATTTATATATATTCCCTTTAGTGTGGGACACAACTGTTCTTGGGAGATTATTTTTCTAGATTTCTTTTCGAGAGTTAGCCATTGAAAACTTTTTCTTTAGTTTCTTGTCCAAATAACTTGAAACTTTAAATGCGTTCACTCGTGACCCAAGGCCATGTACTTGTATATATATATATATATATATATATATATATATATATATATATATATATATATATTACTGTCTTATGTTGCGGTATTAATCTTGTACAGCTATATTATTCCACTTCATACTACCCTGTACTATATATCGATGCTTTCTCTAACCCTTTTTCCCCCTCTATTTAGCCTCATTCTTCCCACTCTCTGATGTCATTCTCCGTTCTCACTTTCTTTCCTCGTTCCCTACTTTTTCTTATGAAATTTCTTATTTCCCTACTAGTTTCCAACTCTTTCTTACTCTTTCTCTGCTGTCATTCTTCAATTCCCCAGTCCTCTGTCGCTTCTCTTTCTGTTCTCCCACTTACCGCTCCATGCGCTTTGTACCCCTACCCTATCCTTCCTTACTCCCTACTAATTATCTCTTCTCTTCCATTTCCTTTCCATCTCTTTACCGTCTGTCAGTCTTACCCACTTCCCCATAACTATCCTTACTGTTCCCTTTCCCAATCCATATTCTTCCATCTCCCAACCCTCACGTCCTTCTTCCTTCCCTCACTCTATCTTCCTTCCCCACTCTTCCTTTTCTCCCTATTCTCTTTCCAAACTCTCTTTCTCTAATTTACCTGTTTTCCTCCCAGCTATTTCCAATACTGGCCCTCGGTCTCCCTCCCATCCTTCTTCTCCTCTTTCTGCTCTCTCCTCTTCCTGCTATCTCTCTCCCCCTTCTCTTTGGACTTCCATTCCCGTATATCTGCCTAGACCCTCCCTGACTGCCCTTCTTTCCACCTCTGTCCACCCTTTCCCTCCCCCACCCCTTCCTGTCACCCCCTCTCAGTACTCTCATTGTCACTTCCTGCTTTAAACTCGCCTTTCCCTTTGCTCTCACTTTTCAATAACTTTCTCCCTGGGCTCTGCATTCAGCCTTTCTACTCTTAGCTTCTCCATTCCCTGCACTAATTCACCTCTCTCTCTAAGCTCTCTTTCTTCTTGTTTAATGCTCTCCTTCTTCTCTTTTTGTTGCTTCCATTTGCTGCTCTACCTCTCCCCTCTCCTTTAATTTCCTTTCCCTGCTCCCTCCATTCCAAGCATCTCCCCGCGCTCACTCAGCTCTCTTTCTAACCCACACTCTATTCTCTCCCTTTTTCCTATTCCTTCCCACTCTGTCATCAATCCCTGCCTGTTCCCCTCTACCTGGCTTCCCGCTACCTGGTCTTGCTTTCCTTTTTACCTGGACATCCCTTCCACTGCTCCTGATCTCCCTCTCCCCTCTTCATGGCCCCCTTCTCCCCTTTTCCTGTCCATCAGGGGAGCGAACACCCCCAACACAATTATTTTATTGGCTTTGGGGTCGCATGGGGGTAAAGAACCGGAGCTGCGATTGGCTGCAGGGTTACCGTGGACTCGACAATACGAGTTCCTGGCTTCGTCTGACGCACCTACGTACAATATACCTGCGAATCACGTACCCAACCACTTGGGCTGGACGGTAGAGCGACGGTCTCGCTTCATGCAGATCAGCGTTCAATCCCCGACCGTCCACAAGTGGTTGAGGCACCATTCCTTCCCCTCGTCCCATCCCAAATCCTTATCCTGACCCCTTCCCAGTGCTATATGGTCGTAATGGCTGGGCGCTTTCCCTTGATAATTCCTTCCTTCATCGCGACTCGCTCCCTCGCCCGAGTCTTATTCATTCGCGACTCATCAGCATCTCACTTATTCACGACTCACCTGCTGGTCACTCACCGGCGTCTCCTTCACTCATGCATCACTCATTCGCACAATTACTACTGGTAATAACTACTCGGTTGTGCAGGTACCTATTGTACTGTCCAGCAGCGTCAGCTAGTTCCTTTTGACATGACTTAGAGAAATGTTGTTGGGTGGTGACAATAATTTAGTCATAAACACAGGGTAATCTGTGGGGATCATCACTCTTGTTTACACAGATAACCTGGAAAAGAAAGTTACATCAAATTTTAGGCGAGGCTGGAACGGAAGCACTCTGTCTGCCTTCATCGGGAGCCACTGATTGATACCTTACCTTGGAGTTACCTTAGAGTTGTTCCGGGGTTTAGCGTTTTGAGGAACTGTGCATGATCTTGCCTAAAAGTGCACCAAACTTGGACATTTTTGGACAGATGTTGGGTTAAAGTTTTCCTGACGAGGTGTTAGGATGATGAGGGTATGTGCGGGTAATAAAGTTCGTGGCATGAGAAGCCATGTTAGAAGTGCACACAAACACTCAGGAGGTGCTGGATTAAGACGAGCTTGGAGTGTCTGGTCTAACACATATGAGCATTTTTGCCGTTCCTGTTGATCTGTCGTGTCTAGTGTAGGTAACAAATTCACCCAGCCACTTCGGTTTGGGGTTGACCACGGTCGGCATTGCGCTGGCATTCACAAATAAATTGCACAGGTTGGAAACAAGCGTTCATGCTACAACGTGTCATTTTGCATTTTTGTTAGCTATACCTTAATGCACAGACTTTAATCTCACAATTTTTTTCAGCTTCAATGTAAATAAGCTGAATTTAATACTGTACAGTTGCTTAGTTCAATCCTAAAGATATTTCAGGAGTAAATTAAAATGTCTGTATATTCACCGAAAAGGGGTGTTCACTTCTCGGTGTATATTTTTTAGATTTTGTGGCACATAAGTATACTGTGACTATGTGTGAAGAAGAGGTCATTATGTTGCGTACAGAACAAAGACTGAGTGGGCACTGGTTTGGTCACAACGTGTTTTTATCAATAGTTTCCTGCAGAGATTGATGCCGGGTTCTCTCCTCACCAGTCAACTGATGTTTCCCCTCACACACTTCTACTGACGTCTCCCTCACACACATCTACTGACGTCTCCCTCACACACTTCTACTGACGTCTCTCTCATACATTTCTACTGACGTCTCCCTCATGAACTTCTACTGACGTCTCCCTCACACACTTCTACTGACGTTTCCCTCACACACTTCTACTAACGTCTCCCTCACACACTTCTAGCTAACCTTCCCAATACTCGGGTCTCCTGACGTTACACAACACAACTGGCCAGCGTCGTACACAACACTACTGGTGCATCCCCTTAACATCTGTCATGAGAGAAGCTATTTACAAATTACAATCTATGCAGAAGGATTATTCAAGAAAAGAATGTCAATTCTTCATCATTTTACCAACTAAAGAAAAAGTACTCATTTTGTAATATATTTGGGCAGATATTTGAATGAATACTTAGAATTTCAGTATTAGCGCTCTTGCTTCCTTGGAAATGTTCAAAGGCATAGCGAGAGTGTTTGGTATACCTGAGCACTGAGCGTCGGGTTCAGAGGAGACTTGTCACGCAGTGGAGCAAGCACTGAGCTGTTCTCCGGTGCTTGGAGGCTCCAGAGATCATCACACCTACAGGCTACATAGAATGCAAACAATAACACAAATTATGTATGGTAAAAAAAATGTAAATTGTAGTAGAATTTGCGCATAGCGGTACTATTAGTCAATATACTAATAGCAAACTATTGGTGCAAATATCTCTTAATGCATCCAACAGCAATTCAAACCATTAAAATAAATTTAATAAGATATGTGTCCAGCATCCAGCTGCTGTCCCTGCAGCGTCCACTATCCTCCACCATTATCTGGTACTGTAACCAAACCACGGTATGCAGAACGGTGTTTATTTTTGTGCATTTGTGAACGTTCGTGTTTTTCTATCATGTGTGTAAAGGGGGAAATATATAATTTGTTTTAATTGGCTCACCTATGGGGGGGGGGAGGGAGGAGTATCATAGAAATATTTTGGCACAGTGCGAGGGTTACAAAAACACAAATCCAGTGTTATATGTATGGTATTTATAATGTAATAACTGTTTTTAAATTAACCTATATATATATATATATATATATATATATATATATATATATATATATATATATATATATATATTTACATATATATATATATATATATATATATATATATATATATATATATATATATATATATATATATATATATATATATATATATATGTTTCGAGAATCCTGGATAGCAAAAGAAGGGCTTTTGACATTTTGTCAAGGCGCCTCGAAGTCTGTAAGTTGAAGGTTGAAATTTTGTTATTGCTCTAACACTTCAACTGCTCTGTTGATTTTGTACTTACTAAACTATCATTATACCATACCATGTGTAAAAGAGCCAGCTTCCACAAACATACAGCTAGCTTCCACCAACACACAGCCAGCCCCCACCAACACACACAGCCAGCCCCCACCAACACACACAGCCAGCCCCCACCAACACACACAGCCCCACCAATACACAGCCAGCCCAACCAACGCACATAATACCACACCAACACACCACCAGAATCCCCCACACACACCGCAAAACCCCTCATCAAAACACACCCAGCTGCATCCAACACAAAACCAGTCCTCAACCACACGTCGCCCATCCCCGTAAACGCAAACCAAGTCCCCCACCAACGCAGCGCCAGCTCCCTTAAACTCACCACCAGCCCCCACCAACACATCCTTCTGCCACCTTCTCTTGGCATTGACGGATTGCGAAATAATTACGGAGAGCCTTTATGCCCGCCCCTGGAGAGCCTGTTTATTACAGAGATTGCTCGAATGACGACGCTATTGTTGGCTGGCAGCCTTGATCCCTTCCTGTCTTCGCTGAAGCACACCCTGAGCGCGCCAGTTTTAATTAACGTATTTACCTGATAAAAACAGGAGAGACGCAGCTTGAGTTTGTCTCATAACACCGGGAGGCGAGCAGCAGGGGCCATTGTTGTTTGTCTTGTTGAATTTTATCATTAAAATGAAGTAAAGTATTACACGTTGATCTTGTCCAGTAGTAGTGGCGTTTATATCGGCTACTACTACTAGTGCTGTCAGCAGTACTAGTAGCAACTGCTATCTCATTTTGTTAAATTTTCTGAATAATTTTTTTTACTAAATCTAAAATCGCCAAAGTTATAAGTGCCTGCTATCTCCCCCAGCCTCTTCTAACTCCTCATTCACCAAACTGTTCCTTCCTCTCCGGATTTTTACTTCTCAACTCTACGTATCGTTAACGGGCCCAAGTTCCGCTCTAAATTTTGATGTAAATACAAGTTTCATTCGTTGTAAAATACGAATCATAAGTTTTTTATTTTTGTCTGTTCTCTGGTGAGAGTGTAAGATCTCTCCTGCGCCTTTTCTACACTGGTGATCTGGATGAAAAATTTGTATTTGATTTGCCTTGATATGCGATTATTTTGTTGACATATCAGTCAGTAGTGAGAAAGTTTACTTAGAGGGCAACGAATTTGTTATGTGTTCATTATTAAATATTGTTTTACAATAACTGAAATTTGGAATAAACATGTATATTTGGATAAAATTGATTAATTAGCTCAAATTTGACACATGTACATGAAGATAAAAATATAAAATTATCTTAAATTTTGCCTATATGTGTATTTTAATAAAACCATTTAACATTTACTTAAATTTTGCATATATATGTAATTAGGATAAAATCTGAAAAACTTTCCCTAAATCTTCCTCTTACCTTCCCTTTCAATTTCGCTTCGTTCAGCAGACATAGTTTGAACTTGGCATTTGAATCGCCTTGTTTTATTGTGTACGATGTTTCCAGATTATTTTAGGGTGCAGTTGCACTTCGCTTGCTGGTACTACATACAGTTTCCTAGGTTGATAAATCCTTATCCATATATTCAATTTTGTAAGTTTTTTATTATCAATATCTCTGCATGGATATTTAAATTTACTGCATACAAATATGCAGGAGTTTAGAACAAGGTGTTATCTCATACTTGTAAATATTCCATTTTCGGAAACACGAACAAGGTGTTATCTCATACTTGTAAACATTCCATTTTCGGAAACACAAGTTAGCTCAACGAAACTTCTCAATAGTACTGTGTGCTGAAGACAACTCAATGACAACCCACCGAGAGTTTTGTATTGGTATGGTAAGTGAAGGCTGTGTGGCCGGGTGGTGGGGCCTTGGCGATGGGGTCCAGGCGGTGGGGTCCAGGCGGCGGGGCCCGGCAGCGGGACCCACCGACGGGGCCCGTCAGCGGGGCCCGGCAGTGAGACCCAGCGACGAGGCCCCGTGTCGGGTAAAAGCGATGGGTCTAGCAATGGAGCCAGTTGGTGGAACCAATGGGTGGTGCCAGGCAGTGGAGCAAATAGATGGTCCCAGGCGGTGGAGTCAATGGGTGGTGTCAGGCGGCGGAGCCAATGGGTGGTGTCAGGCGGCGGAGCCAATAGGTGGTGCCAGGCGATGAAGCCTGACAGTGGAGCCTGACTGGAGCCTTGGCGGGCCGGCACACTCTCATCGTAAACTTGGGTTATCGCCAGCCTCCTCCCTGCTCTTAGTTACACACTTTTATTGGCATATCTCTTTCATCTAGACCTTCCTGGAAAATTCTCTTGTGAATTCTGCAGATCCTTTTAGCAGACTTACCAGCCGAATGTAAGATGATTCTGGAGCCGTCTACACCAAACAAAAAATTGTTCATGATTTTTATTTACTATTAACATCAGAACCAAATGAGAGAAATATTTGTCAATATAAAAAATAAAAAATTTTTAATATTGCTTGGAATTATACTGTTATATGCATTATTCAACCTTGAATATTTTTCAAGGCTTGTGAAGAGCTACTTTACTACTGCTACAGACAAGCAGATGCTGAGCCAATGGTAACTGGTTTTAATGTGAGCCTTCACTTTATAGACCAGCATAGCACGACTAACTTTTCTCATGTCATTTGTTTTACATAATATAGTAAATTTGAACAATTTCAATTTGTAAAAAAAAAGGTAACCAATCAGTATTCATAGTACTTAAGCGATCGTCGAAAAACTACCAGACAGTGGAAGGGAAGCATTGTGGTCCCGTATGGAGTCTCTGGCAGCCTGTGGGGCTCGGGCAGAGTAAAACCGTTTACAGTTCCTGGCTGTCAGTCGTCTGAGGCATGGTCTTGCCATATGTGGTTCCTGGCAGCCAGTGGTCTGAGGCATGGTCGTACCATAAGCGAGCAAAGGCAGAAGTCATGAGCTTACCACCTAAGGACACCTTCGTGGTCGCAGCGTAAACGGTTCCTGGCAACCGGTGTTCGGGAGGCCTCGTCGAACCCGTTCCGAGTTTTGTCTGGGCGAGGTAAGCACAGTCGCACCAAGACCTGTCTCCGCCATATATCACCAGTTTTCACCGAGCTGCGGGCCGGGTTCCGCATCATAATTCACAACGACTCTATTTCACGGCCTGCGGGACGCTCTTCTGCCTCTGGACGTACGCAACAACCTGTCCCTCTTATTCGAACTCTTACCCACCAAACACGGCGTAGCTACAACGTAATCTTTACTATGTTTACGTTGTTACAATGTTGTGTATGGTTACCTTAAAGTGTTACAGGGTATGTGACGAGGCCCCCCACCCACCTCACAAGGGGCATATCCATAAGACATGCTCTTTGTTTTCTGTTCAAAGTTCCAGAGTATATTTCCCAATAACGTGCCAACATTCCTGTACCTAATGTAGCCCAACCATAATAAATATATATATATATATATATATATATATTTATATATATATATATATATATATATATATATATATATATATATTTTTTTTTTTGAGATATATACAAGAGTTGTTACATTCTTGTACAGCCACTAGTACGCGTAGCGTTTCGGGCAGGTCCCTGGAATACGATCCCCGCCGCGAAGAATCGTTTTTTCATCCAAGTACACATTTTACTGTTGCGTTAAACAGAGGCTACAGTTAAGGAATTGCGCCTAGTAAATCCTCCCCGGCCAGGATACGAACCCATGACATAGCGCTCGCGGAACGCCAGGCGAGTGTCTTACCACTACACCACGGAGACTGTTAATATATATATATATATATATATATATATATATATATAATATATATATATATATATGTATAATATATAATATAAAATATATATATGTATAATTATATAAATATATATATATATATATATATATATATATATATATATATATATATATATATATATATATATATATATATATATATATATGTATATATATAACAAATTTGTAACAAAACTCCCAATATTTTACGTATCCGGACTCTGGGTATATCCAGCTACGTAGCATAACTTCCGAATATATCGCATATCCGGACTCTGTGGCATGTTTACGCTGGATATCTCGCAACTGTTCCACTTCTCTGATTTTACGGTGTAAATTGTGAAAAAACGTTCGATAAAGTGTTTATTTTTTCGAAATTCATTAGTTCCTTGGACTCCTGGGTACGATTCCCGAGCGAGGCTAGGCGTCTGGGAACGTTTTCCTACACCTAATTCCTATAGTCACTTAGCTGTGAATAGCTACCTGGGCACTAAGCAAATGTTGTGGTTCAGGAAAGTCAGTCCAAGGGGTATCCAAGGCTTCCGGTTCTTGAGAGTGCTTCCTCTCCGCCTTCTCCGATTAGCCCCTTTGTCCATAGTATTGCTCTTGCAGTAACAGCACACTGTAATCGACCATTCCACGCATGATTATTCCTTTATTATCTCAATATACTTAATATTAGTGCTCCTATGTACCATATCTGCCCTTGCAGTAGCTTATCACCACAGCGGATCGTAACTACCGATCCCAGTAGTCCGTGATTACCTCTTCAGTCTGTGATAAACCCAGCAGTCCGTAATTGGATTAGCTTCAGCTACGTGTGTTGTTAAGAAGGCGAATCTAGTAAATTGTGAATACATCGTCCATGATTCCCAGAACCGGAATGTGATAAAGATTTTTTTTACGATTTGATTGGTTTACGTTTTTCTCGAGAGATGGTAAAGTCATCTGCAAACTCACCAGAGCGAGAGGTTTACATATTTGTAAGGAAAATACGTAGATGAAAGATTTATATCGGGTGAAGGAAGTAGCCAGATGTATGAAAGTGATGGGAAATATGACACTCATAAACACACACACACACACACACACACACACACACACACACACCACACACACACACACACACACACACACACACACACACACACACAACACTGACGGTTAACTGGACTTCTGGACTGGTTGAGTGGACTTACAATAGACGTTCAGTACAGATGGAATGAAATATGAAAACATATGAATATGGGATATAATTAAGGGTAACAATGGAAAAAGAAAACAAATGAATAACATAGAAAAAATTATAAATAGTACCTATAAGAAGCACTCAACTTGCCGACCTCAGATGATGGAACAACATTAATGGAAAGGAAGTAGTGCTGCACTGGAAGGATATTAGAATATTAGCCCTTGAGTCAATGACTGCAAAAGCAGTCTCAGGTGCAATAAAATTTGCAATGTGGAAATCTAACATAACAGTTTTACACAGTTCCGAAAGTTGTGAACATCACACCATTGGGACTTGAACTGAGTCTCCAAGGGGAAGTGAAGAACAAAATCGGTAAGTTATATTCCAAAAGAATCAGAGTTATACATGTGACACCTATACGATCCTGAGAGAAGGACTACTTGACTTGTAAATCTCCAGACTTATAAGTTTATATAACTGCTGAGATGGAATCAGTGAAGCCAGCGACAGCTGACTTGTCCACACCCTTCCTTCCTTCCTCCTTAATCCTATCTCGACAGCGTCACCTACACTTTCCCTAACTACTAACACCCTCTCCCCTGACACCTCTCCACTGAGATCCCTCTACTTCATAGTTATCTCCTTATCCCCACTGTTCCCACTCTTCTACCTCTTACTCCTTACGCTGCTCCTACCCCTGCTCTCTTCAGCCTTCACTCACACCCCTCTGGTCCTCATCTGAAAGTAAACAAGCATTTCTCCACGTATTTCTCATCACCTGCTTCCTTCCACTATCCGGATGCCTCTAACCCCATAAGGCGAGGAACTATCAAACGCAGCCTTGATAATGGAGTCTGGCGAGAGGGGGAAGGTCGGAGGAATAATGGTTCTCCAGGAACCGACTTGGAAACAAGCCATAACAGATTTGCCTCACTGAGACACAGTACACTTGGCACTGACTGGATATAATACATATTCACTCTAGATGGCACATAACTGGTGTTGATCATAATAGGGTTAAGCAGATAATTTTATATTTATATCCAGAGCTGCTGACCATTTCCCTAATAATTCCTTAGGTAATTGCAAAGATACATTGTCTATATATTTTTTGTTAATGTTCATGAGTGATAATGCAAAATCTCGGCTATTTGAGATGAAAATCGCCCATGGAATTGGCAAAAATACAAACAGCAGCCATTGACTTTCAGTCTCATTTTTCACCAATTACTCAGCTTCGCAGGAAAACTCTCCTGATGGTATCAACCAGACCTCTCCAAAATTAAACCTCTCCAAAAAAAAAAACATACTTCGCCTTTCCCATATCTTTCAGTTTCCTCTTCCATCCCGTATCACCCCAATATTGGTGACTACATACTACCCCCCTAAAAATTCTTTCTCATCCATCTCTTCCCCCTTATTCCCTATTCCCCTAAGCAGCCTCCTCACCTACTCATGTACCACCTTTAGCGATCCAATTCCACTACCTCCACCTTACCCTTCCACTGTCAGTAAACCCCCACCTTAACATGGCGACAATTTTACTCCCCCCCCACCCTCTGCCTTGGGAATGCCTGTTCCCTGCGAGATCCTGATCTACAACCCCCTTCTCATTCCACGTATTTCAGTCCTCGATCATCCCTGTCCAGCACCACTCCGATTCCTGATTGATTGTTGCCACCGCGGGCGGCAAGTTTATTGTGCACCCCTGTACTCATCCTGTGAGCTGTTGCACAAAGGATTAGAGAGGACCAAAAGGTCTTAATCAGATCTCGGCGGAATTTTTGTATTTGCTCTTTCATCTAACATTTACACCTTACAATTATAATGTCGGCTAGTTGCAAATTTGTTTTCATCACGGTATCTATTTACTCACATAAATTAGTCATACATTGACGGTTTTGATAATACATAAATATTTAGGTATGGTCATATTACAGGATCATAGAAGAGCTGCTGCTTATTATCAGTCTACACGTTATACTGCTTATTCTTAGTCTTAAATATATAATTTATCTACTAGGAACGAAACATGGATACAGTGCAAGGATTTCATTTATTTTTATCATTTGCAATATTTTTGTCAACGTCTTAAGATGTAAGATCTCTTCCTGTCAACAACTAATCTCACCCATTTACACTATTTTTTTTTTGCATTGACGCCCCTCTTTACCACATACCACTGCAAGTCAGCACACATTAAAAATTTAGATCACACAGCACACAAATGCAAAGAATAGTCACTATTGACATATGACAATATAAATCTGGAACAGGGCATTGGCTCCCCCAGCCTGAATGATGATAGAGTGGAGGTGCGGCACCATCTCCAGGAGTGAAGTTTGTTGTTCCTGTCATTGTCGACTCTCTGATAAATGGTTTCATTCCTCCCGTCCCTCCCCCCACACCTCTTCCCCCCAGTCCACCTTTCCCACCCACTTCCCCTACCCCCACACACTTCCACTATTTCCCTTCTAACCCCACACTCATATTACTTCCCCCACCAACTTCCCCTGCACTGAAATCTGTCTGAGCATCCGTGAACATGTCACCATTCTAGTGCCCCCCAAAAAGCCGAGATATATATTGAAAGTTACATAAGAGATTAAATAACATGTGAAGCGTTCACAAAACTTTAATTTTCTTGTAGTTCATAAATTTGTAATTGGTAGTAGCCCATTTTGAGATACTAGAAGAAAATTCGATGGGTTTTTATACTGCAGTGACTTCGGAAAGAAAGTCTGTGGGCTTCTCACCTTTCAAGACAACGTTATGAAAACAAGTATAGTCCGGAGATTCATCTAAGATGCTCTAAAATAATGTTTATATGTAATTCATGTTTTTCGATAATTCATTTATTGCAACTTATATCGGATACAAGCACACTTAGTCTTTCCTACGGAAATTGTTTGAAAATAATAAGATCTTTGGAAGCTAATTAATGAGTTTGGATAAGATGGCAAAATATTTCAGATAATGAACATTTTATATAAGATAAAAGGTATATATATATATACATCAGTTAAGCATAGCTATGTTTAACTAGGTCCTTAGTGAACTTGCTCTATGCACCAATTTACTCTATCAGTACGCGTTCTCAGTGAGCACATGTTCAATTAACCTCATGAATATTCCTTCAGCGTCCTCGCATCTCGGTGTACATGACAGGTTAATGGAGCAAGAAGGAGCGAGTACCGAAGGACCGAGTGCCTTACAAACCTTAACTCTCAGAAGCCAACTCTCTTTCCAATAGATTTTAACTGGTAGCAATTAAATACTCTGCGGTTACCGTTGGAAAAGTACTGGTCGTGGTCAATACAATTATTGCTTTGCTCGGGGTTCTCGCTACATATTTATCTAAATCCATGACTTCTTTCATGTAGCGTAGGTGTGGGCCGAATACTAAATGTTGACATGGGATGTTCTACCGTCAGTGTGAAACATTGATCTAATCATTTTGCTCATGATAATGTATGTACAATAGAAGGGATGCTACCTAATTATACTAATCATTACCAAAGAGAACGGCTGTTTGTCTGAGTTTGGAGACCAGATGGTTG
>WNGS01163555.1:12937571-12948289 GCA_020271785.1 Procambarus virginalis
ATGGTGGCAGGGGAAGCTGTACGCCAGGAAGTACTGGCAGAAGCTGTCTCAATGGACTGTAAAATATTATGGCGATGCGATAAATTATTAGATGAAGGTAAGGCATACAAAGATGCAGCATCACCAACGTCTTGCGTTCCCTCTCACCTCTGATGCTGACCCGACCAGCCAGCGAACTGATGTTACCATTACTTAAGAGTGCAGACTCCAAGCACACTTAAGGGGTGGGGGATATGGATAGAGATTAATGCTATCCCCCCCCTAGTATTAAATATCCGTTATGCCCCTGATCTTAGCTTCGCTGTTTTTCTGTCTATGAACTAAGCCCGACATTTTTTTTGATATTAATGCCCTATGTATATAATTGGAATCGATTCATTTTTTTGAGCTAATGGAGCTTGTTTTATGCCTTACAGTGGTTCATGTTTCCCCCCTTCCCCCTTGGTGGCTGTATTTTATCCGATACACGATTGGGTAGTTGTGTAATTAAGGCCATCCATAGTTGATGGTGTGCAGATAGGCCCGTGGGAATTGTTTTTGTACGGGTGAAATAATTCGGGTAACCTAAGCATAACCTCGCAGAAGACCTAACATAACTAACCTCACCACGACCTAACCTAACCTAACCTCAGGTCTGGGTGAGGTTAGGTGTTCTTGTTCTCTTCGTTCTATCAGGGAAGGGAATTTCGGCTGTCAGATGAACACATGAAGGCAATAATGTGAGTAGTGACGACTGTTCTCATACAGGACACATAGGCTCGTAATCCAGCCGCCAAACTCACTGTTTATATATTGAAAAAATACTTATACACGACGGTAATTGATGACGTTCGATAATTTTCTTAGCGTATGCTTCGAACACGTCATTTGTTCGAATATAACGTGTTTGGTTTGCACATTTGACCCAGTCCAACAAAACAAGTTATTCGTCAGCATTACCATACCGACTGCTGAAAGTGTAAAAAAAAAACCATCATTATAATAATATCTAATTTTTATTGGAGAAATCTAATTTTTGACATAACACAGCAAAATGTGTAATATATATATATATAATATTGCTTTAATATATATAGCTAATTTATATTATATATTGATATATATATATACTTTATCTATATATTATATATAATTATATTATATATAATAATCATATATACATTCATATGTATATATTCGTTGAAGAAAAGTTGATTTACCAGTGGACTTCGTTTCTCGGGAGATTGAATTTGAAATTAATGTTTGAACCATCGACTCGACAGAATAAAGGACTTTGGTTATTTAGTGGTCGGTTTCCCCGTGTGCTTGGGGGTTTGAGATGGTACATTCCGTAGAAAGGGGGGGGTATATATATATTTATTACCTGGGAGTTGGGGGGGGGGAAGGGGAGCGGGTTGGGGGGGTGTGGGTCTCAGCATACAAGGACATACTAGAGCATATTAGTTGAGTAAGAGCTTTGTATATTATATACAAGACGGGTCCTTGGGGTGCTGGTCCCCGTCTTCCACAGAGGCTTGAGATCCGGAGGCGATATGTCGGTCTTAAATTTGTGCAATCAAATTATGTAGCTGTCACGTCTCCACACCCACAGCCTGTACTGCCCTGCCACCGGCCTACTGTGGTGTCTGGACTTGTATCTGCACGATCCTGCATTCAATTGCTGCGTCACATTAGGCACTGCCCTGCTTGGTCTGCTGCTCAACATAGGCCGCATGTGGTCTTGCTCGTCAAATGGCCAGCCTTGTTGGTATGTTTGCGTCACATAGGCTTTTTGCCTCGTTTGTTTGTTTTTTGGTTTCCGCCACATATGGCACGCATGTTGGTCTGGGCTAATGTTAATTGCTCCGTCACAAAGGCAGCCTGCTTGGTCTGATCCGTCACATAGGCAGCCTGCTTGGTCTGCTCCGTAACAAAGGCAGCCTGCTTGGTCTGCTTCACACATAGGCAGCCTGCTTGGTCTGCTCCGTAACAAAGGCAGCCTGCATGGTCTGCTTCGTATATTAATTGCAAAGTTTGTATATTTGCAAGCAGCCTTCGTATATTAATTGCAACATAGGCAGCCTGCTTGGTCTGCTTCACACATAAGTAGCCTGCTTGGTCTGTTGCCAGGCCTACCCGGCGCCGGGTAGGCCGGGCAGGCCTGGGTTTCCTTGACGCCGGCGCCAAGGTCAACCCGTCCGTGTCAATCAACCCGTCCTAATAGAGTGTCGTATTTTGACGTATGTTGTTCTAGACGGGATGCAATTGTTCTAGAGCTGAAGGCCGCTGTTACCTCGCTATCTTGAGGTTATCTTGACATGATTTCGGGGCTTAGTGTCCCCGCGGCCCGGTCCTCGACCATGCCTCCTTTTTGTTACACACCCCCAGGAAGCAGCCCGTAGCAGCTGTCTAACTCCCAGGTACCTATTTACTGCTAAGTGAACAGGAGCATCAGAGGTGAAAGAAACTCTGCCCATTAGTTTCCGCTTCCACCGGGGATTGAACTCGGAACCTCAGGACTACGAATAGCGAGCGCTGTCCACTCAACCGTCTAGGTTTAATAATTGCCATATAGGAAATATTGTATAATCTCTGTAGCGCCACGAAGTCGTTTATAACAATAATGAACTCGGGATGTGAAGCTCGTATAATCTTTAAATAAATATATACAAACTTTGCCGCCATGATTGAGGCTAAAAGATGCACTGGTTTCGCAAGCGGGCTCTGTATAATGACTCGTGGGCCAGGGGCCAGATTCACGAAAGCACTTACGCAAGGACTTACGAACGTGTACATCTTTCCTCAATCTTTGACGGCTTTGGTTACATTTATTAAACAGTTTACAAGCATGAAAACTTGCCAATCAACTGTTGTTATTGTTATAAACAGCCTCCTGGTGCTTCAGAGCTCATTAACTGTTTAATAATTGTAAACAAAGCCGCCAAAGATAGAGAAAAGATGTACTGGTTCGTAAGTGCCTGCGTAAGTGCTTTCGTGAATCTGGCCTCACGTTACTAGACAACTGAGCATCAAGCAATGGTGTCAACAAACAATGCTCACGACACACGCGCTCAACGATGCTCCAATGTTTCTGGCGGGAACCGGATGGACTCGTTTTGGCGGGAAATGTACCATGCAACCGGTTGTGTTTTGACAGGGCCTTAGAGGCGGCGGCGGTGTTCACGGTCTGGGGGATCGGTACAGTTGGTAGCGGAGGTTCAGTTCACACGGGTCCTGTGTGAAGTCCTGTGGGGAGGGGGGGGAGAGAATAGAGTTTTGATTTACATCTCGGAACGATAGATTGGGTCAGCATCCTGGATTCAAAAGATCTGGTCAAATGGCGACGACGTTTTTGTCTGTTGACGTTTTCTGTTGACTCACGGCTGTGTGGGCTTGTGTACTCGCTTATGTGTACTCACATACTCGTGTCAGCAAGGCGGACAGCCCGCCTGGTGTCAGCAAGGCGGACAGTCCGACTGGTGTCAGCAAGGCGGACAGTCCGACTGATGTCAGCAAGGCGGACAGTCCGACTGGTGTCAGCAAGGCGGACAGCCCGCCTGAAAGGGGACTGACAGCTCCCAAAACGCAGCCCCATGTGAACTACCTAGAGGTTATTGACCTTCTTACTTAACCACCCTACCTTACCACCCCCCCCCTCTCTCCTCACGAACCACAATAAGTGGGGGAGAGGGGGAGGGGGGGGGGGGTTGGGGGTTTAAGGGAGGGTAATAAGTGTGCACGAACAAAGACACGACGGCACAGAGAGCCTGTAACGCGTCTCATTCACGTAATAATAGGGGCATCATGCCCACCTGCCCCTCCCCCCCCCCCTTACTTGATGGGTATAGTGAGGGCAAGACTTGGTGGGGGGGTGGGATGTGGTGGTGGTATAAGGGTGTAGAAATTTGTGAACAGAGTGACAGCAAGGCGGTCAGCCCGCCTGGGTGTCAGCATGGCGGGCAGCCCGCCTGGGTGTCAGCATGGCGGGCAGCCCGCCTGGGTGTCAGCATGGCGGGCAGCCCGCCTGGGTGTCAGCAAGGCGGGCAGCCCGCCTGGGTGTCAGCAAGGCGGTCAACCCGCCTGGGTGTCAGCAAGGCGGTCAGCCCGCCTGGGTGTCAGCAAGGCGGTCAACCCGCCTGGGTGTCAGCAAGGCGGACAGCCCGCCTGGGTGTCAGCAAGGCGGTCAGCCCGCCTGGGTGTCAGCAAGGCGGGCAGCCCGCCTGGGTGTCAGCAAGGCGGACAGCCCGCCTGGGTGTCAGCAAGGCGGTCAGCCCGCCTGGGTGTCAGCAAGGCGGTCAACCCGCCTGGGTGTCAGCAAGGCGGTCAACCCGCCTGCTTTCACAACTTTCTCGGTTCCATATTTTTGGGGGATTTCCTCCTTCACCTGTGCCTCTCCTTTGCGTCATGATAACATGGTTGATAGCCACTGTGTGTGTGTGTGTGTGTGTGTGTGTGTGTGTGTGTGTGTGTGTGTGTGTGTGTGTGTGTGTGTGTGTGTGTGTGTGTGTGTGTGTGTGTGCGTGCGGGGCGTGGGGCAGGTTGGCGGCGGCGGGTTTAATGTCGTAGTGGGCTTCACTATAATTGGTTTAATTGTGGAGCTGATGATGTTGGGTTTAGGACAAGTGCTGCGAGGCGTGCAGCAGTAGCAGTAGCAACAGCAGCAGCAGCAGCAGCAGCAGCAGCAGCAGCAGCAGTAACAGCAGCAACAGCGGGATAGGAAGAAAGACGGGTATTTATCTAACAATGACTACAGGAGAGTGATATATATATATATATATATATATATATATATATATATATATATATATATATATATATATATATATATATATATATATATATATAGCTGTACCCGGCCACCAGCAGCCTTCCCTTGTCTCCCAGTCCTCCCTACCATCCCCCACACCATCCCCTCGTCCTTTTATAGGAGCTAGAAAACGGGCAATTTAAAGTTCCGTTATCCTAACCTACCAGAGGACCCAAAACAGAAAACGGGACAGTACGTCGCTTTGGCGAGCCGCGACCATTTTTCTAGTACGACAATAAATGGGTTTATGTAACGCGTACGAGCGAAAAGCGACGTTCTTTGCAAGAGAACAGGTTGAATCGAGAGTCTTTTGAGTTGAGTTTAGAATGTCACATTTGCATTTGGAGTTGGTGAATGTTGTCTCTCAACCAGAGAAGTGGCCAGGGGGGGTGAGATTCACGAAGCAGTTACGCAAGCACTTACGAACACAGGGGTCAGATTCACGAAGCAGTTATGCAAGCACTTACGAACACAGGGGTGAGATTCACGAAGCAGTTACGCAAGCACTTACGAACACAGGGGTCAGATTCACGAAGCAGTTACGCAAGCACTTACGAACACAGGGGTCAGATTCACGAAGCAGTTACGCAAGCACTTACGAACACAGGGGTCAGATTCACGAAGCAATTACGCAAGCACTTACGAACGTGTACATCTTTCCTCAATCTTTGACAGCTTTGGTTACATTTATTAAACAGTTTACAAACATGAAAACTTCCCAATCAACTGTTGTTATTGTTATAAACAGCCTCTTGGTGCTTCGGAGCTCATTAACTGTTTAATAATTGTAAACAAAGCCGCCAAAGATTGAGAAAAGATGGACAGGTTCGTAAGTGCTTGCGTAAGTGTTTCGTGAATCTGGCTCCAGACCACTACAACCGGCCATCATGAGACTAACAAATCATAAGATATTCATCATAGACGTTATCACATGGCGAGCCCGGCGCCCTATGCTGACCGGGCTCCAGGGGTGTATAGAACGGACTCGAGCCCCTTCCAGGTAGGCTCTAGGTAGGCTCTGGGTAGGCACTAGGCTCCAAGCTCAACTGCTCGGTGCATTAAGATGCAAGAAGGCGCTTGTCAGCTCACGGCAGACAGCCAAGATCGTCACCGAAAATGCCTGCAATTGTAAATCAAATCAAAACTTGTCGAGGTATGAGTCAGACCAAGAGCATTGTCCTGAATGTAAAGACAGGTGTGTCGAGGACTGCCTCAGTCGAGACAACCCCTGCCAGGGTTCGAACCCTGATACAAACCAGTAGTGAGCCCATAACTTCACACAGACACGCGCCCATAACGTCACACGGACACGCGTCCATAACGTCACACGGACACGCGCCCATAACGTCACACAGACACGCGCCCATAACGTCACACAGACACGCGCACATAACGTCACACAGACACGCGCCCATAACGTCACACAGACACGCGCCCATAACGTCACACAGACACGCGCCCATAACGTCACACAGACACGCGTTCATAACGTCACACAGACACGCGTCCATAACGTCACACAGACACGCGCCCATAACGTCACACAGACACGCGCCCATAACGTCACACAGACACGCGCCCATAACGTCACTTAGACACGCGCCCATAACGTCACACAGACACGCGCCCATAACGTCACACAGACACGCGCCCATAACGTCACACGGACACGCGCCCATAACGTCACACAGACACGCGCCCATAACGTCACAGACACGCGCCCATAACGTCACACAGACACGCGCCCATAACGTCACACGACACGCGCCCATAACGTCACACAGACACGCGCCCATAACGTCACAGACACGCGCCCATAACTTCAGACGGACACGCGCCCATAACTTCAGACGGACACGCGCCCATAACTTCAGACGGACACGCGCCCATAACTTCAGACGGACACGCGCCCATAACTTCAGACGGACACGCGCCCATAACTTCAGACGGACACGCGCCCATAACTTCAGACGGACACGCGCCCATAACTTCAGACGGACACGCGCCCATAACTTCAGACGGACACGCGCCCATAACGTCACACGGACACGCGCCCATAACTTCCGACGGACACGCGCCCATAACGTCACACGGACACGCGCCCATAACGTCACACGGACACGCGCCCATAACGTCACACGGACACGCGCCCATAACTTTAGACGGACACGCGTCCATAACTTCAGACGGACACGCGCCCATAACGTCACACGGACACGCGCCCATAACTTCAGACGGACACGCGCCCATAACGTCACACGGACACGCGCCCATAACGTCACAGACACGCGCCCATAACGTCACACAGACACGCGCCCATAACGTCACACGGACACGCGTCCATAACGTCACACGGACACGCGCCCATAACGTCACACAGACACGCGCCCATAACGTCACACGGACACGCGCCCATAACGTCACACAGACACGCGCCCATAACGTCACACAGACACGCGCCCATAACGTCACACGGACACGCGTCCATAACGTCACACGGACACGCGCCCATAACGTCACACAGACACGCGTCCATAACGTCACACCGGAATTAGATAAAAGGGGGGGGGGAAATGGTTACGATTGTGGGAGGGGCAGAGATGGAAGGGAGAGGGTAGAGGGGGGGGAGGGAGGGGGTGTGGGGGCCCGGACGTGAACAAGGGGCCCTCCGTGCCTCAGTGCTCAAGGTCGACTAAACCAAACAAGCCGCAAAAAAACGACAATTCGAGCAGAGTTGGGGGTCGTTACTTCTACCTGGGCTGGGACTCACACAGTTAGTTTCAAAACCGACTGTGAGGGTTTTTTTGGAACTGTGAATAAGTGAGAGTAGTGGTGATGAGCAGTGCCGGACCAACCGGGCTGTGGTGGGTATGTGTGGGCCTGCGGGCCGCTGCTAGCAGCAACAGCCTGGTGGATCAAACTCTCACAGGTCAAGCCTATGGCTTCGGGCCGGGCTTGGGGTAGAGTAGAACGACTTGCAGAACCCCATCCAGCAGGTGTTGTGGAAGAGAAGGGGGGGGGAGAGCAGGGGGGGCGGCACGCGTCGCTTCCCCCTCCCCCCACACACACACACACACACACACACACACCACACACACACACCACACACACACACACACACACACACACACACACACACACACACACACACACAGAGGGTATGATCTCCAGAGGGTATAGACTCATTCCTCTCAATGTTTGCTGACGACGCCAAAATTATGAGAAGGATTAAGACAGAGGAGGACAGCTTGAGACTTCAAGAAGACCTGGACAAGCTGCAGGAATGGTCGAACAAATGGCTGTTAGAGTTTAACCCAAGCAAATGTAATGTAATGAAGATAGGGGTAGGAAGCAGGAGACCAGATACAAGGTATCATTTGGGAGATGAAATACTTCAAGAGTCAGAGAGAGAGAAAGACCTGGGGGTTGATATCACGCCAGACCTGTCCCCTGAAGCTCATATCAAGAGGATAACATCAGCAGCATATGCCAGGTTGGCTAACATAAGAACGGCCTTTAGAAACTTGTGTAAGGAATCTTTCAGAACATTATATACCACATATGTCAGACCAATCCTGGAGTATGCGGCTCCAGCATGGAGTCCCTATCTAGTCAAGCATAAGACTAAACTGGAAAAGGTTCAAAGGTTTGCCACCAGACTAGTACCCGAGCTGAGAGGTATGAGCTACGAGGAGCGACTGCAGGAATTAAACCTCACTTCGTTGGAAGACAGAAGAGTTAGGGGGGACATGATCACCACATTCAAGATTCTCAGGGGAATCGACAGGGTTGATAAAGACAGGCTGTTTAACACAAGGGGCACACGCACTAGGGGACACAGGTGGAAGCTGAGTGCCCAAATGAGCCACAGAGATATTAGAAAGAACTTTTTTAGTGTCAGAGTGGTTGACAAATGGAATGCATTAGGAAGCGATGTGGTGGAGGCTGACTCCATACACAGTTTCAAATGTAGATATGATAGAGCCCATTAGGCTCAGGAAACTGTACACCTGTTGATTGACGGTTGAGAGGCGGGACCAAAGAGCCAG
Source organism: Procambarus virginalis (assembly GCA_020271785.1). Classification (NCBI taxonomy): domain Eukaryota; kingdom Metazoa; phylum Arthropoda; class Malacostraca; order Decapoda; family Cambaridae; genus Procambarus; species Procambarus virginalis. Next base: position 12,946,407 of record WNGS01163555.1, read on the forward strand.
AGCTCAACCCCCGCAAGCACAACTAGGTGAGTACAACTAGGTGAGTACAACTAGGTGAGTACACACACACACACACACACACTGAGTGTGGCGACGACCGCAAGTCACGCCGCCCAGGAGCTAAAGTTCAGGCCCTCCAACACACCAGGAAGCAACGTGTCTTCACGTGTCTTGAGGCGGGACCAAAGAGCCAGAGCTCGACCCCCGCAAGCACAACTAGATGAGTCCAACCTCGTCGTAACTCAACAGTTCCTTTGTACATAAGCAACAAAAATCACACCACTCAATCACGGGCTATTCATGCCCGTGCCGCCTCTTGGGTGGCTCAATCTTCATCAATCCATCAATCCCTACGCAAGACGGCTGATTATACTCGAACGCTTCTCCCACGAATGTCAATAAGTGTTAGCGGAACCAAACCAACATACGTCAGACCAGTGGCAGAGTACGCAGCGCCGGCATAAAGCTCCTCCTGGTCTGTTGTCCTCGTGGTGCGGAGGACGGGCAGAACAGGGTTCTTCACCTGCTCTAATTACAGCACGATTGTCTCCGCTGGTGTGGCGAAAACGCCCAACTCTCTCCAGAAAGACAATCTTTTGTGTGTGTGTGTTGGGGAGGAGGTAGGAGGAGTGGGGGGGGGGCTTTTGTAGGGAGGAGGGGGGGGGCGTGGCTGTTTTGTGGAGAGGGGGAGGGGGGAAGGGGAGGTTACAGGGGGTTGAGCTCTAATTCTGTGATACGCTTGTGTAGTCTTTTTTTGTACTTTTATAATAAACTAGTAGTTCGTCCAGGGGTTCCTGTGACAGGTGTGCGTGCGTGTGTGTGTGTCGTATGTGTTCTGGTCAGGGGATGGGCTGCATCTCTTGGGCTCCGTCTCTCACTTGTCGGGCATGTGGTGCAGCGACACTAATCTCGTGAGATTTCTGGTGTTCAAGTTCAAGTATGTTTATTGAGACAAGAAAAAATACATCTCAAAGGGTTTGAGTAGCTTAGGCTATTTCTACCCTCCTTTTCTCATGTTTACTTCTGAAACTGTGGGTGCAGATGGCCTCCACCAACAGCTTAGTGTGTCATTTGTTCGTTGTTCTTACGCAGAGAATGTTGCCCAGATCGTTTGTGTGTGTACTCACCTAATATACTCACCTAATTACTCACCTATATATATATATATATATATGTGTGTGTGTACTCACTCACCTATATGTACTCACCTATATGTGTCTGCAGGATCGAGCATTGACTCTTGGATCCCGCCTTTCGAGCATCAGTTGTTTACAGCAATGACTCCTGTCCCATTTCCCTATCATACCTGGTTTTAAAATTATGAATAGTATTTGCTTCCACAACCTGTTCCTTGAGTGCATTCCATTTTCCCACTACTCTCACGCTAAAAGAAAACTTCCTAACATCTCTGTGACTCATCTGAGTTTCCAACTTCCATCCATGTCCCCTCGTTCTGTTACTATTCCGTGTGAACATTTCGTCTATGTCCACTCTGTCAATCCCTCTGAGTATTTTATACGTTCCTATCATGTCCCCTCTCTCCCTTCTTCTTTCTAGTGTCGTAAGGCACAGTTCCCTCAGGCGCTCCTCATACCCCATCCCTCGTAGCTCAGGGACGAGTCTCGTTGCAAACCTCTGAACCTTTTCCAGTTCATTATATGCTTCTTCAGATGGGGACTCCATGCTGAGGCGGCATACTCTAAGACTGGCCTCACGTAGGCAGTGTAAAGCGCCCTAAATGCCTCCTTGCTTAGGTTTCTGAATGATGTTCTAACTTTTGCCAGTGTCGAGTACGCTGCTGTCGTTATCCTATTTATATGTGCCTCAGGAGATAGATTAGGTGTTACGTCCACACCCAAGTCTCTTTCGCGCGTCGTCACAGG
>WNGS01163555.1:12965635-12979181 GCA_020271785.1 Procambarus virginalis
CCTCCCTCCCTCCTTCTCTCATTTTCTCATTTTTACTAACACTCATAAATTCAATATCAAGATTCAAACTATTGTTTCCCACTCATTCTTTATTGCAAACCAATAATATTCACTGCAGCAAATTTTTAAGGTATACGCCAAACATTTGCTATATTTAAAAATATATATTTGGTAAATACATTATTTATTATAAGTTGCAATCACATGAAATTTGCAGTGAAGCTCCTCCAATATATGTTAGCTTTAACAACAAATTCAACAGACTAGCAAATTGGTGAGTGTGAACTATATTAAGGGAGTTATAACGAATAACTGGAATATAATATATCGAGGGCAGAACTGTTTGTCTATATAAATTAACACACTTCAAAGCAAACAAAACACAATGAATACCTTCATTACTTGCTGATTGAAAGTACGAGTGAATGGAATGAGTAACGTTGTATTTGCTCACTAATCCGTCATTGTACGACTTAAGACTAGACACTCTTCTTAGAAAATTTATTAATTTCAACTAATTTATGTTTTTTCTAAATTTTTTGTACGAAATGGCAAACCAAGATAACGGGCTGCACGGTAAACTACATAATACAGTTCTAAAATTTACGTTTGAATAGCTCTTTATCAGTGTTACAAAAATTATATATAAGTATCTGAAGAGACAGTAAAGTTTGTTTGACACTGACATTAAATTGTACTGACACGCCCCTGAATTAACGTGTTGTGAGGGAGAGTGCTGGAAGTAGTCAGTGATCGTATTAGCAGTGTTTAAATTAATGTAGTATATAGGAATTAAAATAAATGTTAATATATTTTAGGTAATATGGAAATGCTCTTTTCTTTTGATGGAATAGCTTGTTTTTCGATATTTTTTGTATTTAACTTCAGAAAACAGTATTACTGTGGTTACTAGCAAATTTTGGCTAATAGCAAATTTTGGATGCATAATGAAGATATCCGCAAGAACACAGGAGTGGATAAAGAAAACGCAAAGCTCTATGTACCACAGCAGGTCTCAAGACTCTAATGACTGGACAATTAATAACGTAGTGTGAGATCCAATCCCAGTTACTGATCACATGGGATGCTCAGGAGTGGGAAAAGTGGTCACCCAGTAATCTACCAAAGGTCCACCTAGTCCATCCCCCAGCCAGAGCACCCAACATTATCCTAAAGTTCCATGCAGACCCCTGCACGAAAAATGTCTAGCCTCGGCCCACAACTTACATTACATGTCACTCTTCCATCTATATTTATTGGTTACCAAAGCTACCACCTTTTGCGGGCTGTAGGGGATGCGTGGGTGGTAAGCCATCCTACCCGCCCTCATCACCGACCATTGCAGCCCCTTTATTCGATAACTTAATAATAATTATTCCGGTGGTTGGAAACAGAAAGTCTATGTAGAATATATATATATATCAAGGCTTATATCAAGGTCGCTTATAATTATTATTCTTCCTTCTGATGGGTCATGAAGGAAGCCGGCCTCGGGTGAATGGGGACTGTGACGATCTCTGTCTGGAACCCGTAGGTGCGGGACTCGGACGTTCACGTCCTGCGGGGCTCTTGCGGCCCAAGGCTCCGCTTCAGGGGGTTGGGATCCTTCTTGCCTTGCTGGGGTTGTTCTTCTCCGGCCCCGACCACTACGATCTTCGGGTTTGGAGTTCCTGTGCTTTCTTTTACCGACCACGAGGTAAACACCGGAGCTGGAACGCCCTGCGGTAGTTCGTTATTGCCTCCAACCTCGTTCTGACAGTTCCAGTGATGGTCAATCCTATTGTCGTTTGCCTTTCCATTGGAGACATTCTGCGCCGTGGAGAAGGGGGACCTGCTACTTGGGTGACAGCTTCTCTCGCGTATCAACCTACCCTGGCTTTGCGCCCTGGAGAGGCCACTCCAGACCGACAACCAGAGCGAAACTCCTTAGTCTTTTGAGACTGATAGACGCCTAATACTACTATCAAGGTCGCTTCAAGGTTGAATTACTGACACTCCCCAGGATGCATCCCCACAAATTATCTCTCAGGTACCAATTTACTGTTAGGTGAACAAAGGATCAGACCTAACCAGTTCTGTCCTACCCGAGGATCGAACCCTGGATCCTCGATTTTGAGTCAAGAACGTAGCCACTGTATTACAGGACCACAGGACGATGTCAGAAGACCTGCTCCGTCTTCCCTCCACCACTGCAGTTCGCAAGCTGTTGGTTACGCCCGTAAATAAAAATTGATCTACAGCTAACATCATTGTAAGATCATCCACTAGAGATGTGGCACTATTTGCTTAAGTGGTATTTTAGCTTTCAAACCTGTGCGTGTACTTGCGGAAAGGCATTGTGAGGAATAAAATAGCAAATAGGGAAGACTTGGAATGTAGTGATGAGAGAGAGAGAGAGAGAGAGAGAGAGAGAGAGAGAGAGAGAGAGAGAGAGAGAGAGAGAGAGAGAGAGAGAGAGAGAGAGAGAGAGAGAGAGAGAGAGAGAGAGAGAGAGGAGAGAGAGAGAGAGAGAGAGACTGAAATTAACAAAGCAGTCACACGTAGAAAGATTAAAAATGATAAATTATCCTAGGACAATTAGTTGAGGAGTAGAGGAAGACTGCCAGGAAGAAGTTAATCATCAGAGAGCATCAGAGAGCATCAAAGAGCATCAGAGAGCATCAAAGAGCATCGTGTCCTACACAATGACCCGTTACACGGTAGGGGGGGGGGAATAGATGGACTTTGCTGTGCCAGTGGTATTGTAAGACACTCTTATTTAATGCCTGTTGTACTGAACGTTTATGGAAAGAAATATATAATAAGGAATTCATTCGTATATAGAACATTTCTGCCATGGTAGTTAAGATGCACTATGTATCTGTGCTCGTCAACTCTGTTCACTGTGTATCACCCACTCATGTTAATATCAGGATATATGCGCCTAAATTTGCATGTAAATTGTGCCAACGCGTTTATGGATTTAATAAAACGTAAAATTTGGTGTTTTAAAGAGTAATCATTTTGTTGTGAATGAAGTTGGTTTATGAGATTTTCATAACAATTTGTCTCATTAGCTTCTCAAAATACATGTCAAGCGCTTTTGCAACTCACGCTTATTGTCCTTGCGCTTAAATGGTTGCGTCAATTCTGATGCATATTTAGAGACTTCACTGCCGATCTTTTGTAAACCACTGATTAGATTTTAAGAGATATCAGACACAAAAACATGATTACTTTTGCCCAATTAAGCATATATGGTAATAAACTTCAGTATATTTATCATAAGGAAGTCGGTGACGTTATTTGATATTTTTAAAATTTATAAAAAAGTCTATGAATTTGTCGTGATTGTTTCTGTTCAATTTGAAATCATTGATATTATACCTGTATGTTGACAGAGTTCCTCTTACAATTTCACAAGCCAGTTTCTTGCAACTTTCATAACCCCTCCAAGGTCTGTTTGGAGCATTATGGAGCATTCTTAACATTTAATATATGATGTAGAAAACACTAAATCATGATGAACGCACTATGTTATTATGGAAAACATTGCATTATAATGAAAAACACTGATGATGATGAAGAAATACATGACGATGAAGCAATTGTACATCACCTGGAAAAGCTTGTATGGTAATGTATTAAAAAAAAAAGGAATTGATGTTTAAATTAATCTCCTTCTTTTACCAAGCAAAGGTTAACGTTAGTAAAATCAGCACAGTAATAAAAGTTAGTAAAAACAGCTCAAAAATTGGTGTTTTGGGGTTTATTATCCTCCCGAAAACAGCAGTAATAACAGCTGTTATCCCACAACAAACGATGTAGGATAACAGCTCTTTCTTGCAGGTTCACTAGGAACGTCATTTGACAGCCCTTATGAACCCTAGTATTAGGTAAAAAATAACATGAAATGAATGGCTAAACCCTTACCCCTTACGTTACTAACGTGACCTATGAAGGAGTTATTATTCATTATTCAGACATTTTTTCGGAAATGTCCGTAGATCTGCCACAAAACTGAAGAAGTAAAGAGGGACTACAAGGAAAATATATATCATAGATACATATCTGCGAAAAGGTAGATTCTTAGCTTGAAATCAAATTTAAATGAATTACTTAATTAAAGCCTTTAATAATTTAAATAATTTCTAAATTTGTGATTGTATCAGCATTTACAATGTCTGAAGGCAATTTTTTTCCACCAGTTTGTAAATTTTTGTGGAGATAGATTTGCATCGATTTTATAATTTCCCGGAGTTTTATTTCTGTTTTATGAGCGACTTTATTCACGAAATATATAATGGATCATTATTAGATTGAAATCATGAACGCTTTTATTTCATCCACTTGTCTTCACTTCTTTTCAGACATCATAAATATTAAATAACTTAAAACACTTTTTTAAATAAATTGCTGTTTGATTTAAAAGTGACTACAGACTCCACTTGGGCTGGACGGTAGAACGACGGTCTCGCTTCATGCAGTTCGGCGTTTAATCCCCGACGGTCCAAGTGGTTGAGCGCCATTCCTTTCCCCCGTCCCATCCCCATCCCAAATCCTTATCCTGACCCCTTTCCAAGTGCTATATAGTTTTAATGGCTTCGCGTTTTCCCCTGATAATTCCTTCGCTCCCTCCACTCTAAGGTAGTGAATATTCAACAGTGTCCTGCTCACATCATTAGTGTACCCATATTCCAAAACCCTATTTTCATAGCTTTTGTTAGCTTAAGAAAGTCGGTCCCACTAACAACCGGACCCCATTAGAGTCAATCAGTTCCGGTACGCAACAGTGCTTAGGGACAATTAAGCGTCAGTGGCGCTCATAATTATAAAATATGTGTAGTGGGAGGAGGTACCTCACATGCATAACAGTTCCACGACACAGTTACATAAAGGTCGAAGTCTCAGGGAAGATACCGGGACATCTGAGTGTATTAAACACAATGTGAGTTGTTGCGGGCGCGGGTCTGGATGGTCTGAGTGGTCTGAAGGGTCTGAGTCTCTGAGTGGCACTGACGTGAAGGGGCCAAGGCAAGATTGCGCGATAATTTCCTCTTCCTGAGGAAGCTCGGGTTAACTTGGTGTCTTGTGGATTCCTACATCAACACCCTCTCTCTCTCTCCTCTCTCTCTCTCTCTCTCTCTCTCTCTCTCTCTCTCTCTCTCTCTCTCTCTTTCCTGAGGAGGCTACTTATCAACACAATTCTCTGTCTTATGAATTTAATTGAATGCCACATCCATTACATTGATCATCATCACCATTCTCATTATCGTGCAATTCATTGATAACCACCGTTCTCTCTATTTTCCGAAGGACACTGACCAATACCATATGCACTCTCTGCAGAAGCCTCGTGTCAACGGCTCACAAAACGGAGGAAAGATCCCTGCAAGACATCATTTACAGAAACGTGATCCCTACCGAAGTTAACCGGAAGGTAAAGTTTACAATTTGCTACAGGAACAAAAAATCTCACCCGACATCAAATGAAACGCCTTAAAGAGATGATGTCAACTATGTTTTCACATGCTCACTTGCGGACTGTCAGTCCCAAAGATTTCTATATAAAGGCAATACGAAACATCTCTTTCAAGATTTCTGACTATTCACTGCCTCCTTCAATGTTAAAAAGAGCTTCATCAACACGCGTAAACAAAATAAATCTGTAAAATAAACTTTTCAACTTACATCTTAAATGGAGAAGAATAAAAGGAAACATAGTCTTAGTAACATATGTCGAAAATTAAGTCTTCTACCTAAATGTACTAGTATAGATATATTTATAAAGTGGTGAGACTCACAGTGGTGGGTCAGTGGTGAGACTCACAGTGGTGGGTCAGTGGTGGGTCAGTGGTGGGTCATCTTACACTTGAGCTCGGTGGTGGAAAGGGCCACACCTCCGAGCTCCTGCCAAATTCATCACGAAAGTTTCTGTTTTGCATATTGATAATTTTGTTGAATTTTCAAAATGAATCAGCTTCACATTGTAAAACTGGGTAATTTAATGATTAGTATGAGAAAACAAAAGAACAAAGGAAGATAAAGGGAAACGGAAAGAAAGATATAGAGACTGGAACAAACAGAAGACAGTGAAAGACACAAGAAGCCAGGGAAAAAACAGAGGCAGAGAAAATTGGTAAAATTGATAACTAACGAATAAAATCATTGCTTATCATTTCCATGTTCCATGTCGCTCTGTTACATTAATATTAATTGGATATAGTATACATAACATAACTTTTATGTACAACATGTTCATAAGTGTTATGTTAGTGCATTACACATTAATTTTAATATATCACTATCTAACGCCGTTCACGTCTACTTCTTCCTTACCCCGCCCAGAACCCAAGTTATGTGAATGTCTGTATTATGTATGGTAATTGCTACTAAATGTCCTCGGCCCCAGATATCTCTTTCCCACCTTCACTCCTCTGCTCACTTTCTCTTCCTCTTTCTATATCGCGGCATATTATATATATATATATATATATATATATATNGCAACCTGGATGCAGGAAACACTGCACTCAAACAGAGGGAACACTGGACTCAAGCAGAGGGAACACTGCACTCAAGCAGAAGGAACACTGCACTCAGTCAGAAGGAACACTGCACTCAAACAGAGGGAACACTGCACTCAAGCAGAGGGAACACTGCACTCAAGCAGAGAGAACACTGCACTCAAGCAGCGGGAACACTGCATTCAAGCAGAAGGAACATTGCACTCAATCAGAGGGAACACATCACTTAATCTGACAGGTAAGTACTCTACACGCTAATACAAGAAACACAAAGCTCTCACTGAAGCAGGGAACACAGCACTTACGGTGACACACTTAACACTCACTGTGACACACTTAACACTCACGGTGACACACTTAACACTCACGCTGACACAGGTAACACGCTGTTTTCAAGGTGACAGATGAAACCTATCGGTGCAATCTCAGAACAAGAAGCTGTTGTATCTTTTATATATCCTGAAGGATGTATTTCATACATCCTTCTGGATGTATGAAATAAATCCCATTAAGTCCATCAATGAAGTGAAATGCATACTATGTAAACCTGTTTCGGTGTTTACTGTATCTCAGAGTCTCTCTCTCCCTCTCTCTCTCTCTCTCTCTCTCTCTCTCTCTCTCTCTCTCTCTCTCTCTCTCTCTCTCTCCTCTCTCTCTCTCTTCCTCTCTCTCTCTCTCTCCCTCGATTACCACCATAGCTGCTTATCACTACTTTAAACATCGTCCATCTCCTCTCATCAGTGCTATATATATCCAGATAATCTGTCCCTACTCCTTCTATTACAATCACCCCATATGCTTCCTCTCCTACTTTTCTCCTTTTCATCTTCTCTTCACCTACTCTTCTCGTCTCCTCCTTTATCCCTCTTGTCCTAGGTCCATTATCCCACAACTCTGTCATCAGCTCTGCTACCTTTTCCCAGTAAACCTCACCTCTGCTTCCTTTCACTCCTCATCATCTTCACTACTTAACCCATTTCTTTCATTCTCACGATCCTCACCCCTCCCCTTCTCTTCTTACTCTCTCCACTGGCATCTCCTACACCCACTTTGTCATATTTTTTTCTACTTCCTTATTTTCTTTCCCTATCTACCTCGTTGTCATCCACTCTTTTCTTCCCCCCCTTTTTTATATCCCCCTCAATCTCTTTAACGCTTCCTCTAACCATCTTCTCTTTTCCCTCTCTCACCCTATTCTCAATGTTCTCCCTTGTTCTTCTCTGTCCTCCCTTTCCCCTCATCTCTAATACCAGTGTTGCCCTCCTTAATCATAATGCTCAAGGAGTTCCCTCCGCTACAGCTGTGACCCCTCCATTCCCCTCCCCTCTCTTTCATCACACACCTCTTCTCTCCTCTCCCTCACCGTTTCTCTCCTCTCCTTGACCTATCCCTCCCATCACACGTTATCTCCCACTCCCAAACTCTCCCACCCAATTATTCATGATAAGACAACTAATGTTCCTCTAACTATTGGAATGTTTCGTCTGTGAGTCTATGTACAAACATTCCTGTGTTATCAATGTTTGTTTCTCCGTGTTTGCAGAGTGGTGGCTCATTATATTTACTTCGAGCTTAAATCACTTAATATCTGGTCAGAAATGATGTGATTTATCGAGATTTTGAAGTACTGTTCAATGGCAACTGCAGATTTTATATCTTTATTTTAAATCTGTATTTTCCCTTAGGATTATTATACTCTCAGAACTCCCTTAAAGGCCCGCTGTCATCTTTTGTGCTTCTGTGTATGCAAAAAAAAATTGTCCTTTAACAAAATTAATTTCCGTGTGGAAAGTAAATTGGAAGGTCGTGGGATTCATAAGGGGTCATTTAGCCCCATGGACTCATGCCACTCAATATTGCGGACTCGCAATGTAAAGGAGAGAGAGCTGTGATGATCATGTTTGCTGTTCCACTTTAGTTTTCACAACTATGGAATAACTCGATTTATTCACATGTAATTGGTAAAAAGCATTGATTGAGTACCTTATTTATGCCTATAATATAACGTGTAATATTATATGTAAATATTTTCCTGACACAGCACAAAGAAAGTATATTCTTCCCAATCCTTTGATGCTATTTTGTCTGGTATTGTCGTCCAGAAATTGGTTCAAACTGCGGTCATAAACTCCAAATTATGATTTAATGATATTGATGATAATCGCATGAATTATGGTACAAGATAACCTAATCGACGGTATGCCATTAAAAATCATAACCTAGGCATGAAAAATTATGTTAACTTCGTTTGATCCATTGAGATGTAATTTATCCACATTAACATCTTTTGCATAAATCGAATTATAATAACTAAAATTATCATAGCTGCATTACCCTTTTATGTATTAATAAAAGTAAACCATACGTATCTAGATGATAGAAGAAACAGAGAGGACTCGATCACAACATGCAAGATCGTTAGGGGAAGAGACAGGTTGGATAAAGAAATACAAATTATGAGACAGTTGAATAAAAGGACAGAAATCGAAGAGGGAAACGCATATGAGTCGAAGAAATGTGAGCAATACTCTTACCCTGTACAGGTAGTCAGTAGGTGGAAGGCAAGGAAAGAAATGGAAACATAACCTACATCCAGAATATTATGTCCAGATTCGAGCAAAATTTCGAACGTCAATATACTCTAATTATAACGCAACAGCTACAACATGTGTCTGTATCTGTGTAGTATCATCATAATGAATAATGTGAGTGTTTAGGTTGAACAGTAAAAACAGCTTAAAGAGAAAACCAACAAATTGAGACCTATGCCAGATGTTATTGGAAAGATAAGGATAGGACAAATGCTAGAGATAGAGAAGAAGCATTGAACACAGGAAATAAAACGTAAATTTAAATAAAACTTGGAATATGCAGGCGATGAGTCACAATAACGTGGGTAAAGTATGTTGACCAGACCACACACTAGAAGGTGAAGAGACGACGACGTTTCGGTACGTCCTGGACCATTCTCAAGTCGATTACTTGGAATATGTTAAAATCATTAGAAGTCCATGTGAACGAGGAGCTGGAGATAATCTCTTAAGATATCCTTGATATCAACATGTGTGTCTGATCTCTTAAAGGCGTGCTTGATTTCTTAAGGCGTGATTGATCTCTTAAGGCGGGATTGATCTCATTAAGTGTGGTTAGTCTCTGAAAGTGCTGTTCATCTCATACATAGAATGTGATAATCTCTTCAGGTGTGGTTCATCCCCTTTTCCCCTCATGTAATTGGGAAATTTATAAAGAATATAAATTTTTTCCATTTTGTTTTCTCAGAATTTAGTTATCATTGTCTAGTCTGGATTGCATTTTACTCTTCAAAAACGTGGAAGAGAAAATGGCGCTACACGCGGCAAAAAATAAATCTAGACGTAACTGAGCTACAGATACATTTTCAACTAACAATGAAGAAGCAAGTTCCATCCATAGAAAAATTTAGGCTACGTCGTTCACGGACGCACAAAAACTCTCGCTACCGTATTCACTGCTCTGAACATTAAAGATCAATTACGCCCTACGTCTCTGTGCATCCTCGCCCTAACACACAGGGTTTAACATCATCTTCCTCCCAGCATGAGTATTAAGGAAAGTTATCGATAAAACGCGGAGAAAAGCTCACCACTTGGGTATAATGAAAAGCCCGAGGGTGACAATGGCCCGCGTCGCAAATGATAAATTGGCCGGCTGACGCTGATACATTACGTCAACACGCGCCTCTGGGGCCATGGGACCCTCGGCCCCCAGGAATATTTGGCCACTCTGACGGCACTGGAACCTGGGTACACTTGAGGTTCTTAGGACCTGGATCTTTCAGACCACAGGCTTCCGTGGGGGTACAGGTCTTTGATACCAATTGTTCATTGTTTATACGTGTCCCTTGGAGCTAAGGGCCCTCCCTGGGGTTCCGATATTCAAGGTCTATGTCCCCCGAGGACACGGATCTATGGTGGTCTTTTTGATGTTTTGGCAACAAGGCAATAGTCGTTCTGGGCTCATGAAGCTTGGCCCATCGAAGTCATCTTATTCTAAGACCTTGGGCATGTTGAGCGTTGACCTTAAGGCGCTCGGTATGTCTGTGGTCACTGTGGTTATTGAACATCTGTGGCCACTGTGGTTATTGAACATCTGTGGCTACTGTGGTTATTGAACATTTATCATAGTGAGAAACTAAAAAATGAGTCACTGGATATATGCCAAAAATTCTTGGGTTCCGGCGATGGAAAGGGGATTAGGAAATTAAGGTCGGCGAAGCTCTTCAGAAAGAAGAATTGTTTCTGAAGTCATTAGCGCAATTTGGGTCCACTCTCCCCTTCAGAGCAGAATCAATGCACAACTTTTTCGACTCGTTTGACGGGAACCTTGATACGTACCTCGCGTGTCATCAATATTTTAAAGGGGAGGGATGGAAGCTATTGGAGACTAAAAAAATTGATTTATATGTTGTTCATATAATGTGCTCACACTCTTTGTTTGACTTAAGAACCATACAGTAAAAATTTAAATACAATGGAGTAAATTTAACAATTAACTGTGCCTGGTAAACTCTCAGTATCCAGCAGACACCTGAATGGAGTTACTAAAACAAGATTTCAATAATAGGCTACAGATGATTCCTTCACAAATCAAAGATTTTACCTGGTAGCTGAGGCAGTATGGCAAATCTGGTAACTCTCAATGTTGTATAAGAATGTTGTCTGTGGAATATTTTAACAGTTGGCTGGTGAGATGGATCCATCTTGTCCCCCAAGATGGATGTGTCTGTTCTTGCAATGCACAGGCACGAGTGCCAAAGAGGGGAATTCAACGTTCCACCTTACAGATAATGACGCAGTCTGCTGTACCGTAGACCAGGAAAGGCCTTTTTTAAAAACAAAGAATACAAATATCTACTGAAAATGAGTAATAATCGTTGAGATGGTATTTCGATCATTACATCGTTTCGTGATGCACTTCACTGAAATTTCCAAGCAAGTAATGATATTTGAATGAGTTGACTTACATGAGTAAATGGACTAGTTTTGCAAGACAAAATACGTGTGACAGACATGAATGTGATTAGGCATTACCTGACCTCTCACACCTGGCAAACAGAACGAAATTGCACAACTATTGAAAGTATCTCTGCCTTCCTCCTAGTACCCGGAACTGTTAGGAGCCTCGTTGCAAGTCTCCATATACCGGGAGCTGCTAAAAGCATAGCCGCTAGTTCCCTCCTTGTACTGGGAACTACTGAATGCGATGCCATTAAACTCCAGCAACCGGGACTGTGATCTATTTACCCAGTACACCAAATAATTTATATCTGTGTGGGCATCAAAGAGCATCGCTACTCGACCCAAACAGCCTGCCACAGAGGGTGTTAATGGTGTTAATAGCACAAATGACTAGTATATTAAACCTATCACACATCAAAGCCCGACAAACAATAATAGATCATACTTTTACGCTTTTTAATCAACATCAGAACAAGGTTTACCTCAAATCTCTCGCATCGAGTTTACATTTTGGGTGAAGGGGTGATAAAAATTGTGTTCTATTGATAGCTAGTTTAAACCACGCATCATTAAAATGAGGTTTTTCATGAGCTCATATAACAGAGAACATCATGCGCCAATAAAACACTCTTTAGAAAATATTACCAACATTCAGTCTAGTCCCCTATGTGCTTGGATAGCGACACACTGTTTTCTGGAATGTTTGCTCCGACACAATAGATATGAAGCCTGACAAAGCCTGTGAGACTGAAGTGCAGATTTTCAGCTTTAATTTCAGGATATTTACATCCATAATAGGTGAACTGTGAAACTATCACATACCCTTCTTATAGACAGTCCCCTACATTTAAGTGGACCAAATGTAATTGGATACATTAACTTATTTGTAAATAAAATCGTCATATTTAGAACTTGATTACAAGTCTTTTGGATGCTATGACCATTGGCAGTGTGTGTTACAGAGTACATCACAAGATGCTGGGAACCTTTCTTGGTGATACTGGCAGAACTCTACTGCAGCCATCTTCAGTTAGTTAGTTTCGAGAGCCTTTTGTCTTCAGTCGTGTTTTCATAAAGTAAACATATGCTCAGGTGGACTGAGGTCGGGTGATAACCGTGATTGACTTATCCAAGAAAACTCAATTTTTCGGCTATAACAAATTCCTTGTTAGCCTTATTATTGGTGGTCAATATCCTGGTGGAAGGTGAAGAATCGTCCAATGAGTTTTGTGGCATTCGGTTTCTTTGAGTAGATATGACGATACTGTACTGATCTGAAGTCATTCTGCTTATGCTTTCAGCCGTTACATCATAAGTGGTCCAGTTCCAATGGACCACTGCTTACAAAAGATTATAAATAATTATATGTGTGAGTGGGCATCAAAGAGCAGCGCTGCTCGACCCAAACAACCTGCCACAGAGGGTCGTGCTGTCCACTCAGCCACCAGTGCCCCAGCCACACACACCAGCTTTGTGTGTGTGTGTTTGTGCATTTACCTAGTTGTACTTACCTAGTTGTTCTTGCGGGGTTGAGCTCTGGCTCTTTGGTTCCGCCTCTTAACTGTCAATCAACTAATGTACAGGTTCCTGAGCCTACTGGGTTCTGTCATATCTACACTTGAAGCTGTGTATGGAGTTTGCCTCCACCACATCACTTCCTAATGCATTCCATTTATATACTACTCTGACACTGAACAAATTATTTCTAATGTCTCTATGGCTCATTTGGGCACTCAATTTCCATCTGTGTCCCCTAGTGCGTGTGACCCTTGTGTTGTATAGTCTGTCTTTATCTGCCCTATCAATTCCGTGTGTGTACTCACCTAGTTGTACTCACCTAGTTGTGCTTGCGGGGGTTGAGCTCTGGCTCTTTGGTCCCGCCTCTCAACCGTCAATCAACAGGTGTACAGTTTCCTGAGCCTAATGGGCTCTATCATATCTACACTTGAAACTGTGTATGGAGTCAGCCTCCATACACATACTCCATACACATACACATCCATGTGTGTGTGTGTGTGTGTGTGTGTGTGTGTGTGTGTGTGT
>WNGS01163555.1:12990172-13003698 GCA_020271785.1 Procambarus virginalis
TGGTCGTATGGACCATTCCTCATGAAGTGTGGTATGCTAGGCATGTGGTATAGTGGGAGGGCGTGCGGTATGATTTCCGGGCGGTAGGCGTGCACTATGATTTCCGGGCGGCGGGCGTGCGGTATGAGTGCCGGGCGGTGGGCGTGCGGTATGATTGCCGGGCGGTGGGCGTGTAATGTAGCCCACTTTCCCATATCACTCGCTGCCTCTGAAATAAATTTCATCATGGCCGCTTTATGGAAAACAATCCGGCGTAAAACTGCGGCTCTGTGTAGGCGACGAAGAGGCACGTTCCAGGAGAGAAGTGGTGGGAAGCTTGTGGAAGGGCAGGGTGCTTGGAGGAGGGCAGGGGTGCTTGGAGGAGGGCAGGGGTGCTTGGAGGAGGGCAGGGACGCTTGGAGGAGGGCAGGGACGCTTGGAGGAGGGCAGGGACGCTTGGAGGAGGGCAGGGACGCTTGTGGAAGGGCAGGGACGTTAGCAAGATGGAATGGTGGTGCTTGTAGAAGAGCAGGGGTGTTTGGAGAAGAACAGGAGTGCTTGAATAGCTTGAATCCTGTGAAGCTTTGATGAGTGCTTATGAGGATGGCTGAGGAGCTTAGAGGATAGTTAGAAAACCTATAGGAACAAAGTGGCAAGCTTGGACTAAAGAAACCTAATCTCTGAAATTAACTGGGGGAGCTTAGAGAAGAGCTGGGGAACTAAGATAAGTATCATAATTTTGGGGCTTAGAAGTGGTCTGAAGAGATTGCAAAAAGGACCAGCGATCTTTTGAAGAAAGCTGGGAATCTTGAATAAGAGATTGGGAGTATTGAAGAGCGCTAGCAAGCTTGAGTCTTCTAGTGTGAGTGACGCCGGTGATTTTGGAGTGATGGCGGGTTGGGTGAAGGAGTGTGAAGGTGGCATGGTAGTGGTAAATATTAGAGAAATGGACGGACGTTTTGAGTAGGGATCGGAAGTTTGATGACGAGCGGAGAAATCTTGAAAGGAAAAAGGAAAACACACAAGGCTGCGAGAGGGCTTATATAGGTATAATGTAAAGAATCTGGAATCTAGAGGGATTGAGTGGGTTCAGAAGCTGTGAATATATCTTTGGTTGTGGTTTGGGGGAGAGGGTGATTTGGGAGATGCTTCTGAGCATGAAGATTGCGGGTATAGGTTGGATAGTTGGAAGAGAAGGGTTATGCTCGGATATTTGGATGAGCATGGGTTGTTGCTGGGACGCCCGATGAATTGTGTGCTTTTCTGTGGGGATGCTGGAGAATAGGTTCACAATGGGAGCCAACTCTTCATCAAGGTGGGCAGTGGGACCCGGAACCCCGACCAGTCTATGACAGTCCTTCCACACACACACACTCCTTTGTATTTAAGAGTTGCCTCGCCACACAGAGAGAGTTGCCTCGCCACACAGAGAGAGCTGCCTCGCCACACAGAGAGAGCTGCCTCGCAACACAGAGAGAGAGTTGCCTCGCCACACAGAGAGAGCTGCCTCGCAACACAGAGAGAGAGCTGCCTCGCCACATAGAGAGAGAGCTGCCTCGCCACACAGAGAGAGCTGCCTCGCAACACAGAGAGAGAGTTGCCTCGCCACACAGAGAGAGAGTTGCCTTGCCACAGAGAGAGAGATGCCTCGCTACACAGAGAGAGAACTGCCTCGCCACAGAGAGAGACTGCCTCGCCACAGAGAGAGAACTGCCTCGCCACAGAGAGAGAACTGCCTCGCCACAGAGAGAGAGACAGAGCACCCCTGCTCATCTTGCAGTGACTGCACCATACGCCTGCTACATCATGCGACCACATGCTTACAGCAGCCCAAACCCACCGCACAGCACGCTCAGAACTCTCGGCCACAACACCGCTCACCCGCAGCAGACTATAACGTTCACTGTTAACCACACCAATCGTTCACCACACATCACTCGCACGGCACAATATATTTACTTTTCGTACACACTCACCACAGAAAATATCCATCACACTGCATTCACCGCACACCAATCCCCACACCCACTCCACCACACGTCTACCAATTCCCAGACCCCATCCACCACACGCCTACCAATCTCCACACCTCATTCACCACACGCCTACCAATCCACTGCACGCTCATTATAATGTGCAGTCACCATTCCCCAGATTTAGCGTGCAATAATAAATTATGAATATTTTAGGATATCTTTCGAGATGTAAATTGTAAATTTGGTTTCTCTCTTTATTAACCCTTTGGACTAGTCGGTAAACGGAGGCCTCGCTTCATGCAGGTTAGTTTTCAATCCCAGATCGGCTAAGTGGTTGGGCACCTTTCCTTCCGTCCGTCCTCTCCCAGGTCCCTATCCTCCAATCCTTGTATAATCGCAATGGCTTAGCTTTTTCGCCTGATAATTACCTTACCACTTGGACTTACTGATTACCAGATATCACCACCATTTGCAGACGATGAGTCACAATAACATGGCTTTATGACATGGGAACTAAACCACACATCAGGAGGTGAGACGACGACGTTTCGGTCCGTCCTGGACCAGGATTGACCGAAACGTCTTCGTCTTATCATCTTCTGGCGAGTGGTTTAATTCCCATATCACCACCATATTCATTGTATAAAGAGAAGAGTCGTTCACAAATAAGTTCCCGACTTTTTAAATTAAGGCCTCAATTTTTTTTATTTTATCAAACATTTCGACAAGGTAAGGTGATTATCAGGCTACAGCTCTAAGCTAGGATAACTGAATAGTAGCTGGAAGGGATATGAACACAAGGAGGTGGGACAGGACGGAGTGAAGGAATGATGACAACAGTTTACACCATCGGGGATCGAACGCTATCTAGCATGAAGTGAGGTCGACTACTCCAAGTGGTTTTCGTGTCACTTGCCCTTACTGCCTTATGGGGCATCCTTAAGCATGTTTTGCTAAAGATCTTACCTTCCTTAAGCATGTTTTGCTAAAGATCTTACCTTCCTTAAGCATGTTTTGCTAAAGATCTTACCTTCCACTTACTTGCCCGATCTGATTGGCGGCAATCAGTATGTAAAATTCCGTTTACATGTTTAGTTTATGGACTTCTTATGACTTATAAGGACTAAACTTATAGACTTCTTGATAATTTCTTTGCTAATGTTTATTATATGTTAATGTTATTTAACTTTGTATTACTGCAACTCTACATGAACTGTATTCAAACTTGCCTATTTTAGAAAGTTTAAAGCCTCAGAGTAATCTAACTGCCTACATACTATAATGATCATGACCTTAGCTCTGTGATCATCTTATGTTTGTTTAGCGTACATTAATGCACTTGTCTTTGCCTTATCAATTTTTTTAAATTTTCATCCAATTATTAATCAACATCACTCTAATTTCCCCCATTTCTCTATTAAACCTCATGTTCCAGAGAGCGTTTTATTCCTGAAGCCAGCTATATCTGCGTTCCATCCTTCCACTCTCCTAAAAAGATATCCCACTGTTCATTAATTTCCTTCCTCAGATCTGATCTTCCCTCCACCAACTCCAATCTCCAATCGTACTTTTCCAGCAGTGTCATCCACTGTTCTAACATGTCAATGCAATGTTCAAAACCAGTATATTCTCCACCCCTCCCGTTCGAAATGCTCGTTTCAATCAATCCTCTCACTGCTTAAGCCAGCCTTTCCATTTCCAAGCTATCCCTCTCACAGATCCAGGAACCAGTCCTATTCTTCCAGTCATCCTTCACACTATTGCCGCCTCACTCCTACAAATCAAACAACCCCTCCAAGTGTTCCAGCAAATCTTTTTACTTACCTATCAGGTCCTCTCATCCCTTGCATTCTTGCAAGCCGGTATGGTATAATTCCTGTAAGCATTTTCGTTGTTTCTACTATAGCTCTTTAAGAACTCTCAGCAGTCCTCTAACTGTTCCAGTCAGCCTTCACAATGTTTAACACAAGCCCTGTTCTGTTGCAGTCAATCACCCATCACTGTTCTTGTTAGCCTTCGCCCTATCCCATTCATCCTTTTCAGTGTTCATCATCCTCTGTGTTCCAGTCATCCCTCCAGCTGTTAGAGGAAGTTATGTCACGGTTCCAGCTGGCTCTTCCACTGTTTTATTCATTCCACTCACAGTATTTACCAGCACTCCAGCGGTTCCAGTCTGCCTCCCCATTGTTCCAACTAGCACTTCTACTGTCACTTTAACCACACAAGTCAGCCAAAACACTTCTCTATCTCAAATTGTTACAATCAGCCCATTATTTTTTTCAGCCAGCCATTCCACTGTTTCAGCAAGGCATTCCATTATTTCAGCCAGGCCGTCTACTGATTCAGACAGCCATCCCACTTTTTCAGCCAACCCTTCTATTGTTTCAGCAAGCATTCCACTGTTTCAGTCAGGTTTCCACTGTTTCAGCCAACCATTCCACTGTTTCAATCACGGCTTCTACTGTTTCAATCAGCCATTCCACTGTTTCAGCCAGCTATTCCACTGTTTCAGTCAAACCTTCTACTGTTTCAGACAGCCATTCTACTGTTTCAACTAGCCACTCCACTGTTCCAGTCGTTCCACTATTTCAACCAGCCATTCTACTGTTTGTGGCAGCTCTCACCCCCTGCTTCAATCAAGCCACTCTCTGTTCCATCCTTCCCTCCATCCCTGCGACTGTGCCAGAAACCCCTACGATCACCCATTCCATTCTCCGTGCCCCCACTACAGCTCCGCCACTGTCACTACATTAGCGGGCCATCAGAGGAGCGACGTTGCGGGATTTACATAATTTGTCTGAGGATTTGGGCGCTTGTACAAGGGATTACCTGGTGTGCAGCACTGGCCGGATTTACTCTTATCGTTGGCCCACTCCCTCGCTGTCACCTCTTGTGTCTCACAATTAAATATTCTCCTGGTAGAAAGTTGAACCTTCGCATGCTCCTCTTTATTAGGGGTCTATATGTATATTTTGTCAAGTCTGTTTCACTTTACTATTCAATTCTGCCCTTCTCTGTGGACCTGTGTTTGCTTGTTTAATATTTGCAGTCTGCATGAATGTCTCTTTCGCTGACTCTCTCTGGAAGTCTATTCTGACAGAATTCTGTTCTCTCAGTCTTTTTATTTTATTCAATCACAAATATTTCTCTGCATGGCCCAGTTTTAATTCCACATTTTAAATTTTATTTGATATATGTTGCTACTCCTCGTTAAATCTGCCTGTATGAAATAATTGTTATACCTTAAATGTATACTGATCAGATAGTTTGTTTATTTTCTTGATTCATTCATGTTTCTGTAGACACATGTATACTTTAATCATTTACCTTGTTTATGATACTCCTGATGTTTTGTTGTGTATCTAAAGTGTGTAGTAATATTTATATTCTTATCTGTCCCTTGTATTTTTCTTAAAACTTTTACATTTACTTCACAAGATTCTTTTACGTTATAGTCGTGTAGAGACATTTCCTATGCGTTTTTAGTATTAGAACTTTTTTATTGGTTTTATTGGAAGTAGATTATGTGTTGTTTTTACAACTTACATTATCGCAATTTTGAGTTATCTTTCTTTTCTGCTATTAACACTCAAACCACTGTCAATATATTGACCCCGTCACCTACCTTTTGTCCTTCGTAACCTATTTCTCTTCTCCGTCGCCTACGTTTTACCCCCTTCCCCCTCCTTCTTTTCCCCGTAATTTACGTCTTTTTCCCCCTACCACCAACATCTTCCTCCCTGCCACTCTGGAGCTACATCCCTCGCGGGGTTGAGTTTATTAGATTTATTAATCCGATAAGAACACCCAAATTTGCATAGTGAAAATCGTTCATGCAAGCGTTGTTTATTCAGCCCCAGGCAGGTTTGTGGGTCGACCCACCCTGTGTGTGCCCCCCACCCCTCCGCTCCCTGTGACCCAGTCTTTTCTTTAATGGGTGTTAACCTGTCTGCCTTGCACGTGCCAGCGTGTCCGCCCCATATAAATATCCACCTATATATCAACCTCCACCATCGGCAAAAGCTCTACTTCTAGGCAACGCAGACAGCTACAGTAGTGAAGATTTCAGAAGCAGCAAACTCCTGCCCATCTGAAGTTTTATACTTCACCCAGCCATTGCTTAGGTTCAAGGCCTTTAGTGATCCATTTTTATTTTCACGATAGTGTGGTTGACAGTATATATATATATATATATATATATATATATATATATATATATATATATATATATATATATATATATATATATATATATATATATATATATATATATATATATATATATATATATATATATATATATATATATATATATATATATATATATATATATATATATATATATATATGCGAACAAGCCTGAATGGTCCCCAGGACTATATGCAACTGATGTGCAAGTTATATATATATATATATATATATATATATATATATATATATATATATATATATATATATATATATATATATATATATATATATATATATATACCTTCTGTGTACCATCCAAAGTAAGTATTAACCCCTTTATCCAACCTACATCTACCCCTTCGAGCTGTGTGCGCGCCAACCATTCAACCAGTATTGTTCATTAAATATTTTATGAGTTTTTTTTTTATATAATTCATATAAAGAAGTAAACAAGCTTTTGGGAGGTGTAGTAGTTATATCATTTGTACCAAATACCAGGTTATAAAATGGCCTTCTGTCGAGAAACGCTGTTTTCCCTGATACTTTCTGAGAACACAAGAGTTACTGTAGTTGTCAAGGCACTATTTTATTTATCCCTCATCGGAGGTGGGGTATTTTTGCTTCAAACTTTGCTTATGTGCCTGAATTGTAGTCAAAGTTTTTTTGTTAAAAGCCTTATGGTTTCTATTACATTTTTACAATGAGAGAACATCAGCCCTCAGATCCTGCCTCTCGTATATTATGTCGTCCGTTTAATTTGCATAACTGCCAAGAGGTAATCTGTGCTACTTAATTTTTATTTTACCATTACGATTTTTTCTTTGTAGTTTATATAGATTAATGATTTTTTCTATTAATTTTTGAGAATAACAACCATGAGGTTTAGCCACATCTAGATTTAAAACAATGGAGCTCTGCCTATCATGATACTATTCTTATCGTTGGAGTATTGAATGGTTTAAGGTTATTCATTAACTCTTACCGTACCTCTTGTTACATATGAATGTTCATCATAAGTGTAAACTCTAGGACACACACTTATCTCTCAAGAGATAAGTGTGTGAGATAAGTGTGCCATATATTCGGTTCCTATAAAATTGTAACCATATGTACTTTGTCTTTGATATTGTTGTCTTGCGTAAACGAAACGCGTCTCATAGCATCAGGCCATTACAAAACTATAAATTGAACTTTTAAGTTTTTAATTTTTTTTTCAACTGCTCATTTTTCAACTGCTTAATCAAGTAAAGACAAAAGAGAGTAACAAAATATTCGTCCTAGATCATCGATCTTACACTTTCTGTCATTAAAGATCATATCTCTACAAGAAAGACTGCTCTCAAAACATACTAATACATTAGGGAGGTTCCCAAGTGATAGCCGGATCTGTCTGACTGTCTGTTGAAGGAAGCCACAGTATATGGCTTCCACATCTAGGAAGATGTGGAAGCCACCTCTATCCACAACTTTAGGTCAGATTCAGCAAAAAATAATCTAATGCAAAGAAAGTACAATTATAATGTACAACATTGCTAGTAGGCGGGTCTAAGGAGATCACTTTCTCATGATTATTGTTAGGTAACCACTGTTAGGCAAGCATGCGACGAAGGTGACGTCATGTGCTTGTCACTCCCCCCCTCCCCCAACCACACCACCACCCCCCCCCACCACCCTAACCACCACCAACCACCACCCCCACCCCCACCACGACCCTCACCACC
This sequence comes from Procambarus virginalis, assembly GCA_020271785.1. Lineage (NCBI taxonomy): Eukaryota > Metazoa > Arthropoda > Malacostraca > Decapoda > Cambaridae > Procambarus > Procambarus virginalis. The sequence continues at coordinate 12,998,040 of WNGS01163555.1, forward strand.
ACCCCACTACCCCCTGCCGCCACCACCGTTACATCAATCACCATCCGGGCACTAAACTGGGTAAGGTAATGCTTGAAGTACGACGAAGTGCCACACTAAGAGAGGATCCTAGCTGGATGGGTGTAACTAGCAAGGTTCTCCCAAGGCTCTACCTTGAAACCATTGTTATTCCTAGAGTTTACCTGGAGTATACCTGTAGAGAATTTCCGGGAACTAGAACATCTGAAATTTTATCGTTGTTTGTATAACAAAGGTACTTGGCGGGACACAGAGAAGTAAACCTCGCTTTCCCTTAGGTACTGATAGGTAGGCAATGATAGGGATAACCAATACTACCACCACCCCAACCACTATCACACCATATCATCAATACCACTGCCACATTAATAACATCCATATCAATTATTACAACCACATCAAGCAAACACCACTACCACCACCAATTACCACTGCATCAACCTTCCCGTCTTTCTCCCTCCCCCCCACCCCCCTCCCTGGCACCATTACCACCATCTCCCCCACACCATCACAAACACCCTCCTTCCCACCGGTAAATATCAATATGTGTCTGACTTTCCCTATGCCTCTTTAATAAATACCCTCAGACTCTACATTATCCCCTCCCGGCCCGTACGAGCTGCTGGTCTCGTCCATCTTCATTAACAGGTTACCCATCACTCCAGCAGCACGCACCTTGTACGTTACCCTCGCACCACACCAAGAATTACAATTATACACTTAAGAAAATAATGTCGGGTTAACTTATTACGAAAACTTCTAACTGTGTGTCTCGCTGGGGAAATTTCCCCTCGCGTTTTTCCTGTTTATTTTCATCTGACACTCTTGTCTCTGGCGTTATTTTATCTTCAGCGACCGTCCCAGTGCGCGCACTAGCAAAATATAATTAATTTATTTGTCATTCGTACTTGTGTTGCAGGTCGAAACGTTTTAGTTTCTTGTTTTCATGTTATATATTTTTGTTATCTTCTTCATGGCCCTCCACCTTCTCTCTCCCATAACATTGCCTCCTGCGCAAGCTTGAATAGTCCTCGTTAATCTTCATATACACATTTGCCTGTTATGTTCAACCTTCTCATGGCAAGGATTCTTAACTCCGTATTTTACAACTATTATATAGGCGGATAACTTATTGATCTAAATCCACAATCTCCTCCAAATAATGCCAACCACCAGAATATCCTCCTCACTACCTACCCTAACACTCCTCACTTTGCCCACCTCCACACTCTCCCTTCCTCACACTACCTACCCCAACACTATACTTCTAAATATTGCCCATCACTGCTATATACTGTTATCAATCTTTCCATTACAACAGCTTTCCGTTTTCAAAGCAAAATCCATTATCACAATTGTGTCTGCTTTCCGTTGCTAAAATAACTTTCTGGTGTTAAATAGCTTTCCGGTGCCACAATAACTACCTGTTATCACAACAACTGTCTGTTGTCACTGCAATTTTCTGTTATCACAGCAACTTTCCAGTTTCACAACAAAGTTCCTTTGCAACAACAACTTTCCGTTGCCACAGTAACTTTTCGTTTTCCCTTAGCTTCTCGCTTTAGTTGTCTAATTTATCTCTTATTCGCTAGATCACTTTCCTTAAATATTTCATTAGATCCTTCCATTATCTCTCTACACCTAGCTTCTTTCCACATCTCTCTCACTAGCACAGATGCTGTCACTCATTTTCTCCCTCCATTATCTCATTATCTCCATCCGATATTTCGCTCACCATTTCTTTTCATTATCTCGAAATAGATCCCATCCTTTATTCCTCTCTTGCCAGTTCACTCCCGTTTATCTATTATATAGTCGATAAGTAATAGAGTGTTGTATTGTATATCTGTTTCCTCTTTCCCATTCACGGGAACTCTTTTCGTTCTTGAAATTGTGCACCCATAGTTCACCAATTACTGATCCCCTCCTGTGGTGAGGCTCCTCTCATGGACAATCCCAACACGGATTGTCAATCGTGGTTATAGTATATAGTTATAGGCTGGCGACGCAGATCTAAACTGACTTGTTCCTGTTCACTGACTTGTTCCATTGTTGCCTTGTTCATCTTATCTTGTTTTTTTCTTCGGAATTCCCGCACCTTAGACAAAAAAATATGAGAGCAAGAAATTAAACATGTCCTGACAAAAAAAATCCAGTTTATGTCCTGCGGTCTCTTTCCTATCACGTGTTCTCGTGTGTTCTCTTACGTTCCGTCTCAAGCACGTGTTTGCTTGGGTATTGCTTCACGCTGTTTAAGTCTTTTGTCTGCGGTTAGCAAGCTTAAAAGATTCTCCTTCCCATAGCGCATGTTGGCCCTCACCCTACAAGTTCTCCCTGGATTACGACCCGAAATTATTTTATAACCAGGTCCTCAATTACTGGTGGGTGGACATGGCTAATTATTACTAACTGGTGCTCGGTAAACCCGCCTTTTCCAAGGCTCGAATATAGACGGAATCGCAAGTGTTTCACCACAGTGGGTGTTGAGACATGTTTCTACGCAAACTCGCATCTTATGATGAACATTGTTTCACGCAGCTTCTCAAACCGGCGTTCTCGTCGGTGTTGCTTCACGCTGCTTCTCAAACCCGTGTTCTCCTGGGTGTTGCTTCTCTCCCTATGTACAACCACTTTCTTGTCCCTCTTATTCATTGCCAGGCTTTGTTTACCGTAGTTTTGTTACGAGGTTCTTGTGTGTAGCTTGACCCGCCTGGAGACGCTGTTGTTCCACCTGCAGCCTCCACCTTCCCGCTCTCCTTCACCAGTCCAGTTATCCTCTTCGCTTTGTAAACACGAGCCCGCATCCCGCACCTGCACACCCCGACGACCCCCCCATTCCCTCCGCCTTCTCCTTCCCCCCCAGGCCTCTCTCCCTAGTGTCTGTGTTCTGTCTAAGGAGACGATTCATGCCTCTAGTTGTTCTCACTCCCTTGTACATATCTAGGTTTCTATCTTCGGAATCTTCAACCTCGTCTTTTCTGCACATGGCCAGCTGTTCTTCCCTCCTGTGCTACCGCCACCTCTCCTCCCTTCTTCCCCTCTTTCCTCCTCCTCCTCCTTCTCCTTCTCCACGCAGATCGTTCGCCCACAGGGACCGATAGTTATGAAAAATGTCGTTGGTATATTGATGGCCTGTGTTTTTGTACCACTTTCCACCGACTATGAATTTTTATCAGTGGCGGGCGTGGCTGAGGCTGCCCCGGGGAGCCTGGGAGCGCGCAGGAGCGCCGCGCCACTCACACGCCCTGGATTATAATGTTTACGCAAAGTCTACTGCTCTCTATTTTCCTAACTTTTTACCAATTTCTCTTGTATAAAGTTGAAGAAAACATTGAATAAAAATCTGTTTTCAATAATCTGATAACCCCAGCTCTTCGCATTATGATAACGGGAGTCTTTGCAAGGAAGAGTCCAAACTTTTGACGTCTATGTCATAATAGTTTGGGACTTCTCGTTAAGGCACCTGCTCACTGGCTCTCGATAGCTGACGTGTGCTTACATACCTGAATATAGTCCAAGGAAAACCTTACAACATTTTTGAAGTCAATCAGCATCAAGTACTGGATGAATATGTCGACCGCGACCCACATTTGTTGATATCATCCGAAATTGCAAGTGTTTTAAAATGCTTATTACTACTAAAAGTACCATTACACACAAACACACACACGCACATGCTTACACACACACACACACACATACGCACACAAACAGGGCAGAGTGGACAGCTCATGGGGGTCGTAGTCCTAATGGCCCGGGATCAATTTCCGGCGGAAGTGGAAACAAACGGAAAGAGTTTATTTCACCTTGATGCTCCTGTTCACCTAAGAGTAAATAGGTACCTGAGAGTTAGACAGATTGCTTTCTGGGGATGTGTGTGTGTGTGTGTGTGTTCGTGTGTTATAGAGAAATATATGTAGTAGATATAATAAAGGAAAAGGAGATTGCTTAGGAAGGCGGGATCCAAGAGCTAATAATTCGATTTTGCAGACACAAATAATAAACACACACAAACACACACACACACACACACACACACACACACACACACCAAAGAGCCAAAGCTCAACCCCCGCAAGCACAAATAGGTTAATAGGTGAGTACACACACACACACACACACACACACACACACACACACACCACACACACACACACACACACACACACACACACACACACAGATTGGATCAGGTGGCTGCCTGGACAGCACACCGGGCGCGTGATCCTGTGGTCGCGGGTTTGATTCCCGCCGCCAGCGAGAAACAATGGGCAGAGTTTCTTTCACCCTGATGCCCCTGTTGCCTAGCAGTAAATAGGTACCTGGGAGTTAGTCAGTGGTCACGGGCAGCATCCTGGGTGTGTGTGTGGTGTGAGAGAATAACAATAAAAAATAAAAATAGAAAAATATAGTAGTTAGTAACAGTTGATTGACAGTTGAGAGGCGGGCTAAAAGAGTAGAGCTCAACCCCCGCAAGCACAACTAGGTGAATACACACACACACGGATGTGTCTCTGTCTAATAGCTACAGAGATATTAGAAATAACTTTTTAGTGTCAGAGTGGTTGGTTGACAAATGGAATGCATTAGGAAGTAATGTGGTGGAGGCTGACTCCATACACAGTTTCAAATGTAAATATGACAGAGCCCAATAGGCTCAGGAACCTGTACTCCTGTTGATTAACGGTTGAGAGGCGGGACCAAAGAGCCAGAGCTCAACCCCCGCAAGCACAAATAGGTGAGTGAACACACACACACACACACACACACACACACCACACACACACACACACACACACAGCCTCGGGGGCCTCGTAGCCTGGTGGATAACGCGCAGGACTTGTAATTCTGTGGCGCGGTTTCTATTCCCGCACCCGGCAGAAACAAATGGGCAAAGTTTCTTTCACCCTGAATGCCCCTGTTACCTAGCAGTAAATAGGTACCTGGGAGTTAGTCAGCTGTTACGCGCTGCTTCCTGGGGTGTGTGTGGTGCGGAAAAAAAAAAGTAGTTAGCAAACAGTTGATTGACAGTTGAGAGGCGGGCCGAAAGAGCAAAGCTCAACCCCCGCAAACACAACTAGGTGAAAACAACTAGGTGAAACACACACACACACGTACACACACGTACCTCAATAATTCCCAATTTTATTCTCAGATGTGTACGTCGAGTGATCGTTACTACGGTCACGTGGCCCCATGTCATCTGGTCCATCTACTGTGTATCAGTATTACCTCACACCCGCAGTATGTACGTTCAATATTATGCCGTCAAAATTAGTATTGTCAATATCAATGAAGTCCTCTCGAGGTCACAACTGTGTACTGACAACTGGTGTCGTTTTGCCACTACTCACCACAACACGGTAGCTGGTGCAAGGTTCTCCATTATTTATTAACTAAATTCAAGGTTAATCATGTTTACTGTATTACAAGGTCATCCATGTCTCATTTATCATGAGCAAAGATCTCCATATCTAATGTCTCATGAAATATGTTCTCCATGTTTTATTCATCGGGTACAAGGTACTCTATGCTTTATGTATCAAGTACAAGGCTCTCCATGTAAAATGTATTATGTACAAGATTCTTCAACTTCTCTATTTTATGAGGTGTTGAGACGCATGACCATGTTTGGTAAATC